>CAWUFW010013326.1:160000-482752 GCA_963921515.1 Calotriton arnoldi
CCACTCTCTCTACTCTCTCTACTCTCCACTCTCTCTACTCTCCACTCTCTCTACTCTCCACTCTCTGTATTCTCTACTCTCCACTCTCCCTCCACTCCACTCTCTCTCCACTCTCTGTCTTTCTCTGGGGGGCCATGGGTACATTACCTGAAAGGTCCCCGGGCCGCCAAGAAAGGCCTGCAGGGCTGCTGGTGGCCCACGGGCTGTACTATGAGTGCCACGGGGTTAGTGTGACCCCCAAATAATCGAATATTGGAACTCTCTCCAGTCGAGCTCAATGCAGTTCAGGGTTGGCCCTGGCTGTTGGACAAGGGTTAAGGACCATGTACTTGGTCTTGCTGATGTTGACCTCCAAACCCCCTCTGCTTGCACAAACACCCGAACTGAGCCAAGAGCTTTTGAAGGCCCATCGGAGATCTAGAGATCAGGAGGGTGTCGTCCGCAAACAGTAGGGCAAGTATCTTAATTCCTGCAAGACTTGGTGCATCATTCTTGCAATCGGCCAAGTACACCACCAGCCCATTTATAAAAAGCAGAAATAAGGTTGGGGCCAAAATACATCCCTGTCTGACGCCCCAGTTGACCGGGATGGCATCCGTGAGTTCTCCCTGGGTCCCGCAGCGCACTTGATCATCAGAAGATACTTGGGGATACCCATATCACCCAGAACCTCCCAAAGAATATCCCTAAAGACAAGGTCAAAAGCTGACCAGAGGTCAACAAACGTCACTTATAGACAGCAACCCATAAGTAATATATACTTCCAATACAGCAGCTGAAGAAGAAAAACTTGTTGACTGTACCAACACCTTCTCTAAAGTCAGCTTGTAAGGGAGTCAGTAACTCAGCATCAATGAGCCACTCACGCAGCCTAGCTAAGATGATTCTACTAAAGATTTTCTGCATGCTGTCTATGAGGCTGATGGGTCTTTAATTAGCAGGGAGAGACCAGGAACCCTCTTTAAAAATCGAAATTATCTCAGCCCCTGCCCAGGTGGAAGGCATAGGAGCACCTTTCAGAACAGCGTTAAAGAATATAACCAAGTATGGACACCAAATGTCCTTTTCAGCCCTAAATAAGTCTCCTGAAACCTTATCAAGACCAGGAGCTTTATTAGGGATATTCCAGTCCAAAGCAGTCCTGACCTCTAGAAGAGTTGTACGGATGCAATCGTGGTCAGGGGAGTCACACAGGGTAAAGACTGCCACAGCACTCACTTGGCCAGAATCATATAATGAGTTCTCAGGTAATACGGTGAGGGGAGAGTAGAGATCTGAAAAGTGGGTGACCCAGTCCACAGCCATGATGTTATTTTCCATAGAGGAATAATTATCCAGACTTCTCTTAGCTAATATGTGCCAAAAGGAACGATGGTCTCCTTCCTTAACGGCATGCAGCATAGAGATCCAGCTGTCGATAACCCAATCTTTCTTGGCACAGGCGATGTTGGCCTTGTAAGCTTGCCCAGCTTCTGATGTCAATGCCCTATCCCGGCCCTGGATGGCTTTAGATAGAATCTGTCTAACTTCCCTACATGACTTATTAAACTATGTTTTAGAGGGCTTTGGCTTCTTGTTAGAATTTAATTCCACAAAGAAGATATCTCTCAGTTTTGTAAATATGGCATTGTGGACAGAAAAATAGTCTCAGCCATAGTCACCTCGGCTTGGGACTGAACCAAGACTTGCAAAGCCTCAAACCTTACTGCTACTATGCCATAAACCTCCTTCATTACAACCGGGGAGCCCACAACAGAGCTCCATTTAAGTCTGGGTCTGTTATTAGAAAGACTAAGCAACCTGTCAAAGGGTTCTCTAGAATGCTGACCAGAGCAGTCTCCAATGAACTCTCCTGCAGGTCTAAGGCATGATGATCGCTGTCCTCTCATGAGGCTCTACACATGTCCAGCAATTGGGGCCAAAGTCTAAGATCTAACAATATGTAATTGATAAGGCTGGTGTGGTTTAGGCAATTAAATGTATGCGTCCCTTCGTTAGTGCATTGAGCTGAATTACAGAAGCTGTCCACCTCTGGATGATAGGAAGAGTTAATTGGGGAACTGACCAGCCTTGGTCTTCTACATACACTAGATCCCCATCAGTGTTAACACTCAAGGGCTCAAATTGACAATTAAAATCACCAGCAACAATTGTGTACATATCAGGGGGAAGGGCTGCCAAGTATGTATTCAAAATAGCTATAATAGTAGATTCTGTCCCTCTACCCCCTGGCCTTCAATATACATTATAGACATAAAACACTACTTTAGCTGGAAATTGCAGGCTGACACTTGAATGTCCGGTGAACCCCCCTCAACAACAGCTACGGCGCAGGGTAGAGTGTTTTTGACCGAGAAGGTCAACCCACTAGCTGGCCGCCCCCCCCCCCCCCCTTATAGACTGCAGGCATTTAAAAATTGACATTACCGGAAAGAAACATGGGGGTTATAGCCCACGTCTCGTGAAAGAGAAATATGTCAAATTTGCTGACAAACATTGGCCATTCTTCGCTCAGCAATTTAGAGGCTAGCCCTGCAACATTTCAGGATAAAAGCCTAGTAGAGGGCTCAGAGGAAGGACTAGACTAGAAAAGGTTGGGCTTACTACCACAGGGAGGCTAGTGTCAAAATATGTGCAGATTGCCATATTAAATAGAACTAACTAGCCCTTATTGGCTAGCCACAACATGAACTGTTTGTTGTGGCAACCATTACAGGGCTCAGGGACAGGGTCCCAAATTTCTGGAATTGAATTAAAAGAATGAAAAGGGGGTAATGTGAGCATATGCCAGGGGTACGTGGAGTTCTAGTGACACACCCCTTGATTGGCTAGGCTAGAAGGATTAACCAGACCTGATTGATGAAAACTGATACCATGGGGATAGGCATTTACAGGGTCCCTCAAGTGCCTCCTATTTTTAGTTTGCATTTGAAAATGTGGCATAACATCCCGATGCTTACCATATTCGAGGCTTACTACTCTAAATTCTGCATGTCTCATAATTAAGGGACATTTTCCCCACGTAAAGGTTTGCCATGCAGTTCTTGTAGTGCTGTCTGTTCACTGCTAATCTGCCAATCTGTGAGAATGCTTCACCAACATCTAACGTTTGAGTGTGAAGCTTTCAAGCCAAAACTATAGGGGCCTAGGTCTTACAGGCTCCAATTGAATCATACAAACTGTGCATCACTGAATAAATGCCAGTGCAGATATGTTTACTAGGTGCAACGTATTGGCAAAAGGAAGGGGTTGGTATGGTATCATTCATACCTAGGACCTAATTTACATCCATTCCACATAGGTATATGCGAACAAGCTATAGTCAGAGAAGCTTATAGATTAAAATATATTTTGATATCATAAGACACCCTTCATCATAAAGAACTGTCTAACTTATTTTTTATTTTTTAAATTATTGAGAGTTCCTGAAGGGAAAATTAGCAGAACTGCATTGCATGTTCCAGTGACACTTTAATCAGGCCCTGCTGAACATTTATCCAGGGGCAGATATGGGGGCTGTTTCCTACTTTCCTAAGATGGTTATAAAGGGCAGGTAGAAGCTGTTCATTCATTTTATCTGAGTTGAAAACGTCCTGGTCACAGATGATGAACATTTGAAGACTCACATTGCTATAATTACTTACCGGTAATCCCCATTACTCTTAGTCTTACTCGTCCTCGACTCAGTCATTACTAATGAGGTATATTCCACTGACAGGAAACGCTTTTAGGCTCCACCCACCCTCCTGCCAGGGGCTATAATTACATAGCCAACAGAAAGCATTTCATGACATACCAAGCAACAAAGGCCTGAACAGGGAGGGTGGGTGGTAAGTATGACTGGGTCGAGGATGAGTTGGACTAAGAGGAATGGGGATTACCAGTAAGTAATCATAGCATTACCTCTACGTCCCTCATCCTCGACCCAGGCATTACTAATGAGGCATACCAAAGCAACCACACAGGAAGGCCTTTGGCACACCACACACAGAACACAGACCGAACACAAAAGTGGAGTGCAGCAAGTAAAAAGTTTACTAAATACACAGAATCAGGTGGGGGGGCGCGCCCCACAGCACGCAACACACCACAACCAAAATTCATACGGTCAGAAAGAGCACAATTCAAACGATAATGCTTCACAAAAGTAGAATCAGAAGCCCAAGTCCCAGCCCAACACATCTCATCAAGGGAAACCCCATGAAAAGCAGCCCAGGAAGCAGAGACACCCCTAGTGGAACAGGCCTGAACCCCAGAAGGGCAAGTCAAACCAGAGCCCTGATAAGCCCAGCATAAGACGGGAAGCAGCCTTCCCCCGACCAGCCAGACCAAAAGTCACAAAGAGAGAGTCGGGAGAACGAAACACCACAGAACATTCAACATAGATAGATAAGGCACGCTTCACATCAAGAGTGCGCAACAACAGCTCTTCAGGAGAGGAAGGAGAACGGCAGAAGGAAGGGAGGATCAACTCCTGAGAAGAATGAAACCTAGAACTAATCTTAGGAAAAAACCCAGGATCCAAAGGGAGGACAATTGAACAAGGCGAGCAACGGCGGACCGAGATAGCCGCACTTCCCTGCTATATTCCCTGTGTGGTAGATCCAAAGATATTTCGGGTTGGTGTGCACATACAACTCCTGCACCTGCCGTTCTTGGGTGCCAACTGCAAAGCAGAGAGAGAACTACACCAGAATTTGGAGGGGTGCACCACCCAGGTGGTCAGTTCAATAAGTATGTTCACTTGAAGAGTTGTATCAAAAATCAATTCTTTATTTTCAAAGTCATCCGACAAGAAAAAAAGGGGGGGAAAAAAGGGGGGAAAAAGGGGGTGACTTTGAAAATAAAGAATTGATTTTTGATACAACTCTTCAAGTGAACATACTTATTGAACTGACCACCTGGGTAGTGCACCACTCCAAATTCTGGTGTAGTCCAAAGGGAGGACCACTGTGTCATCCAAGAAACTAAAAAAAGGAGGAGAACAACGCAAGGCAGTGAGCTCACCCAACCTCCTAGCAGAAGTAACGGCCACCAGAAAGGCCACCTTAAAAGAGAGGAATTTAAGGTCAACCGACTCCAAAGGCTCAAAGGGAGAGGACTGTAGAGCAACCAGGACCAAAGAAAGATCCCAAGGAGGAACCGGAGAACGAACAGGAGAGGAGAGAGAGAAATGCCGGAACAACCGAGAAACCAACAACCCATCCGAAGACGGGAGTGACAGTGGATCCCGGAAAGCCTGAATAGCAGCCCACTGGCCCTTCAGAGTAGACAAAGCATAGTTCTTCTGAAACCCATCTAGAAAAAACTGAAGGATAGAAGCGACAGGGCAAGAGGTAGGAGACAGACCAAGCCCAGAACACCAGGAGAAGGAAGTCCAATGCTTAGAGTAGGAGGACAAAGTGGACTTCCTATGGGAGGCCTGCATCACCGAGATGAGGTTGTCAGGCAAACCCCGGACCCAAAGAGACAACTGTTCAACCTCCAGACCGCCAAGGTGAGAGGGATTAGGAGGGAGGGAGAGGTCGACCTCAGGGGAGACGGGCAGCAAGGCAGAATCCAAGGAGGACCCACCGCCAGCCTCAGCAACAACGGGAACCAGGACCTCGAGGCCAGTGAGGTAAGACAGCCACCACCTGGGCCCCCACTCGGTGCACCTTCAGCAAGAAGCCGGAATCAAAGGAAAAGGATGGAAGGCATACAGCAACCAAGGGGGCCATGGGAGAGACTAGGCCTGCACCCCCCAAACCCCCAGCTCCGGTGTCCGGGAACAAAATAGGGGATGCAGAGCATTGGTCCTGGAAGCAAATAAGTCCAGCTTGGGTGTCCCGATCCTCCGGCAGAACAACCGAAAAATCTTGGGAGAGAGGCACAGGGTCAGAGAAGATGGAAACCTGCGACTCAAGGCATCCGCCACCACATTGTCCAAACCCCGGATATGTTGAGCAGAGATGGCCAGAAGATAGAGCTCTGCCCAACCTGCAATCGCACAGGCCACCAGATTCAAGGAAGGACTGCGAGTACTGCCCTGGTGATTGATGTAAGCCACAGTGACTGTGTTGTCGGTTTGTACCAGAACATTGCACCCCAGCAGACGATCCTGGAAGGAACGAAGAGCACGCTCCACAACAGACAGTTCCTACCAGTTGGAGGATCGTCGGGACTCTGACCTCAGCCAATGAGCCTGTACAGACCAGGGGCCCAGAGTAGTCCCCAAAACGGACGCACTGGTATCCGTCGTCAACACCACCGGAAGCAGCGGTCGAAGTCACATCCCCTTGGAGAGATTAGAAGAATCCAGCCACCACTGGAGAGCGGACACAATCTCCAGAGACACCGGCAACGACACTACATAGTCCTGAACCAGGAAAGGCACCCAATGGTGAACATGCCACAGTAAAGGCCAAAGATGGAACCTGGCCCACGGAACCGTGAACACAGTAGCGGCCATATGACCCTGCACTTTGAGCCACCAAAGCAGGGGAGCCGAAGCCTGGGACAACAACACCTTCAACAGGGACTGAAGGCGCAGGACTCGGGAAACAGGAAGGAACACCTTGCCCAGAACAGAAACGAAGTCTGCCCCAATGAAGGACCTCCGGATGGCAGGAAGCAGATGGCACTTCGGAAAGTTCAGGAGAAATCCATGGCGCTCTAGTGTATGAATGGTCAAAGACAGGTGCTGAGACATGACCTTGGGCGAAGGGGCCTGGAGAAGCCAATCGTTCAGATAAGGGAACACAGACACTCCCAGGAGGTGAAGATGGGCCACCAGGGGAGCCACCACCTTGGTGAACACCCTGGGAGTGGACCGGAGACCAAACGGAAGGACACAGAACTGCCAATGACGACCTCCCAGGCAAAACCGCAGGAATTTCTGATCCTCCAGAGCCACTGACACATAAAGATATGCATCCTGGATATCCAGTGTAGACATCACCCAACCCTCATGAATCAAAGGGATCACACGTTGCAGGGTCTCCATTTTGAACGGGATCTTCTGGACAAACTGGTTCAAAGGCCGGATATTAATCACAATCCGAAAGCCCCCCGTGACCTTCGGAACGAGAAAGATGATCGAATAGGTCCCCAGACACCAGTCCGACCGGGGAACAGGGACAATCACCTTCTTCAGGAACAGGGACTGAACGCCTTCCAACAGAGACCGACAATGAGTCAGGCCCAAGGGAGTAGGAGTCCGCACCTAGCCGGAAGGCGTAGGAGGGGAAAGAAACTCGATCTGATACCCATGGCTGAGGACATCCAGAACCCACTGGTCAGACGTTGGCAGACACCAAGCAGGCAGGAACAACCGCAGTCTCCCACCAACCACTGGTGGACCACCAGCAGGACCTTCCCGGGGGGCGGCATAGTCAGGAACGCTGAGGACCTTGTCCAGCATCCTGAGGGGGCTTCTTCTGGAAACAGCAGTGCCAACACTTACCAGCTCCTTTCTGGCCCCGAAAGGAAGACTTCTGAAACCTCGAAGGTTGACAGAAGGACTTGGTATTAGAGAAGGAAGATTCCTTACGGTGAGGCTGATGCCGGAAGGACAAGGAATGCTTACGTTCCTTGAAAACCTTTGAATCATCCGTATTTCACCCCTTCAGCAACAATTTCGGCCGAGCAGCAACAGACTAACCACAAGACAAGGCAGAAGAGCGCACAGAATCAAAGGCAACATCCGAGAGGAATTTGGCCTGACGTTCCATGGATTCCAGCAGGTCCGGACAACTGCCACCCTGTGACGAGGTGGGTCCTCAACCGGTGGGTCTCCACGATGAGGTGGCCTGGTGGTCTACAACCTCCCTCTCCCCCCCTCTTGTCTCCCCTCCTCAGGATGAGTGGAGCATGCGCCCTCGCTCTACGTGTGACCCCGCGGTGACATATGGTGAGGGTGCCTTTAACTGGGATATCCCGGAAGACGAGACTCCGCCCCCTGCAGACGTCAGAACGTGCAGCGCCATAAGAGGAGGAGACTCCCGGAAGACGTGGTGGAATACCATCGGTGAGTCGGAGGGAGCTGAGGAGCAGAACGTCGCATTCGGAGGGATCCAACCGAGGACGGACGAGGCGAACAGGACCACACCGTTGGAGGAAGATCCGGAGGTGCCAGGAGGCCAACGACAACGCGAACCGCCCAGCCACGTTCCTGGAGGAGCGTGGCTCACAAAGGTACGGGACCGATTCACGGGTTGGGCAGGGAGGAGGGATTGGCGAAAGGGGACTTAGCCAGATCTTTTTCCTCCTACGATCCGCTGCACCCTACCCTGAGCACTATCACTCACCCTTATATAGAGGACGTGTGGCACAGTGTGCGGTGACCCTTCACTCCCCTTCCCATGGGCCCAGTATTATATGCACCCTAAAACCCCGATTCTTGTCTTCCCCCTTACATCTCACCACGGAGTCTTCAAGCCCCCGTACACCGAGGCGAGGAGAACAGGAGCGGACGTCACCCCGAGCAAGCCATCAATCCCGCCGGAGGAAGGAGGAAGAGTTCCGTCTTTCACAGAACCCCCTCTCAAGAAGGACACATTTATTGGGCAAAATAAAACCTTCCCTCTCACGACCAGTTTCGCCTCCTATCTGTTCCCACCCGTTACAAGTGGTGTCAGAAGTGGGATTATCACCAACATCCATCAGTACACCAATGATGGACCCGCTCATCCAGCACATCGTGAAAGGCCAGGAGAAGCTGGAATGGGCTGTGGAACGACACATGGCGTCGGCCCAGGCCGACAGGGACGTATTCAAGGACTCTATAGCAGCCCAGATGGACGGGTTACAGAAGCTCGCCAAAGAGCCCAGCTCAACCACCTCAAGCCACATTCGGGGAACAACCCACGGACCCTCAGGGATTTCACTGCAGAAATACGTGGCCGGGGAAGACCCGGACGCGTTCTTGCTGAACTTCGAGCGTGCGGCACGCGCCTGTGGGTGGCCAGAAGAGAAATGGCCTTTCTTCCTGGCCCCCCTGCTAACCGGTGAAGCCCAGGCAGCGTACCAGGTGGCTAACGCGACAGGGGTAACCCCATACAATGATATAAAGGACATCATATTAGACCATCTAGGCCTAGACGCAGAGGCCTACAGGGTTCGCTTCCGCAGAGAGAGAGGTCTGCCGGGGGAAAATCCCAAAACCATCTACTTCCGTCTCAAAATGGCAGCGGATAAGTGGCTGAAGCCGGAGTCCAGTACAAAGGAGGACATCCTGAACCGGATATATATGGAGCAGTTCCTAGAAGCCCTCCCGTATGGTACCCAGAGGTGGCTGAGACAGCATCCCCACCTCACCCCGGAACAAGCTATCGAGATGGCCACTACATTCTCACGAGTCCAACCCAGGAATCCCGGATGGGATAGTGAGAAAACCAACAAACCTACTATCGTAAAACCGGACAGAAAGCCACGAGTTGTGGTGGAACCTCCCCGACCCAAGTCTGGGAGAACGGACTATGCCCCGCTTAGAGGACCACAATGCTTTGAGTGTGGCGAATGGGGTCACATCGCTAGACTGTGTCCCAAGCGCAGGGTCCAAGATGAACCGATGGCGGTGGGATACCTCCCGAGATCTATCTTATACACCGCCGAGATGGGGACAGCGTTTCATGTGAGTGTACAGGTGAATGGGAGGAAAGCCAAAGCTCTCTTAGACTCAGGGTGTAGACAGTCGGTGATACAAAAGCCCTAGTCAACCCCTCCCAATACCTCCCTGAGACAACGGTGCACATCAGGTGCGTACATGGGGATGTAAGGCCCTACCCTTTGGCTGTCGTGACGCTCACCCCCAAACAGTAAGCCATGTACGGTCCGGGTGGGAGTGATAGAGGGGTTACCCGAAGATATGTTGTTAGGGACGGACAACCCCGATTTCTTGCAGCTATTTTCTGCCACAATACAGGAGGAGGGAGCGATTCGGGGTACAGAGGGAGACAGGACCCTGCCTTTACCTGCCCTCACGTCCCCTGAGCCCTGGTTGCTAGATAGAAGCTTCCGATTTGCCCAAGCAAACGACCCCACGCTGTTCAATGCCTGGGAAGCCGCTCATGCTACCCCAGACAACCAGCCCCCTTCATTTCCCCACTTCCTAATTAAGGAAGGTTTGTTATACAGAAAGGGAGACGTCGAAGGCCCCGAACAACTATTGGTGCCTATGACGTTCAGGGAGCAGATACTGTTCTTCTCCCACTCACACCTCACAGCAGGACATACAGGAGCGGAGAAGACAACCCAAACTGTGCTCTGACATTTCTTTTGGCCCGGGGTCTACAAAGACATCAAGGTCCACTGCCAGACATGTGAAGAATGTCAAAAAAAGAATACCCAGCGCCCGCCGGCCGTCCCCCTACAGCCCATAACGGTGGTGGGGAATCCATACGAGAGGATCGGGATGGATCTGATTGGCCCCCTACCCCAAACACAAAAAGGGAATCTGTATGCTTTGGTGGTCGTGGACTACGCCACGAGATTCCCAGAGGCCTATCCCCTCAGATCCCCGACGTCACGGAACATCGCAGATAAACTGCTGGAACTCTTCTCAAGGGTAGGATTTCCCAGAGAAATCCTTACGGATCAGGGAACGCCTTTTGTGTCTCGTCTAATGAAGGAGGTCTGTCAGGTACTGGATCTACGACACATACGAACATCAGTGTACCATCCTCAAACGGACGGCCTAGTCGAGCGATACAATCGGACGCTGAAGACCACCCTGAAAAAGATGTTGGCCGTTGAAGGTAAAGATTGGGATCGGCTATTACCTTTGGCCCTTTATGTACTCAGAGCCCAGGTCCAGAGTAGTTTGGGGTGCTCATCGTTTGAACTCCTATACGGACGTCAACCGAGGTCCCTACTGGAAATGACCAAGGAAGCCTGGGAGAGGGAGACCGTGGAGGAACATAAAGGCATATTGGAGTACACCCAACAGCTAAAATCTAAGCTGTGGAAGTTACGAGATCTGGCCTATACCCATCTGGAGAGGAGCCAAGAGAGACAGAAGGGCTATTACGACAGAGGAAAGAAGTGGAGGACGTTGGCGGTGGGTGACTGGACCCTAGTAATGCTTCCATCTTCCATAAAGAAGTTCCAATCGGAGTGGCTGGGTCCCTATAAGGTTGTGAGGGTCCTCGGACCCACGACGTACCTTCTACAGATAACACCAAAACGGAAGCAATCATATCATATCAATTTGCTGAAGAAGTGGTTGGGACCCCCGCCAAAAACAGCCCACCTGACACTTCCCACCGACGCAACATCAGGAACCACGCTCCAACAACTCGTGATTAACGAAGACCTATCGGCAGGAGAAAAAGCAGGTCTACGCGAATCCCTGTTATCCTTTGCTCATCTCTTTTCAGACATCCCTGGTCGAACGACTCTTGCAGAACACCGCATAACAACGCCTCCGGGGAAAACGATAAAACAACGACCTTATCGGATACCAGCCGCAAAACGGGCGGCTGTCAAGAGGGAGGTACAGGAGATGCTCCGTCTAGGGGTGATACGTCCCTCGGTAAGTGATTGGTCATCGCCTATAGTGATGGTACCGAAGCCAGATGGATCAACTCGCTTCTGTATGGACTTCAGGGCCCTGAACGCCATCTCCGCCTTTGATGCGTATCCCATCCCCCGAATCGATGAACTCATCGAAAAACTGGGGGACGCCAGGTACATCACGACGTTGGATCTAACAAAGGGCTACTGGCAGGTGCCCCTAAGAGAGGAAGACCGGAGGAAAACAGCGTTCGCTACCGAGGAGGGGCTGTACGAGTTTAACGTCCTACCCTTTGGGCTACATGGGGCACCTGCTACGTTTCAGCGGTTGATGAACCTACCTGGCAGCCAAGACCTGGAACTCCCTCCCCACTCACCTTCGGCGAACCCAGGACCATCTCTCCTTCAGGAAGCAGCTCAAGACCTGGCTGTTCGAGCAGTAACTTACCCCCTCCCCCAGCGCCTTGAGACCCTCCCGGGTGAGTAGCGCGCTCTATAAATGCCGTGATTGATTGATGAATACGGTGCTACAGAACCATCACTCTTTCTGCTCGGCGTACCTGGACGATATTGTGATCTTCAGCGGTACATGGGAAGAACATCTGCGACACCTGAAGATCATCTTGCTAGCCTTAGAACGGGCTGGTCTCCATGTTAACGCAAAAAAATCCAGGGTGGCCTATCAGAAGGTGAAGTACCTCGGGTACTGTCTGGGCCATGGCATGATAGCACCCCAAGCGGAAAAGATACTAGCCATAGCCGACACCCCTTTTCCAGCTACCAAGAGAGACTTACGCGCTTTTTTGGGATTGCTGGGTTACTATCGCCGGTTTATACCGCAATTCTCCGAGGTAGCAACCCCCCTGACGGATGTTTTGCGTAAAAATGTGGGGGCCCAACAGCTACTCAGTCCAAGCCCTGACATGTTAAACGCCTTCCAATCCCTCAAACGGGTTATCACTACAGGGCCAGTATTGGTATCCCCCGATTTCACCAGACCTTTTACCTTGCATACTGATGCCTCCCAATATGGGTTGGGGGCGGTGTTGTCCCAACTATCCACAGACGGGGTGGACCATCCTGTCCTATACTTCAGCCGAAAGCTGTTCCCGAGGGAGGTCAAATATCCCACCATAGAAAAAGAATGTTTAGCGGCGAAATGGGCTATAGACAAGCTCCGGTATTACCTCGAGGGCCGACCATTCACTCTGTACACAGATCATGCCCCTCTGCAGTGGATGTGCCGTAATAAGTCCCAGAACCCCAGAGTATTACGATGGTTCCTGACATTACAGCCCTTCTCCTTTGAGGTGCGACACCGGAGAGGAAAAGACAATGGGAGTGCGGACTTCTTGTCTAGAGTGTTCCCTCTCCCCGAGCGGGAGATTCCTAGGGGGGGGGTGTGTGACGAGGTGGGTCCTCAACCGGTGGGTCTCCACGATGAGGTGGCCTGGTGGTCTACAACCTCCCTCTCCCCCCCTCTTGTCTCCCCTCCTCAGGATGAGTGGAGCATGCGCCCTCGCTCTACGTGTGACCCCGCGGTGACATATGGTGAGGGTGCCTTTAACTGGGATATCCCGGAAGACGAGACTCCGCCCCCTGCAGACGTCAGAACGTGCAGCGCCATAAGAGGAGGAGACTCCCGGAAGACGTGGTGGAATACCATCGGTGAGTCGGAGGGAGCTGAGGAGCAGAACGTCGCATTCGGAGGGATCCAACCGAGGACGGACGAGGCGAACAGGACCACACCGTTGGAGGAAGATCCGGAGGTGCCAGGAGGCCAACGACAACGTGAACCGCCCAGCCACGTTCCTGGAGGAGCGTGGCTCACAAAGGTACG
Organism: Calotriton arnoldi; assembly: GCA_963921515.1. Lineage (NCBI taxonomy): Eukaryota > Metazoa > Chordata > Amphibia > Caudata > Salamandridae > Calotriton > Calotriton arnoldi. The sequence goes on from CAWUFW010013326.1 coordinate 173,334, forward strand.
GGACCGATTCACGGGTTGGGCAGGGAGGAGGGATTGGCGAAAGGGGACTTAGCCAGATCTTTTTCCTCCTACGATCCGCTGCACCCTACCCTGAGCACTATCACTCACCCTTATATAGAGGACGTGTGGCACAGTGTGCGGTGACCCTTCACTCCCCTTCCCATGGGCCCAGTATTATATGCACCCTAAAACCCCGATTCTTGTCTTCCCCCTTACATCTCACCACGGAGTCTTCAAGCCCCCGTACACCGAGGCGAGGAGAACAGGAGCGGACGTCACCCCGAGCAAGCCATCAATCCCGCCGGAGGAAGGAGGAAGAGTCCCGTCTTTCACAGAACCCCCTCTCAAGAAGGAGACATTTATTGGGCAAAATAAAACCTTCCCTCTCACGACCAGTTTCACCTCCTATCTGTTCCCACCCGTTACACACCCTCTTGCATTGTGGAAAACAAAGTCTTTAAAGTCGGCCAACAAGGACTGAGCGACATAAGTCCCATAAACACCTGAACAGATAGCAAGGTGGGACCCCGCATACCACTTCTTCAAGCAGAGTCAATTTTTTTATCCACCCCATCATGTAGGATATTATCGTCAGCCATAGAAGGACGACCCACCAAACTGGCCACAATAGAATCCACATGCACAGACTCAGGAATCGTATCCTCCATGTCTTGTAAAGGGTAGAGCTTCGACATAAAGCGAGGCATCATGATGTGATCAGGGTCCTTCCATTCCTTCAAAAGGACATCCATTACAAAGGGATGGATGGGCAGAGATGTAGTAGCAGGCTTCCAAAACTGCGGCAATACCGCATCCTGCGAAGTTCTGGCCACAACCTCATCTGGAAAACCAATGTTCCCCCTGACATGAGAGAGGATGTCGGCAACAATTCCTTGGATATATATTTGCCCTTCAGGTCCACCGCACCCAAAGAGGAACCATCAGAAGAGTCCAAACTAGAAATGCCCGAATAGAGGTCAAGACCCCCACCAGAACGACCACCAACAGACTTTTTGGAGGACTTTAAATCGGACAAAGTCTCCAAAATCAAGCGCTTCAACCGGCTGTCATCCAACCGGGCCTGATCCACAGGAGGGGCAGAATCCCCACTGTCCGCCAGAGAAGAGGAAGAGGAGACAGGAGACACATGTCTGCGTTTTATCTGATGTTTACCCATAATAAGCACAACTAACCAGGAACCAAACCACACAGCAAGCACAGGCACAGGTCCAACAGAAAAGAAACTGGACCCCCCCTTATTTAAAGTTCAAAAAACAGAAACCGCACCTCGCAAGGTAACCAGCAGGCAGAACAGCTGAATTGAATGAAGAAATTGAAGCGGGGGGCATGGCCAGCTGGAGGCACAAAATCTGACCAATCCCGCAGAAGGCCCAACATCCTGAAATCGGGACGAAGTCCCCACTGAGTGTAGAGCGGAGCACCCGGAGCCCAACACGGGTGCTCACGACTGAGGCTGGTGCGGGCATGCAGACGGGGCCCAAACAACCAACACACCCCACAACGCAAGCGAAAGTCTAACCAACCAAGAAAAAACATGCGGAGCACTCCGAGCACAACCCCAGCAACTATTACCATAGAGGCCGCCGGGGAGGGCCCCCATCACCGCCGGAGGGATCAACTCCTGATGACAACAGGGCCCTGGGAAGACGTAACAAGGAGCCGGTCCCCCGCAATGTATGCGCTGAATGGCCGGCGCCAAGAAATGACTCGCAAAATAGTAATTTACTAACTTGGGCCACGCCGACAAACCCAACCAGTGTGCAGAAGTTCTATCCTCAAGACCAGGCGGCAGGCAGAGAGCATTCTCCGCACCGCAACGTTCCTGGGAAACTGCCGTGAAGAGCAGGAACAAACCCCTCCCCTCAACCCGGTACATCCAAAGAAGGCGGGAAGCGACAGCAAAGCCCAGGGTGAAGCCAAGCGGAGGAGGGGCAGAAGACTCACCACGGCGAAGCCAGCCTGAAGATGGACTCCAGGAGACCAGTGCAGCCCAGCAGCACGGGAGACGGAGAACCGGACGGAATCCAGGAAGCCAGGCGTCCCGACTCCAGCAGCTCTCTCGAAGGCCAGAAGCACCCCCAGAGCCCAGCAACAACAGGACAAGTACGTAGCAGGTAAGTGCCCAGCACCTACCCCAGCGTTCCCCGTCATGTCGACTGACAGGAAACAAAACATGAAGTGCTTTCTGTTGGCTATGTAATTATAGCCCCTGGCAGGAGGGTGGGTGGAGCCTAAAAGTGTTTCCTGTTTTCTTTCCTGTCAGTGGCATATACCTCATTAGTAATGACTGGGTCGAGGACGAGGGACGGAGAGGTAATGCATTATCACTGCATTGCATTACCTGTTTCAGGAGCCAGCATCCTCTTTACTCCTCATTCTATTTTCAATGAATGCTCTTTTAGTTTTTTGAGGATTCAGATGATTTACTTGTGAGTTTACAGTTAACTGGTGGACAAAGAGAATATAACTTCAAAACTTTCTTAATTATGTGCAGCTTTCAGGAAATGTAATAACTAACTAAAAACATGTTCCACAGGCCTAGTAAATATGCAAAAATAGCAAATTTTATGGGATCACAAACCCACTGCCTTCGCGCTCTATATACTTAGTCAAAAGTCACACATTAGCAAATCGATAAAATTTACTGATGGGTAAATTCGATGTCCAGCTCTTCTGCTGTATCTCAGCTGGGATTCATGCATTGAAACAGAAAGGGAACATGTCGTGATAGAGCACCTCACAGCATCTCTGAGCTCTAGGGTGCAACATTTGTCAAAGACCAAGATCATCCAAAGAATAGGGAAATGTGGGCACACCCTACCAAGGATAAAAAGGTTCCAAATGCTACACAATTGAAAACATAACTTTCCATTTTACAACAGACCACTGTGTCAAAACTGTTGTCACCACGAGCTGAATAGGCTACATCACCCGGAAGTGACACAAACTGAACTTAATAAGCTTTTCCAGATGCACCTGCTATCCTGGTTGCTCGGAGGCATGTGAAAGATCTTTCGCAAAAAGAGAACATGCCACCGAGCCTTCTCCGGCTCAGCTACGAAGATCTGGAACTCCCTCCCACCGGAAATACGTAGAATCACTTCCAAGGATGCCTTCAAATTGGAAGTAAAAAGATTCCTTATGAACAAGTTCTTACCTTAATTGGTTGCTGGATCGTCTGCTCTAATGCATTGGACTTAGACCTTTAAGCCCTTGCGCTGGTTGCTATTCCATCTCAATATGTACCAGTTATGTTCTTATTATTCTGCTGATCCCGTGTACATGTAACCGTTCCTGCCCTGTGAGTTCTATTTTGATATGTGATTTTGTCTGGACTCCCATTTGACACATGTACTGCAACTGTTACCTTCCTTTCCCCACAACTGTAAAGCGCTCTGATATCCCTTGGGATCATGTTCGCGCTATATAAAACTTTATAAATAAATAAATAAATAAAGACACGCATTTCACCTGTTGTAAGTAGTTAAATTGTTATTTTAAAGAATGAAGACATCTTGCATATTGTTCTATTTAGATAAAACTGATTGTGTAATCACAGCTTCGGCTGTGCTTGATTTGAATTTGTAGGTGATCATTTTTTTCTACATTGAAAAATGATTTTTGATCTTGGCCATTGACTGACCTGTATTGTAATTTTAAATGAATGTGTTTTTTCAGCTGGTACTTTTTGAATTATCAAGATAATTGTGATAATTACCAGGAAAATACACTATAAAAGATGCACCTGTAAGCAAAAAGCGGCGGAGCGCCTTGTAATAAAACACGGGACGAATATTAATATTCATACACATTTTTTATATGAGCTTCATCAGGATATCTTCTGTTTGGATGAGAATTGCTTTGCTTGTTTTCCATTGGAGATGTAACCATGACCAGAAAAAATGTAACAGAATACCTATATGTTTCACTTATACAGTTCTATAGGGGACAAGGAAGTCAAGAAAGTGAATTATTGTTGCATGTTCCCCTATCGATGATCATTTCTTTGAAGTAACTAATGGGCTTTATTATAATGGATAATTATATATGTACCTTATGGTCACCTTAGGTTAGATGTCCATGAGTGACATGCATCATCCCCTATGAATTGATCAGCAAATTTAATGCAGTACATTTTCCTTTATATTTTCCTTTATATTTAGATGATTCAGTTCACACCTATTTTACAATACACATGTTTGCAACATTTAAGCAGTTAGGATAATTCAGTGAGTTCAGTGGTTGCCACTGTAACACTTGAACTGTACCTCAAAAGTTTTCATTCCGGCAAGCTTGACTCAGCCTTTCATTCTTATTAAGGCAGTACATTGAAAACGATTAAATTGGATAATAATAACAACTGGTGTATTCCACATGTAAAAAATACAAGTGTGTACGAAATGCTAAAAATATGTCTGATGCTCAAAAGAGGCTGGTAGTATCGCAATGCTTTCATTACACTGTGACCAGTCTACGCCTTTGCAGTAGGAGGGATTCTGAACGCCTTGAAGTGAATGAATCAATGAATGAATGAAACTGAGTTATAACCGCACACAAATGCCCTAAGGCGTCAAGGAGCTTATAGCTAGTCCTGATATAGGCCTCGATACATGGCTGATCCTGAGATTCCACCATTCATTCTGTCCTGATTGTGCTGGGCCCTTTTCTAATGATTAAATCTGGACCACATGCTTTTTGCTGGGATATATGTAGATGTTCCATCTGTCCCATCTTCCTGGGATTTATACTTAATATTAGATGAATTTGTAATACCTATTATGATATTTATCTGATCATTCTTCTGTGATAACTTTGACATCTTTTTATCCCAGTCCAGATGTTCTTTGTTATGTAGTCCTTTTTAAATTCTTTATTATTATTATATATTTGCTTCTGATTTTTGTCTATTGCTATTGTAATGCAAATGTATTTTCTTTTTAATTAAAAAAATTAAGATATTTGAACTAAAACAATAAACTGGACCACCCTATGACTGATGAACGGACATGGCAGGAGGGACATTAAATTGCAATTTTAACATTTACTTCCGGCAATTATGATTAAATGTGGTCAACTACAGCCAATGCCCTCCTGCAGACACCTCAGGTGCCACTAAAGGTCACACACACACTGAAGATAGGGAGCCAAGACTGGCATTATGATGAGCACGCACCACAGAGCTGGGGGATAATATGTGGAAGACCCCAGTAAGTGACACCACTGAAACAACATCCTATAGGCTCCCTGGTCTCCAAGTGGACCATAGTTCAAAACTAGAACTTCTGGCTAGGGCAGGTGCTGCACGCTGCTGATTGACTGGCCTTCGAGTATCACGGCATCCACAATGAGCGCAATCTATTCAACCTTCTTTGTAGAATTGATTTATTTTTACAGATTCTTTTGTAATAAAAATGTTAACTATGGAGTGTGAAGCCTATTCTCGAGATGTCTATTGATCAAGGGAGATAGACATTGTAAATAAAGTGGATGCAATGTATTAGAAGTGGAGGCACATAGGCCAATTTGTGTCAGAATTTCTGTGGAGCCACTAAACTGCCTGAACGAGTGGCCGTCCATGGTGCTGGCCTTACCAATGTGGAGAAAAGGACATCCTCTGGGATCCTCTTCCATTTCCCAGCTCAAGACCTTTGCTAGTGGGTACTGCATCCACAATCAATAACAGGCTGTAGAGCTGCAAGGCTTGCATGCCCTATGTGGCTCAACTGGAGGTGTGGATAGCCTGTCGCTGACCTTCAGGAGCAGGGTAGCCAGCCCAATGACTCACAACATACCAGCTCTGGGCACTAGCCTGCCTCTGTGCATCCAGAAACAGTAAATGCAGAAAACCAGTTGTCTGCGCTTGGAAGGTGCAAGCCATCACTACTTATCCTTCTCTCATCCCACCAACTAGGGAAGTCTGTTGTCAGGTAAATTTATGTTGTTTATCTCAATGAAGGTAGGCAGTATTGAAGGATGGCACGTAGGTAAATGTGCTCAAACAGGTTTATTCAGTGAAAACCCACAGAGATGTCCTCCCTAAAATAAAATCCAACTACCAGCGGAAAAAACGGAAAAAGTCTATCACAAAATACCAATCTATAACACATTCAAGAATTGCTACAAACCCTCTCCAATGCAATACACATTCTGCTCATACATCTAAACCCATCATGACACATCCCCTTCCACACACACCTACACTTCCACACACATATGCAAAGCTCAAACCACACTGACACAGGCATTCACTGTACACCAGCCTACAAACACACACACAACTCTGAAACTTCAGGACCCGTTAGGATTGCACTGGCACATCTTTAGGGAATCAACAACATCCTTTACAAATCTCTTTATATTTTACCAATCACCATTTTTCACTTTAACCTTTAACCAGTTTCCACCCATATGTAGGGCCTGATTACGACATTGTCTGTCTGTCTGCCAGAACGCTAATGCTGCAGTCAGGAGAACACCACATAGCCTGCGGTGTTCAGACCGCCCTATTATGAGTGGACCGCCAGGCCGGAGGTCCGAAGTCAGCAGTCCCAGAGTGCTGGCATGGCTCAGGCATTGGGAAGGGCCACAGCAGATGCTGCCGTGGTACAGCACCATCTTCACGTCATGCTCTGTGTGCCATGTACCTTGTCATACATAGCACACAGTGCATACACAACAGTGCATGGAGAGGGAAACATGTGCCCCCATACACTACCCTCCCGGGTGAAACCACCTGGGGGCCCTGTTTGGGGCCCCTTCCTTCCCATTCTGACATCCTTTTCATGGCGGGCTGCCCGCCATGAAAAGGCTGTGGTAAAGGGAAGCAGGCACTGCCACCCCTCACAGCAGCCTTTGCCTGTGCTGCACCATTGGGATTCAAGTTCCTGGCAGTGTCGGCAGTGTTGTTGCGGGCTGGTGGCAGTCCGACTGCCAAACTTTTAATCGGGTAGTCAGACCACCTAAGTTGTGGCGGTTGGACCACCGCCACGGGTACGGTAGCCCTGGAACCGCCGTACTCAAAATAAGGCCCTTAACCATAACACACAACCACTTTGACTCACATTAGAGTACAAATCCCAGCTCATTATATATACCAAATCTCGACTTCAAAGACCAGGCTAAATACAACTTTGTTTTGGCTTTTACAGTCCGCAGCTAAGGGAATGGTTAAGCAGAAGGGTTACTCCATCACAAGCATGGGTATCCACTGTAGGATATCCCATACACCTAATTACAAGAGCGTTATATCTAATGGCACTTTTAATACAGAGGACAGAATATCCATCACGTTTGTGACAGAGAACCCATATTCTGATCTCTAAATCCGCCCGCAAATGAAAGAAAAACCACGCTATGCGGCATCATACATTATTATCAGTTTTCTTCACCAATTTCTTTCACTTCACCGTGATAGAGGATTTTTAAAAAAGTGAATTATATTAACCTTCTCTTTCAATCCATTCTTTTTTTAGATGACATAATGCCACAAATTGATGCCTGAGCCATAGTTATTTAGAAACACTAACCACAATTGAAGTAGTATTTGGAAAAATTGTGTAGATTTGTCAGGGTTTTGAACCACAGTTTTTAAAATCTGTTTAGATTATTTAGAATATAATTACCCATAATCATTTAAACTGTAACAGTATTTTATGAAGATTTATTTATGTGTGACTAAAGATAATTTCGGTTGTCCAAAATAAATATTGAGGGCCAGATTTATGAAGGTTTTGTGTCACCCTTGCACCATGCAAGGGGGAGCAAGGGCAATGCAAAACCTAAGTGAGCTTTATCAAGCCACGCAAGGTCAGCTTGTGTGGCCCTGCATGGCTTAATAAATCACTGCCTTGCGTTATTCTGCTGCAGGGAACCATTTCAAGGTTGTAGTGTGGGTGTTTCCACGCATACACCCATGGATTTTTGTGCGTTCCCATATTTGCCATTAGTGGTAGACCTGGTAATAGGTCAAAATGCTACACCTCTCCAGGTGAGGCGTAACAAGGAGAAATATCTTTATTTCTCCTAGTTTTTCCTCTTTCTACGTGTGCTGCATTCTGTAGCACACATAGAAAGAGGAAAATGCCTCTCAGAATTGTTTTTGTACAGAAAGGTGCTCCTTTCTGCACAAAAATAATCCTACCTACAACGCAGACAGCCTTGCACCATTATGCAAGGGTGCCTACACTGGCACTAGGCAGCCAAATGTCCTGTATAATAGGAAAAACATTCCATTCCGGCACTTTTCCTTTCACACAGGGCAGCAAGGTGACTTGCTGCATTGCGCTGCATGAAAGAATGATAAATCTAGCCCTGAGGTTTTAGCACATTCAAAGACACCAGGCCTGATTCACAGAACTAACTTACGTCAAATACGTAAAGCTAGTAATTTTCGGTATTCACAGAATACACTTACCACTACTAACTTTATGTCCGCTCCCGGGCCGGAATCTCCGGCCCGAGAGCGGACATAAAGTTAGTAGTGGTAAGTGTATTCTGTGAATACCGAAAATTACTAACTTTACGTATTTGACGTAAGTTAGTTCTGTGAATCAGGCCCTGAATGTATGTAATCAAGCATACACATCAAGTCAAGTCTTGATTTTATGGGTACCTAGAGTTATGGTGGTGAGCAGAAATGTTATTTTAAACAGGGCCAGCCTGCAATTGTTTAAACATATTAACGATTATAAGCTCATCTTGGAATAAGTGTGATGAGAAATATCTTCATGGCAGGAGATCCCTACATTATGGATAGGTGCTCTGGTGGACTCTTCATTAAGACCAAATGGGTTGGTGAGAGTACAGAGCATTGGGGCATTGCCCAACAAAAAGTTGTAGTGCTTCAGACAGAGTTTCAAATTTCAATGTTTTAGCAATTTGTTAGGTGACAAAGGCGAGTACTGTCCCATCTTTATACATATAATCTTTCAATGCTTCTAGAAGGATGATGTGGTCAACCAGGCCGTGCATGTTTCTGGTGGTGGAAGCTGTCACTGTACCCTGATTGGCAGGCTACGGGCCCAGGCTGGGATAATATCATCTGGTTGTCACTATATCAGATTCCTAGCCTGCCTTGAAATTGGCAGAAGGTAGCTGGTGGCAAGCTCCTGGCCCAGAGAAGAATGTTCTCTCTCTGTCAAAATCTAGGCCTAATTTGACCAGTTTGTTAGTTGCTAATACATGAAAGTTTTAAAGTTGGAGATGGATAACTGATTTACGTTCTTTAATTATGTTACACAATAGTCAGTCTGTTAGCTCAATACATGGAGTCAGCTTGAGGCATGTGTTATGCAATCAATGACTTTTTGGGCACTTTTCTGCACATTCGATCTAAGATCAACTGATAGAAGATGCTGCTTAAAAATGGGTTTTTTGTAGGTTTCTACCTCCTTTCTGAGATGTTCTAAAGTAGAAACAGAAGGCCAGTGTCACCAACCACTTCCGATGCTCTAAGAACTTTTATGAATCTGTACAGTTCTTTCAAGTGCTAATTCTCAGACTATCTCAATTTATTTTTTTTGTTTTCTCCACTGGGCAAAGTCTTTCATAATGTCATGCAAATTTCTATTGTACACTTGTGGTGCCATTGTTGTTAGGATATAAGAGGAGCCCAGAAGCGAGTCTCTGTTTTATATTTGGAATATTAGTTTTCATTATTACAACTTCATCCATGTTTGTGTTCCTTTAGCTTGTCAGAAATGTGTTTTTTAGAGGCTAAGAGATGAGAGGGTTATGTTTGTGTGGTCTTCCTTTCCTCTGAAATCAATGTATCTAATTGACTCTGGCTATGGTTATGGAGCTCTCCAATACGGGGCCCTTACATTGAGTTGGGACATCTTTATTCCCAATCAGTGCTTTTTTCTATTTGTTAGTCAGAGAGTTAATTTATAGAATTATCCTCAGTTTTACAGCGGTGCAATCTAAAGAACCCATCAAAATTATTTTTGGGGTAAATTTGTTGTTCAGTTACAGGTTCAGTAACGTGCTTCACTTTAATCGAATTTCCCTGAGTCTATGGTAGATACTGATTATTCTAAGTGAATAATGGGTTACATATTTAGTTCAATAACTAGGCATTGGAAGTTAGTAGGTGAATTTCAGAGGTCAAGGGTTTTTAACAGGCTCATCAGTTTACCGGTTTGTTTCTGGTGTGTGGTTGTGTAAAAGAGAGAACAAGGACATAATTCACATCCACAGAGCTCAGAGGAATATCAATGAGATTGAGTGCCAAGGGTAAAGGATACAAGGGTCAGCTTCTAGTGCCCCTCTCACCATCCAGAATTAATGACCTTCAATGAGTCTTTCCGTTTTTGTTCGATTTGTTCTATTGCAAAGTTTCATGTTGCCCTACATTGTCAAACAAATACCTTTTACACTTAATAAACATTATGAATCAAAAGAGTGCTGGAATTCATTGAGCTTTCTTGCATAATGTTGGAGTCTATTTGATTTTAAATGTGTAGAATGCCTCTTTCTTACAGTGATCTGGAGATCTTAAGGACTTAGGGCCTAATTACGATGTTGGGCGGATGTGACACCGCTGCAGAATCAGAAACGTCCGACCGATCGACCTCCGGTCAGTGGTCCCGACCGCAGCATTACAATGCGACCGCACCATGTGTGTTGCATAATCCCATTTCTCTATGGGAGCTTGTGCTGTGGCCGTAAACCGGCCGTAGCACAAGCTCCCATAGAGAAACAGGAGAATATGTTCATCCCTGCACCACATGGCTGCCACCTCACGGTGCCAGCCACACGGTGCAGGGATTAACAGGGGAGGCACCATAGGTGCCCCCTCAGCCCCCAACCGGAGGCCACAGGGTGAAGGGACCTTGCTATGGGCCCCCAAAGCCGCTTTACGACATGATTTCCATGTCGGAAAGCCCGACATAGAAGGCCTGTCAGAAACTGACATCGTAATCCCTACGGCGGAAATGCCATCCATAAGGATTATGGGCAGGCCTGCGACTGGCCGACAGGCTACTTGAGCTTGTCGGAAGCCAGCCGGAATGACCGTCCGTTTTCACTTTTGACCGCCTGCATCATAATGCGGCCGTTGAGAGTGAAACCCACAATGAGACTCGGAAGGCTTGCGCGAGTCTCATTGTAATGAGGCCCTTTGTGTGAAGGGTGTGTAAATGGAGAAAAGTGAAGTTGTAAACAGCAAGGACATGTTTTCAACTAAAGGTGGCTGGGGAGAAAAAAATTACTATATAAGGTGATCATTGAACAGGGGACAGAAGGAAGCATTAACCTTCCACAAATCGAGAAAAGAACAGTTGTCACCTAAATCTAAATTAAGGCCCGTACTTTTTGTGAATGATTTTGTTTTAAACTTATTTTCATTACAATGCTGCACACCCATCACTAGACATAGTCATCAGAAGAATGTTACAGTCTGCCCATAGGGCTGTTCGTCAATTACATCACAACGGTCTAGCTGAGCGTATGCGCTGTACACTTTTTGGCGTATATTCTCAATGTGGTGCTCTGACAACTGATTAACAGGGAAAAAAAGAACAGATACATCTTGGCAGTGACCAGTGACGGAACCCCCATCTCACACCTAACTTGTACATATCACTTAAAGCAGGTATTACAAAACAGTCATCAATTCTTTATCTGGTAGAAGACAGAGGGACAATCTTTACTACTATCCAATATGGGTCAGTGCTACGCAAGAGAGCCAGGAGTATTGTCAGTTGCTGTGTTCGGTGGATGAGAAGTGTGGTGTGACTGTTGTGATGTTCCCTCCTCTCTCTCATCATGAGCTCCAGGTAGCTGCAATCCTTTCAGCATGTGCCCCCAATCTCCAATCTCATTATGCGTTCTCATCTGTGCGCACCACGCATAGGCGGCCCTCCTCAGCCATCCCCCACTTTCGCATGTCCGCCCTCCATCTATCCACTGTTTGGGGGAGAGTGTGTGTCCAATGTATGGCTATGCACCGTTTAGCTAGGACTAGGCCCAGGAGAGCAAATTTGTGTCTTATCCGTGTTCCCTTTTTAGGTGTTGATAAGACTCCTAGCAGGCAATGCTTAATTGATGCTTCTATTCGAACCGCTGTGGCTGAGCAGAGCACCTGAAGTACTTGTTGCCAGTATTGTTGCAGGCAGGCGCAGGACCATGTCATATGAATAAATGTTGCTGGGTCTGTACCGCATTGGGGGCCAGGCGATGGGCGCCCTCGGTTGAAACCGGCCAGTCTCTGGGGTGTCAGGTAGGTGTGATGTATGTAGTGGAACTGTGTGAGTTTGAACTTAGCTTTGCTGGCTACCTCTCGTACCTGGGCAAACATTTTTGTCCTCTCGCCCTCAGTAAGTGGGACTGGTAGATCCACGGTCCATTAATCTTTGGTATAGAGGTCTTAACTACGTAGTCCTCTTTCAGCGATAGCATGTGGGTCTTTGCCGGCTCATTTGGAAATGAGTTCCTTATCTCTCGTGCTGTGCGTGAGATTTTTGCATATTGTAGGAAGTGGCCTTCTGGGATCTGGAACCACCTCCTCGCTTCATCAAAGGGCAAGAATGTCTCGTTCGTATATAAATCAGTGGCTGTCATGCATCCCCCCTCATACCATTTGGTAATATCCATGACTGAGTGGATATGGCGGAACCCCTGCAGCCATTGTATTATATGGTGCACTGCAGATAATCAGGACAAAGGCTTGTTCCCAGGCCCTCAACACTTTCCGGATTATGTGTTGGCATTCGCTGGGGACCTGTGAGCCCATCATCAGATATCTAGACAGATCCACTCCGTTGCCCCAGTCAAGCAATAATGCTTTTTCCATGTTGTAGCTGTCTGCACACCACTTTGCAGCGTACTGTAACAATCCCACAAAGTAATAGAGACTGAAATCTGGGAGTCCCAGTCCCCCTGAGTTTAGATCCCATTTGAATATGTCTAATTTTACCTTACTGCGCCCTCCAGCCCACACCAACGAGACCAGTAAACTATTTAACACACTGAAAGTAGATTTCGGGATGTTGCAGGAAGCATTTTGAAGTACATATAGGCACCGGGGAAGCATGACCATCCTCACCAGGCCCACCCGTCCGATAACCGAGAGGGGGAGTCTATTCTAAAACCGGATTGACTCTTTCAATCTTGCAAAGACCGCTCTCATGTTCAGTGCATATTGAGCATCTGGCTGATGTACCACTTATAAGCCCAGATATCTAAAGTGGTTAGTCTCCCAGCTGAACTCAACCTCAGGGAGGTCCCACGCCTCACCTCATGCCAGATCCGCCAATGGGAAGATGACTGATTTTCGGTGATTAATGTGTAAGCTCGAAGCTTGTCCAAATGAGCACAACACTTCTAGAAGCACCAATATTGCTTCCTCCGGCTGACTAATATAAAGAAGTGCGTCATCCACGTAAAGCGATACTACATGTGTGCGACCATTGATGGTGATACCCCACTGATCCATGTCGCGCTGTAACAGAATTGCTAGTGGATCCATCACTAGGGTCAATAGAAGCAGGGAGAGCGGACACCCCTGTCATGGGCCTCTCTTAATAGTGAGACTCTCCGATATCTGACCACCGGTGCGCACATGAGCTCTTGGTTGGTGGTATAGGAGCTGGATCCAGGCTATTAAGCCATCGCCCAGTCCCATTCTCCGGAGGACCTCCCAGAGGTACTCCCATCTTGAGGAGTCAAATGCTTTCTTGACGTCTAGGGCGACTACTACCACCCAGATGTCCTTGCCTGCCACTGGATGCAGCACATGTGAGAGACAATGAGTGTTCATGTGAGTTCCTCTCAGTGGCATAAACCCACATTGGTCTTCATGTACCAAATGGTTCACCACTCTGCTTAATTGCATCACCAGTATCTTGGCTAGTATTTTTGCATTGGAACCTAGCATTGATAGGGGTCTGTATGAACCTGGGCCCCGCATGTCCCTGCCCTGCTTCGGGAGCATGACAATCTGTGCCTCTCTAATAGATTGTGGCAGGGCTTGTAGGAGAGTAGGATCTGCTTCACATGGGTACCCCCACTTTTTGCTGATGCTTCACTGGTTTTCGACATTAGTCTGGCTGGGGCCCTGCTATTCAGAACCCCAGCCTAGCTGTTTCCTCTTTAAAAGGGTCTCCATGTGCCTTAGGCACATCACCGATTGGGATCTGGAGTGCCCTTGTAAGTCCCTAGTATATGGTATACTATGTACCAAGGGCATAGGTACCTCAGAGGCCTGCCAGGGACTGCAGCATGTATTATGCCACCCCTGGAAGGCCATCCAAACTGACACCACAGGTCTGCTACTGCAGCCTGGGTAAGGTGGTGCATGCACCCCTTGCTGTGGTATAGGTTACCTATATCACTAAATGCATACACACATATAAACCTATAAGTCACTCCTAAGGCAGGCCTTATCAATCCTAAAGGCAGAGTGCATGGTTCCTATGTGAGAGGGTGCCCCTGCGTGAGCAGGGCCCCTCTGCAGCGTTCGGAGACCATCTCTGATGCTGTTTGTAGTGCAGCCTGACCATATACTCTTAAACGCATTATATCCTCGCGGTAAAATGCTAACTATGGAATGGCTGCACCTAAACATGTCGTGTTTGGTGTCAAACATCTTGGAATACTACCCCCCGCCAATCCTGGCGGCGGGGGTAGCATTCCACCCTTCTAGAGGGAAAGGCATGTTAACTCTGACGAGTCCGGTAACTTCTTTCCAGAGCCCTGGCATCACAAAATGGATGCTGCTGCCACAGACACGAGTCTGGCCTCCTGCTGCTGGACGAAACTCCGGAAGGGAGGCCTGGACAATAGGTTTCCTGTCCCAGGGAGGTGTGACCACCTCCCCAGACAGGACAATGTGTATTGGGGCTGGGCGGGAGCACTTTCGGGTGCTTTGAAGTCCTGCACTGGGGGCACATTTGGTGTCCCTGTGCATACCCCAGTTCAAACCGGATCAGGGGCTTGCAGCCCCTGCTTTGGCGCGAACTGGACAAAGGAAAGGGGTGTAGCCACCCCTCTGCCCTGACCCACCCATAGGTGGGGCCACAGAGTAGTCCATCCCCTATTTTTAGAATAAAGGTAGGAACCCAGTCCTTAGGACTTTAGATTATACCTGGACGAAACTCTGACACTGAATCCTGGACCTTCGACGCTCTACGACAAGATTAGAGGACTGAAGAATCTCCCTTGGGGTCAAGGAGTGACTCCCCTGCTTGGCAGGCACCAAAGAAGCATCTGTCCGGTTCGCATCACTGAAGCTCCCGTCGGACGCCGAAGTCATCGCATCACCAGAGGTGGATTCTCAGACTTCCCCGAGGCTACCCTGAGTCCCCAGCAAAGCTGAGGCCTGTGGCTATCGTGGGTGACTTGAGACCGTGACCCCTGGACACCGAGCACACTTGCAAGTGCACCATCTTCTGGGTCTCCCAAGAAGTCGTGCTTTGGGCTCCGAGTAGCCCTAGCCTCCAGCACCACCTGCACCGAAGATCACTGGCCCCCACTCCAGAGTGTCCTGTAAGCCAGCTCCACGTGCGGCGTCACGAGGCTCCTTCGTGGTCGCTAGCCCGTTGGCTAGTAGCCCTTGACGAAGGCCAATCTTTTCTTTACTTGGCATCCTGGTTGCTCCAGGCCTGCCCTCACTTACCCTCGCTGGGTGAGTTCCCCAGACCTTGCTGGTCTGCATCATCGACGATCTACATCTTACTCGAGACTTGCCGTTGCCAAGGCTTGTTGGGTCCAATCCGGTCGCCGACACCTCAGCACTCGACAGACATCGAGCACCAGCCCGAATCCTGCTCCTGGTTGCCGACAACGCCTCCCGGACCTCGTGGCTGAAGAGTCAAGACAACCGTCACCGCACCTGAAGCACTCGACATCGGTGGGCATCTCTCCATCGCCTTCCTGGTCACTGGCTAGTGACCCAGACTCTGTCCCCTCTGCTTTCAGGTTCTTCAGAACTCCGATCCACTCTTGGATCCACCCGGACACTTTTCTCCTGGTCGCCAGCAGCACTTTGCAGCAGATCGCCATACGAAACGACGACGAAACCCGACCCCGAAAGGCACCTATGCACCCGGCTTCCCTGGGTGAGGTAACACGAGTACTCCGGTGCTCCCATGGGTAGAGACTCTTCAAAGTCCTAGATCTCAAAGGGTTTTGTCCTAGTCCTATTTTAAGTGTCCCTTTCCTCTATTTTCCCGATCCCGACTTTCTCCATAGAAGTTAACGGCGTATCGCGGTTGTGTATTTACACTGCACGCGTCTCCCGTGGGTCCCCTGTGTCACTACCTTGGGTGGTTCCTTGTGGTCCAAGCACTTCTAGAGGCTCTAGGCCTAGTGTCTAGTTCAGTCGTGGTTCGCATACCACTTTATTGGTATATGGTTTGGTACGCCCCTAGGGCCCAAACGTGTATTTGTGCTATTATTGTGATTTAAGATCTTATAACCTATGTACTTCGAACTCTAGCCTCATAAAGAGACTAGAGGGGTGTGTTTAGTAATAAATACATATATTTTCAATATATACCTGGTGTGGTGCTCTTTCATTTGGTCACTCAAGAGATTATAGACTGGTAAAACAAGCTGCTTTACATTCCTTCAAGACTTAGCCTGAAGGCTGCTCTCCACAGCTACCACTAGGATAGCTTTCAATAAGGTTGTCTTTAACCTACCTACCTACCATAAGAGTCGATTTGGACTGGTGCAAGGTGCCCACTATAATTAGTGGACAGCATATGCCAGGCCAACTTCTCACATTGGTGGCAGCGGTGGGATTCCAGCTTGCTATTGTTTTACCAGATAATCTCAATTGAATTGATCAACTGAAAACCACTAAAGGTACCTAAGGTACATATAATTTAAGCTTAGAATAACAGTAAGTTCTACTGAACTTAGAGTTGTGTGTTAAGGGATAGCACAACCCTTTCTACAACTCAAGAGAGTTTAGTAGGCCACACTAGAGTAGGTAGTGCATACACCACACCACACTAGTAATGTCTTTAAAAGCAGGATCCAAAGATGCCCTGCAGGAAGCCATTGAGCTTCCCCCTCCAAGTATGACACACTCCCATTCTTGGAACTGAGAGCTTTGTGTAACGTGAGGAAATTAAGGACAGGCCAGAGTCCCACCACCCAACACCTCCAGGAGTTGTTGGTGGCTTATGATCTTAGTAAGTCTTCAGAGACTGAAGGGGTAGGAGCAGAGGGTGGGCCAGCAGATGAGGAAGGGGCCAGGGGTACCACAACCCCCAGCCCCCCTCTGAAACTGACCAGGAGGGTGACAATGACCCTGACCTGGAAAACCCAATCCCTTCTGGGGAAGATGAAGATGAGGATCTAGAGAACCACACCTTTGTCCCCCCAGGAAGGATTATGAGTGTGCTCAGAAAGTCTAGGTCTCCTTCTCAGGAGTCTAACCACTCTGGCACCTCCATAGGGAGCTCTGTTTCTTCTCACAGGAGGGAATCCTCTCATGAGAGAAGAAAGAGACTGGTCCAGTATGAGGAAACTCAACTGGAGATCAGGAAGAAGCAATTGGCTTTAGATAGAGAATCCCTAGATCTCCTTAGAGAGAGAAGAAAGTTGGGACTAGAGTCCCATGGTGGCAGCCATGTCCCTAGAGATAGGGAAAGGTCCTATGACCATAGGAACCTGAGCAAGATTGTCCCTCCCTACCAGAGTGGGGATGATATCCACAAATGGATAACTGCTTTAGAGAGGGCCTGTAAAGTACAGAAGGTCCCTCAGGAGCAGTGGGCAGCAATCTTGTGGCTCTCCTTTGCTGACAAAGGTAGAGACAAGCTCCTCACTGTTAGAGAGGAGGATGCTGACAATTACAAGGTCTTGAAGAGTGCTCTTATTGATGGGTTTGGCCTAACCACTGAACAGTACAGGTTGAAGTTCAGAGACACCCAAAAAGCACAGACTCAAGACTGGGTAGACTATGTGGATTGTTCTGCCAAGGCTCTGGAAGGCTGGTTGATGGGCAGTAAGGTGTGTGACTTCTCAGGATTGTATAATCTGATAATGAGGGAGAAGATTCTTAATAACTGTCAAAATCAGCTGTTGCATCAGTACCTGGTTGACTCTGATCTGACCTCTCCCCAAGAATTGGGAAAGAAGGCAGACAAATGGGTCAGAACCAGGGTGAAGCAGAAGGTACAGAACCAAGGTGGGGAAACCAAGAAGCAAGATGCTAAGAACTCTGACAAGGGTGGGGAGAAGGGTAAAGATCAAAAGTCTTCATAAGGCCCCCAAAAATCTTCTTCTGGTGGGGATTCCCAGTCTACCAAGGGTAAAGGCCAAAGAAAACCATGGTGCAAGGTCTGTAAGCAAAAGACCCACTGGACCAGTGATTGCACCAAGTCCAAAGACTCCAGTCCAGCACCCACCAATGCCCCTAAGGCACCTGTTCCCCCTAGTACAGTTGGTGGAAGTGCTCCAGCAAAGGGTTTAGTAGGGTTCACCCTGGGAACTGAGTTGGGCTCTGACCTAGTTAGAGAACTGACTCAGGCTGTGTTAGTCTGTGATGGAGGCATGGATGTGCCCTCCTCTATGAGTCCCAGTAATCTGGGCAAGTACAGACAACAGCCTTTAATCAATGGACGAGAGGCTTTGGCATTTAGGGACACAGGGGCAAGTGTCACAATGGTGACACAAGACCTTGTGCTACCTGGGCAAGTTATGCTTGGTGAAATGTACCAAGTGACCAATGCTAGCAATGTCAGAACAGACCATACTCTGGCAGTTGTTAACTTCTCCTGGGGAGGGGTAACTGGCCTTAAGAAGGTTGTGGTAAGTGCAAACCTACCAGTCGAATGCTTGCTTGGCAATGACTTACAGACTTCTGCTTGGGCAGAAGTGGAGCTCAGGACCCATGCAGAAATGCTGGGGATCCCTGCAGATGTGTTTGCTGTGACCAGGTCACAAGCCAAAATGTCTAGCACTGAACAGGCCTTGGATTCTGGAAGAGTGGACCAAGTGCCTTCCAAGAGGAGGAGTAGTAGGGTTAAGGCAGTGCCTTCCCCTTGGCTCAGGAGGAAGATCAGTCCCTTGAGGGGGATGATCTCAGCCCTGAAGAAGGAACTGTCCCAGAGGAACTTGAACCTGACCAGGTTGAGTTCTTGGGGACAGGGGGACCTTCTAGGGCAGATCTGAGCCAGGAGCAGCAGAGCTGCCCCTCCCTTGAACCCCTCAGACAGCAAGCTGCTGCTGAGGCTGCTGGGAAAGCTAGTGGTCCCCATACAGTGTATTGGGATGATGGACTCCTGTACTCAGAGAGTAGAGACCCCAAGCCTGGTGCTACCAGGAGGTTGGTAATACCTTTGAAGTTCAGGGGCTTCCTATTGACCCTAGCCCATGATATTCCCTTAGCAGGACACCTGGGCCAGAACAAGACTTGGGACAGAATTGTCCCTCACTTTCACTGGCCCCACATGTCTGAAGACAGTAAGGAGTTTTGTCGCTCCTGTGTAACCTGCCAAGCCAGTGGCAAAGCAGGTGGCACTACAAAGGCCCCCTGATACCACTACCTGTGGTGGGGGTGCCCTTTGAGAGGGTAGGGATTGACATTGTTGGTCCCATGGATCCCCAAACAGCCTCTGGGCACAGGTTTATCCTGGTGGTAGTGGATCATGCCACCAGGTACCCAGAAGCTATTCCCCTCAGGACCACTACAGCACCTGTGGTGGCAAGGGTCCTCCTGGGAATCTTCTCAAGAGTGGGCTTTCCTAAGGAGGTAGTATCCGACAGGGGTGCAAACTTCATGTCTGGGTACTTAAAAGCAATGTGGAAGGAGTGTGGAGTTACTTATAAGTTCACCACACCCTATCACCCACAATGCAATGGTTTAGTTGAGAGATTCAACAAAACCTTGAAGGGCATGATTAAAGGGCTCCCAGAAAAGCTTAGGCGTAGATGGGACATACTCTTGCCCTGCCTTTTATTCGCATATAGGGAGGTGCCTCAGAAGGGGGTTGGTTACAGCCCTTTTGAACTTCTGTTTGGCCACCCTGTGAGGGGTCCACTGTGCTTGGTGAAGGAAGGATGGGAGTTACCTCTCAAGCCCCCAAAGCAAGATATAGTGGACTATGTACTTGGTCTCCGCTCCAGGATGGCTGAGTACATGAAAAAGGCAACCAAAAACCTTGAGGCTAGCCAGGAACTTCAGTAGGCCTGGCATGACCAAAGAGCTGTTCTGACTGTTTACCAGCCAGGACAGAAGGTGTGGGTGTTGGAGCCAGTGGCCCCAGCAGCTCTCCAAGACAAATGGAGTGGACCCCACACTATTGTTGAGCAGAAGGGTGAGGTCACTTACTTAGTGGACCTGGGAACACCCAGGAGTCCCCAAAGGGTTCTCCATGTCAACAGACTTAAGCCATATGTGGACAGGGCAGACATGGGCTTGCTCATGGCTACTGATGAAGGGCAGGAGGAAGAGAGTGACCCACTCCCTGACCTGCTCTCACAGAACCCTGACGATGGGTCAGTTGATGGTGTAGCCTTGGCAGGCAGCCTCACTACCCAGCAACAAACTGATTGCAGGCAAGTCCTCAATCAGTTTAGGCATATGTTTTCACTGACACCCAGTCAGACCACCATGTGCACTGCTCCAATTCTGCAGAGTCCTGATTACTCCAAGAAGTTCATTGTTCAAACAGATGCATCTGAATTGGGGGTAGGGGCTGTACTGTCACAATTGAATGAAGAAGGTCAGGATCAGCCAGTAGCTTTTATTAGCAGAAGGCTGACCCCTAGAGAGAAACGTTGGTCAGCCATAGAGAGGAGGCCTTTGCTGTGGTCTGGGCTCTGAAGAAGTTGAGGCCATACTTGTTTGGTACACACTTCCTGGTTCAGACAGACCATAAGCCCCTCTTATGGCTAAAACAAATGAAGGGTGAAAACCCCAAACTGCTTAGGTGGTCCATTTCCCTACAGGGGATGGACTTTACAGTGGAACATAGGCCTGGGAGTAACCATGCGAATGCAGATGGACTCTCTAGGTATTTCCACTTAGAACATGAAGACTTAACTGGGCAAGGTTAGTTTAATGTCCCTACGTTTGGGGGGGTTGTGTAGGAGAGTAGGATCTGCTTCACATGGGTACCCCCACTTTTTGCTGATGCTTCACTGGTTTTCGACATTAGTCTGGCTGGGGCCCTGCTATTCAGAACCCCAGCCTAGCTGTTTCCTCTTTAAAAGGGTCTCCATGTGCCTTAGGCACATCACCGATTGGGATCTGGAGTGCCCTTGTAAGTCCCTAGTATATGGTATACTATGTACCAAGGGCATAGGTACCTCAGAGGCCTGCCAGGGGCTGCAGCAAGTATTATGCCACCCCTGGAAGGCCATCCAAACTGACACCACAGGTCTGCTACTGCAGCCTGGGTAAGGTGGTGCATGCACCCCTTGCTGTGGTATAGGTTACCTATATCACTAAATGCATACACACATATAAACCTATAAGTCACTCCTAAGGCAGGCCTTATCAATCCTAAAGGCAGAGTGCATGGTTCCTATGTGAGAGGGTGCCCCTGCGTGAGCAGGGCCCCTCTGCAGCGTTCGGAGACCATCTCTGATGCTGTTTGTAGTGCAGCCTGACCATATACTCTTAAACGCATTATATCCTCGCGGTAAAATGCTAACTATGGAATGGCTGCACCTAAACATGTCGTGTTTGGTGTCAAACATCTTGGAATACTACCCTCCCGCCAATCCTGGCGGCGGGGGTAGCATTCCACCCTTCTAGAGGGAAAGGCATGTTAACTCCGACGAGTCCGGTAACTTCTTTCCAGAGCCCTGGCATCACAAAATGGATGCTGCTGCCACAGACACGAGTCTGGCCTCCTGCTGCTGGACGAAACTCCGGCAGGGGAGGCCTGGACAATAGGTTTCCTGTCCCAGGGAGGTGTGACCACCTCCCCAGACAGGACAATGTGTATTGGGGCTGGGCGGGAGCACTTTCGGGTGCTTTGAAGTCCTGCACTGGGGGCACATTTGGTGTCCCTGTGCATACCCCAGTTCAAACCGGATCAGGGGCTTGCAGCCCCTGCTTTGGCGCAAACTGGACAAAGGGAAAGGGGTGTAGCCACCCCTCTGCCCTGACCCACCCATAGGTGGGGCCACAGAGTAGTCCATCCCCTATTTTTAGAATAAAGGTAGGAACCCAGTCCTTAGGACTTTAGATTATACCTGGACGAAACTCTGACACTGAATCCTGGACCTTCGACGCTCTACGACAAGATTAGAGGACTGAAGAATCTCCCTTGGGGTCAAGGAGTGACTCCCCTGCTTGGCAGGCACCAAAGAAGCATCTGTCCGGTTCGCATCACTGAAGCTCCCGTCGGACGCCAAAGTCATCGCATCACCAGAGGTGGATTCTCAGACTTCCCCGAGGCTACCCTGAGTCCCCAGCAAAGCTGAGGCCCGTGGCTATCGTGGGTGACTTGAGACCGTGACCCCTGGACACCGAGCACACTTGCAAGTGCACCATCTTCTGGGTCTCCCAAGAAGTCGTGCTTTGGGCTCCGAGTAGCCCTAGCCTCCAGCACCACCTGCACCGAAGATCACTGGCCCCCACTCCACGAGTGTCCTGTAAGCCAGCTCCACGTGCGGCGTCACGAGGCTCCTTCGCGGTCGCTAGCCCGTTGGCTAGTAGCCCTTGACGAAGGCCAATCTTTTCTTTACTTGGCATCCTGGTTGCTCCAGGTCTGCCCTCACTTACCCTCGCTGGGTGAGTTCCCCAGACCTTGCTGGTCTGCATCATCGACGATCTACATCTTACTCGAGACTTGCCGTTGCCAAGGCTTGTTGGGTCCAATCCGGTCGCCGACACCTCAGCACTCGACAGACATCGAGTACCAGCCCGAATCCTGCTCCTGGTCGCCGACAACGCCTCCCGGACCTCGTGGCTGAAGAGTCAAGACGACCGTCACCGCACCTGAAGCACTCGACATCGGTGGGCATCTGTCCATCGCCTTCCTGGTCACTGGCTAGTGACCCAGACTCTGTCCCCTCTGCTTTCAGGTTCTTCAGAACTCCGATCCACTCTTGGATCCACCCGGACACTTTTCTCCTGGTCGCCAGCAGCACTTTGCAGCAGATCGCCATACGAAACGACGACGAAACCCGACCCCGAAAGGCACCTATGCACCCGGCTTCCCTGGGTGAGGTAACACGAGTACTCCGATGCTCCCGTGGGTAGAGACTCTTCAAAGTCCTAGATCTCAAAGGGTTTTGTCCTAGTCCTATTTTAAGTGTCCCTTTCCTCTATTTTCCCGATCCCGACTTTCTCCATAGAAGTTAACGGCGTATCGCGGTTGTGTATTTACACTGCACGCGTCTCCCGTGGGTCCCCTGTGTCACTACCTTGGGTGGTTCCTTGTGGTCCAAGCACTTCTAGAGGCTCTAGGCCTAGGGGCAGATTTACAATTAACTAACGCAGCACGGCGCAGCAAGTCATTTTGCTGCGCCATGCTGCGTTAGTTTGGAAAGCACAGGGATGCGACATATTTACAAGAATATGTCGCATCCTTGTGCTTCCCCCTGCGCTGGCGCACAAACTGCAGCCATGCGCCGGCGCAGGCACCCTTGCACCATGGTGCAAGGATGCCTGCGTCGTGGGGAGATTGTTTTTGTGCAGGAAAGGGAACCTTCCTGCACAAAAACAATCACTCAAACCATTTTCTTCTTTCAATGCGTGCTGCAGAATGCAGCACGCATTGAAAGAGGAAAAAACGAGGAGATGTCTCCTCGGTGCGCCTCCCTATGCCACCTCTAGGGTGGCGTAACTTTCAGACGCAACTCCAGAGTTACGATTTCTCGTAATTCTGGAGATGTGTCTTGTTCCATGAGTGTTGCGTGGGAACACCCACAGCAACACCCATGGAACGCCCCTTCAACGCAAAGTGCTGCGTGTGAAGGGGCCGTATTTACAAGGAGAGGAAAAGTCACGCAGGGTGGCTTTTCCTCTCCTTGTAAATATGGAGCAGCCCCCTGCGCCACCAGTACGTCAGGAAAAGTGACGTACTGGTGGCGCAGGGGGCTTGTAAATCTGCCCCCTAGTGTCTAGTTCAGTCGTGGTTCGCATACCACTTTATTGGTATATGGTTTGGTACGCCCCTAGGGCCCAAACGTGTATTTGTGCTATTATTGTGATTTAAGATCTTATAACCTATGTACTTCGAACTCTAGCCTCATAAAGAGACTAGAGGGGTGTGTTTAGTAATAAATACATATATTTTGAATATATACCTGGTGTGGTGCTCTTTCATTTGGTCACTCAAGAGATTATAGACTGGTAAAACAAGCTGCTTTACATTCCTTCAAGACTTAGCCTGAAGGCTGCTCTCCACAGCTACCACTAGGATAGCTTTCAATAAGGTTGTCTTTAACCTACCTACCATAAGAGTCGATTTGGACTGGTGCAAGGTGCCCACTATAATTAGTGGACAGCATATGCCAGGCCAACTTCTCACAGGGCTCCTATATTCTTGGCCTACTGTATTGTTTCTAGCAGTCTGGGGAGTATCAGTTCTGCATACGTCTGATAAAATCCCACTGGGAGGCCGTTCGGGCGCAGCATCTGGCCATACAATGCACTGCCTCACGGAGTTCGGCGAGCTGAATCTCTGCATCTAAGTTTGTCGCCTGCTCCTCTGTAAGGATATATTGCAGCCAAGTGGTCATGCATTAGTTAGTTAATCCCCATCTGTGTGGCATCCACAGTCCCATCTGGGCACGTAAGCATTAGTATATGGGGTGGGGGCGCTCACATTTCAGCAGCCACGTCAATAGCCTTCCTGATTGGTCGCCTTCTCTGTGCAGCAATTGGCAGGATTCTCGTCTGGTAAGGCAATCCAACATGTCCCTGATCTCACTAACCTGGCGCTGTGCTTGTAAAAGGGATTCGTCATGTGGCACCGGCTCCTGCCGCCTGTTTTGTAGTCTAGTCAGCTTAGCCTCAGCATCAACTAGTTCCCACTCCAACCGCTTCCTTTCCACAGGCATTCTCTTCGGGTCACTACTTTAAGAGCATTCCATTCTTCTCCCCTACTGGTGGCAGTAGACCAGTTCATGTCAAAGAATCCTGTGAGGATTTCCCTAAGCACCTCTTAGAACAACGTATCTCGGAGGACCTCCGGTCGAAAACTCCATAGAGGTAGTCTCTGCCTGCTATGATCAGGTCCCCATCCTAACATCACTAGGGCATGGTCTGAAAGGAAACAATTAAGCATGCATGTCTGCGCTGCAGCTGCCAAAGCTTCACTGAAAGGAGAAAGCGATCAAGTCTGCTGGACACATCCCGGGCTGGTGAGTAGCATGTGTACCCTTGTATACCAGGGTGCATTTCGGGCCAGATATCTACACAGGGCCTGCGTTGCATCAAGTCCCTTAGGGCAGTGGTCATATTGGGTTTATTCTGTAATTTCGGGTGGTTCCAGTCTAGGTTGCCATCTAATACACAATTAAAGTCTCCCGCCCATAACAGCGGCATCCCTATGTATTGAATAAGTAGTTTTTTTAGTTCTAGGTAGAACTCACCATCATCTACATTCAGGGCATATATATTTACCAAGCATACCTCCTCCCCATCCAGTGTGCCATGTATCACTACATCTTCCTTCTAGGTCTGCTGTATAGCTGTGCATTTGGAACGGGACTTGTGGGGCTACCCACACTGCTACCCCCCTCGCATATGTGGAGTAAGTGGAGGAAAACAATTGTTCCCTCTATTTCTTATGTAGCTTTTGGACCTCAGTGTCCAGTAGGTGAGTTTCTTGAAGAATCACCACATGGGCGCCCTGTATGCACAAATAGGTCTGTACCATTTCACAGAAGAATTGAGCCCCCTTACTTTCCATGTTATGATTTTAAATCGTTGCATCTTTCTACATCTGTGATCGGCTCTGCCCTGCCTACCATTACTTTTGTCACTGCTGCTGACATCAGTAAACATGAAACCAACATTTGCAACAACCTATTTATTATTTATATTTATTTTATTAATTAAACTTATAATGCGCAACAGCTACCCAAAAAGGGTTTTCCGGCGCAAACGCAGAATCAGAGGCTGATGTCAAAGCAAAGGCAGCAGGCTAATGATTAAAAAGCCATGTCTTCAAGGATTTACGGAATTGGATGTAATTAGTTTCGGTACGAAGAGCTAAGGGCATAGCATTCCAGAGTGACGGGCCAAGATGTGAGAAAGACCTACCGCCCATCCTCGCTAGTTTGATTTTTGGGACAGAAAACCTCCCCTGCGTAGATGAGCGAAGGTCACGAAGAGGGACATAGGGATGAACCAGTGATTGAAGGTATTTGGGGGCCGCTCCACTTTTGATTTTAAACATGTAGCTCAGGGCTTTGAACTTAACTCGGTTCTCCACCCTGAGCCAGTGCAAATCACGAAGATGGCCGGAAACAGAGGAAGTTCTGGGGATCCAGCATAAAAGCCTAGCTGCAGAGTTTTGAACCAGTTGCAGCCTGCGTGTCACCTCTTTGTTAGATCCCAAGTACAGAACATTGCCGTAATCAAGTCTTGAAGTAATCAAGGCATGAACAACAGTCTTCTGAGTGGGTTCTGGTAGCATCCAGATAACTTTTTTTAGCCACTTCAGGATAGTGAAGCAGGTTACGGCTACTTTAACGACTTGGTTGTGCATACTTAGTGTATCATCAATAATTATACTCAAATTTCGAGCTTGGCGGACCGGTATAGGAAGAGCACCCATCTCGCAGGGCCAATGTTGAGGACCCCAAAGTTCCCTATTTTTCCCAAATATAAGAACCTCGGTTTTTCCTCCGTTCAGTTTGAGGTAATTAGATTGCATCCATGATGCAATATTCCTCAAACCTAGCTGAAGGGGAGAAATCCCTGTCGTACTCTTCATAGATAGAGAAAAAATAATTTGCGAATCATCCGCATAGGAGAAGAGGGTCAGCCCAGATTTCTCTGCAATATCCGCCAGGGGTCTCACATATAAGTTAAAAAGTAGGGGGCTAAGGATAGAGCCTTGAGGTACCCCATGAGTTAGAGAGTGGATATCAGAGCTGGTTGTGGGAGAAAAAACTTGGAAAGTACGATTTATGAGGAAGGAAGTGAGCCATTTCAGAGCCGGCCCACATATGCCCAACAAACTTAGGGTTTTAATTAACACTGTATCAAAAGCTGCGCTCAGATCCAACAAAATGAGGGCCACGGTGTCTCCGGCATCAAGATGGTGGCGTAGTCTTTCGTTTACCCCCAGCAGGGTGGTTTCTGTTGAAAATCCGGCTCTGAAGCCCGACTGAGAAGGATGGAGAAAACTTTGCGCATCGACAAACAGTGAAAGCTGTGCATGGACATGTTTTTCTAAGATTTTAGAGAAGGCCGGTAGGAGTGAAATGGGACGATAGTTAGAGAGTAGTTCAGGGTCAGCATTTGCCTTTTTAAGAAGAGGCATTACCATGGCATGTTTCCAATCAGGCGGGACGATTGCCTCCAGCAGGGAGGCATTTAGAAGATCCATGATTACCTGCAGCGATGGTGGTTCCAGCTGCTGGAGCACGGAAATGGGCAAGGGATCCCTTGGCGATCCTGATTTTATATTACCCAAAAGTTTTTTTAGGGTAGTGATGTTTAGCAGAGGCCATGTGTCCAATTAATTAGTGGGAAAGTTAGGGCTCCAATCTTGGTTGGGGGGCATATCGTCCATGGAGGATGGTGGGGATGTTTCTGGGGGAGGAGAGAAATTGTCATCCTGCCCTCGTACTATATCCAGATATATACTGTCAACTTTTTGAACAAAGAAAGTGGCCAGGTCCTCACATTGCTTTTTATTAAGTGCAGGGGGATTGGTTTGAGTTTTGGAACCGGCAAGTTCTTTAACCATGTTAAAAAGTGTTTTAGAGCAGTTTAGGGCGTTTGAAATAGTGGATGAGACATGGTCCGCCCTAGCTGTTTTGCAAAGATCATGATATATTTTTTTAGCTACTTTATAGTTACTTTTGGAAGCGGGGGTGTAGTTCCTTCTCCACTTGCGTTCCATTTTTTTACATTTGGCCTTCTCTGTCCTTAAAGTCTCAGTAAACCAAGGTGCAGGAGGTCGATGATTGTTGGCTTTTTTTCTTGCCAAAGGTAAACAAATGTCAATGGCATTAAGAAGCAATTTCTGTACCGAGGTAGAAAGTGAGTTCACTGATTGTTTGGAAATGGGCGTGTGGGAGCATAAAATATTATTTAAAGCTGTGGCATCTAAATTTTTCCAGTTCCTAATTAAAGTATCTGGAATTACATAAATAGGTACAGGAATCTCCAGAAGTTTTAGGTAGAATTTAGTAAGAAAGTGGTCCGACCAGTTTAGAGGGGAGGCAGGGAAGCAGTGGATCCCAGGAAGATTCGAAAAAATGGGGTCCAGCAGGTGACCTGCCTCGTGTGTGGGGCCTGAGTTCATTAGGCTAATATTTAAAGCTGCTAAATCCGAAATAAGATTAGTGCTAGATTTACAGGTGGGGTCTTCCAGATGAAGATTGAAGTCACCCAAAATTGTGAAATTTGCTGTTTTCATACTTGGAGGAGTTATAAGTTCAGGGAAGGAAGAGGTCCAGGATGCAGACGGTCCCGGGGGACGATATACCAGCATACCTGAGAAAGTAAAATTAGGGGTCAGGGTCAGCTTAAATAGCGCTGCCTCACTGTTCTGAGACACAAAAGGTTCAAAGGAGCATTGGTAATCCTTTTTAAAAATAATGGCTATGCCCCCTCCAGTTTTTATGGCTCTATCTTTCCTAACTATTGCATAGTTATGTGGAAGAGCGGCAGCGACATCCGGGCCCGCACTTTCATGGAGCCAAGTCTCCGTCAAGAAAATGGCATCAGGTCGTTCGTCATGCAACAGGTCAAACATATCCAATTTATGTTTAGGGAGGGAGCGACAGTTGGTATACAGGAAAGAGAAGTTTTTATGGGATGGAGCTGTCAGATTGGTGTTAGCCATGTTTTCATTTGTAATGTTATTGACATAACCTGGGTTCCCCTTTAAAGAAAAACCACAGTTTGCACATATTTTCATCTTGCCCTCAAAGTATAGGCAGGCACACTTATGAGATGGAGGGGGGCAGTAGGATTTTAATCGTTCTGATGAATATTGCTGCCTGGTGGTTTTAGTGCAAATTGAAGATTTAGCCTCTTTTTCGTGATTTATAATCTGTTTTGCAGCTGAGTATTGATGGCAGTTGGAGAGAGCACCAGGACTTCTGGCCCTTGGCCCGGTCCAGGCGCGGACGGGCGCAGACAGGCTTGCCTTAGGCGCGCCTTTGGCGCGCCAGCGGCGCGCCCGCTGCGCACGTCCGCTGCGCGTCCCTGGCATCGGCCCTAAAGTACTTTCCCTGCAGCCCTCTTGCGTGTGACGACACAGGAGGTGTGTCACGCTGTGCCTGTCTGCCCTCCACACAAACAGCAACAGCTGCGGTGGACCGGGGTCGGAGCGTGCAGCACGTGAGAGAATTCTACAGTGCAGAGTGCAGAGGTTAGCAAAAAGGTAAAAAGCAGAAATGCTGTTTGGTTTAAAAGGTAGAAATGAGTAAAAACGAAGCGCTGCCAAGTTCTCTGACGCGGCTTACTTGTATCTGCTGCGCGTCCCTGGCATCGGCCCTAAAGTACTTTCCCCGCAGCCCTCTTGCGTGTGACGACACAGGAGGTGTGTCACGCTGTGCCGGTCCGCCCTCCACACAAACAGCAACAGCTGTGGTGGACCGGGGTCGGAGCGTGCAGCACGTGAGAGAATTCTACAGTGCAGAGTGCAGAGGTTAGCAAAAAGGTAAAAAGCAGAAATGCTGTTTGGTTTAAAAGGTAGAAATGAGTAAAAACGAAGCGCTGCCAAGTTCTCTGACGCGGCTTACTTGTATCTGCTGCGCGTCCCTGGCATCGGCCCTAAAGTACTTTCCCCGCAGCCCTCTTGCGTGTGACGACACAGGAGGTGTGTCACGCTGTGCCGGTCCGCCCTCCACACAAACAGCAACAGCTGCGGTGGACCGGGGTCGGAGCGTGCAGCACGTGAGAGAATTCTACAGTGCAGAGTGCAGAGGTTAGTAAAAAGGTAAAAAGCAGAAATGCTGTTTGGTTTAAAAGGTAGAAATGAGTAAAAACGAAGCGCTGCCAAGTTCTCTGACGCGGCTTACTTGTATCTGCTGCGCGTCCCTGGCATCAGCCCTAAAGTACTTTCCCCGCAGCCCTCTTGCGTGTGACGACACAGGAGGTGTGTCACGCTGTGCCGGTCCGCCCTCCACACAAACAGCAACAGCTGCGGTGGACCAGGGTCGGAGCGTGCAGCACGTGAGAGAATTCTACAGTGCAGAGGTTAGCAAAAAGGTAAAAAGCAGAAATGCTGTTTGGTTTAAAAGGTAGAAATGAGTAAAAACGAAGCGCTGCCAAGTTCTCTGACGCGGCTTACTTGTATCTGCTGCGCGTCCCTGGCATCGGCCCTAAAGTACTTTCCCCGCAGCCCTCTTGCGTGTGACGACACAGGAGGTGTGTCACGCTGTGCCGGTCCGCCCTCCACACAAACAGCAACAGCTGCGGTGGACCCGGGTCGGAGCGTGCAGCACGTGAGAGAATTCTACAGTGCAGAGTGCAGAGGTTAGCAAAAAGGTAAAAAGCAGAAATGCTGTTTGGTTTAAAAGGTAGAAATGAGTAAAAACGAAGCGCTGCCAAGTTCTCTGACGCGGCTTACTTGTATCTGCTGCGCGTCCCTGGCATCGGCCCTAAAGTACTTTCCCCGCAGCCCTCTTGCGTGTGATGACACAGGAGGTGTGTCACGCTGTGCCGGTCCGCCCTCCACACAAACAGCAACAGCTGCGGTGGACCAGGGTCGGAGCGTGCAGCACGTGAGAGAATTCTACAGTGCAGAGTGCAGAGGTTAGCAAAAAGGTAAAAAGCAGAAATGCTGTTTGGTTTAAAAGGTAGAAATGAGTAAAAACGAAGCGCTGCCAAGTTCTCTGATGCGGCTTACTTGTATCTGCTGCGCGTCCCTGGCATCGGCCCTAAAGTACTTTCCCCGCAGCCCTCTTGCGTGTGACGACACAGGAGGTGTGTCACGCTGTGCCGGTCCGCCCTCCACACAAACAGCAACAGCTGCGGTGGACCGGGGTCGGAGCGTGCAGCACGTGAGAGAATTCTACAGTGCAGAGTGCAGAGGTTAGCAAAAACCTACCCCCCAGGTACACACTACTCAAACAATACATGCATTCCCATCTGTCCCTGACCCCCCGAGTACACCCCAGGTCCCCAGTCCCCAACTAATCATCTGAACCATCGTCTTAACTCGAATTGCGAGGGTGAATACCCAAGAAACCATTACAACAAGAGTAATAGCTCCAATCAACCCCCAAGTATGCATAGCGTGAGACCATTTGCTCACCCCTCCCATAATTCACTCCCACTCAATGATATACAGCGTACCAGAGTGGGTTGGTATGCATTGAGGCACGCAATAGTGGTCCTATCTGCTATCCTCACCCACCTCCCTGTCTGCAGTCACTCCTAACCTTGCCACTCAACACTCGTCTATCGGGCACATTCAAACCATACAATAGTACAGGGGGAAGGAAGTGGGTTAATCAAGTGATTGACTGGAGATGGGAAGTGAGAGATGGGCAGGATATAGGCTAGGGTAGTGCTGTGGGTAGGGGAGTAGAGAGAAGAGGGGGTAGAAAACAAAAGGGGGCATCCACCCGTCTTATGGTAACATCCATCTCAGCCGCCCCACGGCCCAGCCAGATCCATGGATAGCTACCTAGGTAGTGTCCTCATATGGCTCACTCGCTCGACACGTACTCCCGGCACTCATCTCACCCTTTCGGAACTTATCTGTCCATATATATTGTCTATGCTGGCGGATACTTCAGGGCACGTCCAGTTGGGGTGTGTCTTCAACCACATCACCCATGCTGGATTCCGAGTTTGAGGCAGTAATCTCCTCCACTCTCTAAATCTAGGGATTCGGGGGCGTGACCAAGATGGCGGCGCAGTAGGACGCGGATCTGTGTCCCTCCGGTGCTGCCTGATTAAAAGCATTGTCATCGAGCCGCATCCCGGGGCTCTCCAGCCGCGATTTCCTGTGGCGACGGTACGGGGGTCTGACGGACGTCGGTGGACGGAGTTTGGCGCCCGCGATGCGGCTGCACGACCTCGCGACCGCTGGGAGGTGACCGGGCCTGCACGTTCCGCAGTACAGAGCGGCGCGATTGCGGCCTTGCGGGATCGCAGGCCGGCTGCTAGGTGAAGGCGCAGGCACCGAAAGGCGGCCCTGCAGCACCAGA
The DNA here is from genome assembly GCA_963921515.1 of Calotriton arnoldi. Classification (NCBI taxonomy): domain Eukaryota; kingdom Metazoa; phylum Chordata; class Amphibia; order Caudata; family Salamandridae; genus Calotriton; species Calotriton arnoldi. The sequence goes on from CAWUFW010013326.1 coordinate 205,623, forward strand.
CGGCATCCGGAGGCAGGGGGAGTTGCTCCGGCAGTGGATGTGGCGGTAACCGGCTGGCGGAGGTCCAGCGGTGTAGAGCGGCCGCAGCGGACGGGCGGCGGAGGGCGGAGGCCAGAGCTGTGGTGAGGAGGATCGGTCCCGGCTCGGAGGAGGACTCCGTCGAGGATTCCCTCAGAGGTGCCGCCGGTGGGCGGGCCCGGGCGCTGCAGTGAGGTGAGCCGGGACTGGGGGCTCGGAAGAGCTGGGGAGAAGTGCCCTTGCCCCTGGCCTGGAGCGGCTGAGAGGAGAGCGGTGTCCGGACCCGGTGCGCTGAGGCCTAGAGTCGAGAGGCGCCAGTGTGGAGGCCCCGTCGGTCCGCGGCTCGGCGGACGGCGCCAGTGGGGTTGGCCCCAGCGGGGGCGGCCTCTAGTGGGGCTAGAAGCAGTGAGAGAACTACTCGACTAGCCGTTTGGCGGAGAGGGGACTAGGCACTCACCGCTGATTACCGCTGGGACGACTCCATAGAGCGTGGAGAGTGCACCCACTCGGGGCGGGCTGCTCCCCCCTCATAGTCAGGCTGGTGGAGCCCGGCGCGCGTATCTCTCGAGGCCCGGAGGTGGAGGGGGCCTGGAGGAGCAGTGACGCAGAGGCTACCGGAGGCACTATCCGCGGCTTCGAGCATCGGAGCTGTGATTGACCGCAGGACATACCCCCCCCCGGTTGACACCCTGTGACGGCGCAGCGAGGGAGGCGGCTGTGCGGCCGGAGGCCTACACGGGGCCCGTCGAAGCTGAAGGGACTTTACGGTGGGCGCAGGGCTCTTGAACAAGGGGTGCTCGGACCGGTCAGTGCGAGGGATCCCGTCCGGCCTCCTAAGCATAGGGGGGGGACGAAGAAGTGTGCGGAGGGGGGTCTAAGCGGCAGCACCACCTGCGTGACACGCATCCCCAACGGAGGAGGTATCAGCATTGGAACCCGGAGCAGAGATAGACGCGAGGCTCGATACCGGCCCGGTGGCCCACTATGGCGGCGGCGAGAGCCCGAAAGGAGAAGTCGTTAAAGGATCTCCTTCAGAAGCAGCCTGGTCACTCTCTGATACCGGGCGAGAAGGGACCCACTGCGATGGAGGGGGACGATTCCCCAGCGACCAAGGCTTTCATGGTGGAGCTCTTCTCGGCCATCAAGGAGGACATTCAGGAGCTCAGGTCGCAACTCACCGCGGACCTCAAGGAAGTTCGCCGAGATGTGGACGACATAGGTGAGAGGGTGGCAACTTTAGAGGAGCACGATGTGGGTCGGGAAGAGGAGCTCCACCATCTGCAACAAGACATGCTGCGTCTTCGCGAACAGAACCTCGATCTCCAGGCCCATACGGAGGATCTGGAGAACCGCTCCAGGCGGAACAACGTGAGAATTAGAGCGGTACCGTGGAAGGAGGAAGGGGACGATCTTAGAGCTTATGTCACCGCCTTATTCCAACAAATCCTCGGAGAGGAAGAGATCTCGGACATCCAGCTGGACCGGGTCCATAGGGTGGGCCTCCCCCGTGGTCCAAAAGCCGCTCCTCCTGATATTCTTGTGTGTGTGCATAATTTCCAACTAAAGGAGCGCATTCTCCGGAGGGCACGTGAACAGCAGCCAGTTCAGTTCCGCGGGCACCAACCAGCGCTCTTTCAGGACCTGGCTGCCTCTACCCTCGTGAAACGGAGAGAATTTAAGCCTGTCACCGCTTACCTCCGAGAGAAAAATATTCCTTACTCGTGGGGTCACCCCTTCCGTATAATATTTAAACACCAGGGGAAGTTGCTGCAACTCCGGTCCCTGGAGGAAGCGTTGGGGGCCCTGGGGCATTGACACTAATATGTCTACAGAGGGAGCGGAGCAACCGACCAAGCGAAACGACCGCCACACATGGGGATGGCAGCGGGTTGGCAGGCCCGCCCCGGTCCAGAAGCCCGACCGAGCCGCCAGTGATCAGGAACGAGAAGCGGTGATCACCTCGCTGTCCCAGGTTACAGGGCCACCCACGACCCCATGACGGGCTTTCTTGCTGGCCCCGGGATGTGCTCAAGGTGGGGCACCGGAGGGAACAGAGGCGATTGTGCAGTTTGAGGTTTCCCTCTCCCCCGCGCCTGAGTGACTGCAAGAAAAGAGTCCCTGTGGACTCGTTGATACCTCTGTCACGACACTCTGAATTTAACTACGGTGACGAACTTTTGTCATGTTTACATTGTTTGTGTATTTTTCGTTGATTTTGGAATGTTTGTTCTTTTTTGGGGTAGGGGTTTCTTATGGGTTTTTAAGGGGTCTCCGCATCAGTTTCCTAGTACAGATTGTCTGCTCCAGAGTACTTAGCGGTCCCGCGGGCGGCATAAATGTCCCTCAGCCGGTAGCTCACACATTGCTTGCCCCTCCCAAGCGCCTGCATGGGTAGAGACCTGAAAGTGGTTAGTCTGAACGTTAGAGGGCTGAATAACCCTGTGAAGCGCGCGGCAGTGCTCTCACTGCTCGAAAGCACCAATAGTGATATCTGCCTGCTGCAAGAGACCCACCTATTGTCCAAAGATACAGCGCGCATGCGCGATAGGCGATTCCCGCAGCAGTTCTGGTCCTCCGGGGCATCAAAGAAAAATGGGGTGGCGGTTCTGATTGGGGCGCACTGCCCTTGTAAGGTAATCTCGACGGTGGCCGAAATTAAGGGCAGGCTTTTGGCCATCAGACTGCAATGGGGGGAATCGCACCTTACTTTAGGGTCCCTTTACGCCCCTAACGAAAAGCAGGAGTCTTTCCTGCAAACGGCCTTACCCGAGGTACTTGCTTCCCCGGATGCTGCGATCCTGGTGGGGGAGACCTCAACCTAGTGATGGACGCGGAGCTAGATAGGTCAGGGCACAGAACACACCAGGCGGGGGCGCTTTCCCTGGGGGGAAGAGTTGGCTGGAAGATAGTGGTATGCATGATGTCTGGCGGGAGCAACACCCAGCTGAGCGCGACTACACATATTTTTCGGCAGCGCATAAAACTTACGCACGCCTGGACCATTTCCTTGCTTCCTCCGCCCTTATGCCTAGTGTACATTCATCAGAGATTGCTCCCCGCTCGCTCTCGGACCATGCCCTCATTTCCGTACTCCTCCCTGCGCAACATACGCGAGCGTTCCCTCTGGGCTGGCGACTACGAGAGAGCTTGTTGCACTCTGATGATGTGGTTCAGAGGATACGTGACACTATTGTACAATATTTTCAGAACAATGATGTGGGGTCTACTCCTCTTGCTGCGGTGTGGGAGGCAATGAAATTAGTGACGCGAGGAGAGTTTATCGCGGTGGCCGTGACTTACAATGCTCTGCGCAGGGAGAAGCGCGCGGAGTTGGAAGGGGCAGTGAGAGAACTAGAGGCGATTCATAAACGTACCGGAGCGCCGCGGGTATGGCGCGAACTTGAAAATCGCAGACGTATGCTTAAACACTTAGATCTCGATAGGGCAGAACACGCCCTGCTGCGGCTGCGCCACAAATTCTACCTTAGCAGCGATAAGTGTGGGAAAATGCTGGCACACAGGCTACGAGCCTCGACACAGAGGTCCCTCATACAATCCGTGAGGGCCCACGGTGGAGCTGAACAGACCGCTGATGACCAGATAGTGGAGGCCTTTCGCGATTTCTATCGCCGTCTCTATGCGGACCAACCCGCGGGCTCACTTGACCCACTCCCATATTTGAGCGATTGTGATATATCCCCCCTCTCGCAAACAGTCTCCAAGAGTCTGGACTCAGCGATTCGGGTAGAGGAGGTGATAGGAGCTATCTCTAGGCTGAAGTTGGCTAAGTCCCCGGGGCCAGACGGATTCTCAGCCGCCTTTTATAAAACATTTTGCGTGGAGCTGGCTCCATTTTTAACGCGGCTCTTTAACTCCTTTCTTGATACAGGTGCTGTCACCCCATCGATGGTGGAGGCGGCGATATCCGTCATTTTGAAACCCGGGAAGGACTCCCGAGACTGCGGGTCCTATCGTCCCATCTCGCTCCTGAACATTGATGCGAAACTATTTGCGGGAGTCCTGGCGGCGCGACTGAACCCCTTTATGGCGGACACAGTGGACCCGGACCAGTCCGGTTTCATTCCCACCAGGCAGGGTGGGGATAACTCCAAGCGATTGCTGCATCTCCTTGACCAGGTGCGCCGCGCTCGGACCCCGGCCTTTTTACTATCTATAGATGCGGAGAAGGCCTTCGACCGCGTTGACTGGGGGTACTTGTTCGCGGTGCTCCGCAAGTATGGTTTTGGAGACAATTTCCTGCGCTGGATCAGGTGCCTTTACGCGGCCCCCAAGGCCTTTGTACGGGTTAATGGCTGCAGGTCAGCCCTTTTTCCCATTGAGCGGGGAACCCGTCAGGGGTGCCCCTTATCACCGCTTCTCTTTGCGCTCTACATGGAGCCGTTTGCCCAGCGGATCAGGGCGAACCCCGGGGTGGTTGGACTCAAGTTTGGCGCGGATATTCACAAAATTAGCTTGTACGCGGACGATGTGATCCTCTCGCTTACCCAACCTCGGACTACGCTGCAGGCGCTATCCGATGAGCTTGCGGCTTTCGGGGCGGCCTCGGGGTTCAAGGTCAACTTCACAAAATCACAGGTCCTCAACATCTCTATACCGGCTGAGGACCTGGAGGCCCTGCAGCAGGACTTCTCGTTCCCTTGGACTACTTCCGAGGTGACCTACCTAGGAGTCAGGGTGGCGCCAACAATTGCCAAGACAATTTCCCTCAACTATGCTTTGTTGTTGGAGTCCACGACCAAGGCGCTGGACGCCTGGTCGCGTCTCCAATTGGCCTGGTACGGGAGGGTGGCTGCAGTGAAGATGACAGTCTTGCCCCGCATCTTATACCTATTTCAGATGCTACCGCTGACCCCACCTCCGGGTAGCCTTAAAAAGCTGCAGGCTCTGATTAATAAGTTTATCTGGGAGGGTAGGAAGCCGCGGTTCTCGTTACAGCAAATGACAGCCACAAAAGAACAGAGCGGTTTAGGTCTCCCACTCATAGGGGCATACTACCAGGCGGCCTGCCTCCGATACCTAGTGGAATGGAATAGACCAATGTCTAGCAAACATTGGAATTTCATGGACCAAACGGTGGCGGGAGCGAATATCTGGCGGGAATTGTGGCTGCAGCGCAAACACAGAGCGTGGGGACTCTATTCCTCTCCCGTCACCTCGACTACGCTCAGGGTCTGGGATCGACTTGCTATTGCTAGGGGATGGACTTCATTCCCATCACCTATGACCCCCATTGTGGACAACCCCGACTTTCCCCCGGGTCAAGCGTCTCCGGTCTTTCAGCGGTGGCGGGAGGAGGGATGTAAGAGGGTCGGGTTCCTCTTTGACTTGGAGGGGCTGATTCCTTTTGCCCGGCTACAGACAGACTACGCGCTCCCGGCCGCGGACGCATTCGCCTACGCGCAAGTGGCGCACTGGGTGACGAGTCTACCCAACTTCGCTCACATGTCGCGTACCCTCACTAGGTTTGAAAAATGGCTTGTGAGCAAAGCGGATGATCGAAAGCTCATCTCTGAATTATATGCTATGATCATGGCACGCCCGGCAGGTCACCGTACAAAGGCTCAGGTGCGTTGGGAGACTGAATTGGGGAGACCTCTCAAACCCAAGGAATGGGAGCATATTCTATACAGAGCACACCACACAGCACATAACACAGCAGGCGCGGAATCCGCCTTTAAGGTAACTTCATATTGGTACTATACCCTGGCCCGGGTGCACTGCTGGGACAAGTCCAAATCAGACCTCTGCTGGCGGGGGTGTGGCGCTACTGGAACCCTAGTTCATCTACTATGGCGCTGCCCGAAATTGGTGCGCTATTGGAAAGCAGTCCTAGACGATATTGATACGGCATTTCAGATTACCCTGCCCCGCGCCCCTGAATACACTCTGTTAGGCCTTTCACATCCCAAAGCCTTCCCGCTGAAGTCTCTAAGGGGCAGACAGATTGCTATGGCGCTGCTGGCGGCGCGACAGGTGCTTTTAGCGCATTGGGGGTCGGCCTCGGTGCCGGAGTTGAGGGACTGGATCCATCGCCTCTGGCAGCTCTTGGCAATGGAGCGCCTCTCGATGGGGGTAGACGGGAGGGGACGGAGAGTTTGCGACGCTGTGGGCCCCCTACTTACAAATCCTCACAAAGGATATGCGGGAGGTGACATGCCCTAAATTTCTACAGATCCTCCGGCTGCTGCCGCTGGAGCCGGCAGCTGCGGTTTAGTATGGCGGGACGGAGCAACACTAGTGCACGGTACGGGCCCCGGCAGTGAGCTCTTTACAATATGTTTAAATCGGATGCGGAGACAGGGGAGGGGGGAGGAGGGTGAGGGAGGTGGGTTTGTTGGGGGGTTTTGTTTGATTTATGATATAAAATGGTGGAGGACTTCTATAGGACGAGCGAATCTGCTGCCAGAGGTGAATGGTATTGCGGGGGCCGTCCTCTGGGATGTAGGCCTCAACGCTGTGTAACTGCATTTCTACCTCGCTCTGCCGGCCTCGAGATGTAGGCAGTAAGCTGTGTTTGAACCATGGTTATCCACTTAATAAAAATGATTGATTCTAAATCTAGGGATTCATCTTGGCATACCACCGATCATTGGATCGAGCGTGAAGCTTGTTTAGATCTCCTCCCACAGCCACTGGACGTTTTCATCATTCGGCACCAGGCGTCTTCACTTTGTGGTTTCCCCAGTGTATAGTCCTGTTTTCCCCCCTCACCTCCAGCCAGTCCCACACAGCTTCTGGTGTTGTGAAGAAATGTGCTCAATCATCGTGCATGACCTTCAGTTTAGGCGGGTAGAGAAGCATATATTGGAGGTTCATGGCCCTAAGTTTCTGTTTCACCCCTCTGAAGAATGCTCTTTGTAATTGTACCATACGGGTGGTTTTCATACGCGGGGTCTCCCACCTGACGGGCCGCTCTTAATATACAGTCTCGATCCCTGTAGTTGAGGACTTTAGCAATGAGGGTTCTGGGGAGCGCCCATGGGGGGTTTCGGAACCAGTGCTCGGTGTGCCCTCTCAATTCCCAATATCGCAGATAGTTCAGCACTAGGGAAAGCGCCTTTTATCCATAGTTCAAGAAAGATTTATGGGGCTCTTCCTTCGGCCCCTTCTGGAAATCCACCAAACCAGAGGTTGCTCCTGCGCGAGTGCCCCATAGCATCTCTGCCCTTCGTTCAAGGGCCACTGATTTTGCGGCTAGGTCTGTGAAGGCTGTTTTTAGTGTGGAGACCTCGCTTTGTAGGTTGGTGACATTCTACTCCGTAATAATGGACTGCTCTGCTACAGTACGGAGGTCGACTCTTAGTAATTCGATGGTTAAGGACATTGCATCTATTTTGGCCTGAATTGCCATGCTAGGAGTCTCTATGGCCACTAGGATTTGGGCACCGATGGAACCCATGCTGTGAACTTTCACACTCCGGGGGCAGCTCACTAGTGGAATCTGATTTCGAGGTGGTCCCTTGTGCTGTGTATTGGTCCATTTTCATTTGTTGCACTCCCCTCTGCGGCCTATCCTTGCCCATAGTTGTGCATCTTGGGTAGCTAGGTGGGCACATGGTGATTGCCATGTGTGTCGTCTCAGTTTGTAGTGGCCCCCTTGTGTTAGTGGTATAAAGTCCTCTGTCCTAAGGAGCGCCATGAGTGCTGACCAGCGATGTTTGGCTCAGTGAGTTGCTGAGACTATATGATGTGTGCCTCAGAGGAGTCAATAGTTGACCACGAAGGCCATCCGAGAGTCGTGGATGCTGCAGCCCTTATATGGTGTTTAAGATACCTACAAGGTCTGGGGGGTAAAGTGCTGGACTTAGGAAGCATGAGAGATCACCTCGCATCCCACCACTAATATTTGCATACTGTTGCTCCTCTCTGCTTCCTACATAGGGAGCATCTCATCAGCCTCTCACCGTGTGCTTCGTGACATCTGGGGTCACCCCCCTCACTCGACTAGCCTCCGAGTTGGCTGCGATGCTGACAGGGCCCTCATGTATCACTGGGGAGAGGGGAGGGCCGCACCGGGTGTATGGCTGTTGGCCCACTGAGACTCCACCTGCCACTCTGGCTGGCGCAGTGCTGAAGTGGTGCGGCCTAGCCTCAACGGCTCTGCTCAGTTATCTCCTATCCCCTGTGTGCCTCCAGGGATCTACAGGGCCCTCATGTAACACTGGGGGGCTGGCGCAGTGCTGAAGTGGTGCGGCCTAGCCTCAACGGCGCCGCTCAGTTATCTCCTATCCCCTGTGTGCCTCCAGGGATCTACAGTGCCCTCATGTATCACTGGGGAGAGGGGAGGGCCGCACCGGGTGTATGGCTGTTGGCCCACTGAGACTCCACCTGCCACTCTGGCTGGCGCAGTGCTGAAGCGGTGCAGCCTAGCCTCAACGGCACCGCTCAGTTATCTCCTATCCCCTGTGTGCCTCCAGGGATCTACGGTCAGTCCGGCAGTAGAGAGGGGGGATCAAGAGCCCCACCAGCCAAGAAATGGTATAGCATCTCCGTCTCCCGCAGTGACCATTGGTGAAGTGTAGGACTGGCAATCAGGCTTGCCTCCTGTCCCCGTTGGCCACCCACTGCGCCATCTGGTGCTATGAGGGCCCCGTGCGCTCACGTTTGGTGCCCAGGCTGCATGTAGTTTTGGCAGCATAGAGGCACGGCCCTCACCGTCTGCATCTGCTGGCTGCATCAGAGGCCACCCCCACGCCAAGGCCTCAGCACCGCATCCTCGATCCGGGCCTCTTTGCTGACGATGTCCAAGGCCTCAGCGTTGCTCTGGATTTAAATTTGCGGTAAGGCAGGAGGGTTGCTCTCACGATTTCATCTCTGACAGGGTCTGCCCGCCACCCGCAGCTCTCAGGAGTTGGCATGTCCATCCACGTCTCCCGCTCCTGCCACAACCAGCTCCGCCGCACCAGCTCCGCAGCTCTCACCTGCCTCCATGTTTCAGTGCTTTCACCGCTTTTTTCCTCCCAGGCTCAGTTCTTCCCTTTTGCCTCCGGGCTGGGGCGCTCACACAGCGTGTGGCGACCGGGCCATAAGAGGGATTAGAGGATTATAGAACGGGCGGACTGTGGTGCTCCTCAGGCTGCATCCGCTCCGGTCGCCATCTTGATCATGCCCCCTTCTTTGTGAATCATTAGATTAGGGGGCATATTCTCAAGGACTTATCGCCGAGTTAGCGGCACTTTATCGCAGCCAAAGTGGCGATAAAATCATCGCACCATTCACAAGCTGGTGTTAACAGCCCAGAACACCATTTTACCCGTGATAGCATCCGCAAAAAACATCGCCACAGGTGACCCCCGCAACTATCGCTAATGAGATGCAGAGTAGGCGTACCCGTGCAAAAAGCAGCGAAAACACCACTCCGCAAAATTCTCGACGACCAGCCGGATCGGCGATAAGACCACGAAACAGGCGATAAGGCCCGTTAGCAGCAGGAACCTAACACCTGCTCTGACCTGGTGCAAAGTCGGACCACAGCCTGCACCACAAAATGGAGCCCAGCCCAGAGCCATACCTGAAGGGCAACAGATGCCATGGAGCCACTGATCATGCAGCTCGGAGCCCCAGCAGGGCCACAACACCCACCGCCACCACCCCCAGGACCCCCCCCCCGGACCCCCCTCCCACCAAAGACATGCCACATCAACTATACGGAACATGTACCAAATAATCCGCCAGATGTCGCACAATCACATTTGGTGGCATGCATGTGTCGTCACAAAAATGAGCATCACACATCCACCTTCGATGTAACAAATGAAAATGTATTCAAAGAAACACAGAACAGAAATGAAGACACATGGCGGCTCCCTCGGGACAATCCGTAGGTCACAGCCTGCAAGACAAAAATCACGATGAGAAGGTGTGTCTTGCACACATCAAAGGACTGAGAGAGAGCGAAGGAGAGAGAGAGAGAAAGAGAGGGAGCGAGAGAAAGACGGACAGAGAGGGGGAGCAAGAGAAAGACGGACAGAGAGGGGGAGCGAGAGAAAGACGGACAGAGAGGGGGAGCCAGAGAAAGACGGACAGAGAGGGGGAGCCAGAGAAAGATGGACAGAGAGGGGGAGCGAGAGAAAGACGACAGAAAGGGGGAGCCAGAGAAAGACGGACAGAGAGGGGGAGCGAGAGAAAGACGGACAGAGAGGGGGAGCCAGAGAAAGATGGACAGAGAGGTGGAGCCAGAGAAAGACGGACAGAGAGGGGGAGCGAGAGAAAGATGGACAGAGAGGGGGAGCCAGAGAAAGACGGACAGAGAGGGGGAGCGAGAGAAAGACAGACAGAGAGGGGGAGCGAGACACAGATAACTGAAGAGACGGACAGGGAGAGAGAGTGCCGACAATGCGCACCCAGGCCACACTGCTCACCTGCTGCCACCGGTGTGTCTCCAACCACGTGCCGGTATGTAGTGCAGTTTACCAGGTCACACATCTGAAACAGATCCGTCATCTGTTACAGAGTCCAGATACCTGAATGGCAAAGTACATACAATTTCACAAGACATCATCGCCTGTCCGCCCCTGCGCACCCAGGCAGATGCACCCCAGCCCCTCCCGCCGCCCAGCGGTGCATGCCCGCCCCTGCGCACCCAGGCCTCACTGCTCACCTTCCGCCCTTGGCGTGTAGCAATGAGGGCCCACCACGTGCCACTGCAAGCCACATGCCCGGGGCCCGCGGACATGGCACCCTCCACATCATGCAGCCCCGCTCTGCAGGCCACCAGGTCTCACATATGATTCTGGGTCTTGATTTCACCATGGCAGAGGACATACCAGTGCACCGGGCATCATCGCAGGCTGCACACCCGCTCAGCCATTGAGGTGCCACTAACTCTGTGATCCGGGATGCGATGCCATGAGGCGGTAGGCCCACGCTGCCCTCTGGCTCTGGCCTACACTGCGGTCCAGCAGGACACACAAATCCTGAGCAGTCCGGACGGCCAGGACGGGGCATCATCGCAGGCTGCACACCCGCTCAGCACTTAAGGTGCCCCTACCTCAGTGCACCAAAAGTCACCGTCCCGTGGCGGTGTGCCTGTGCCGGCCGCAATGTATCCGGTGCCACCAAGTCTGTGTCCCAAAGTCATGGTCCCTGTATGATTGGGTATCGTGTTGCGGACGCCATCATGTCACCTCCGGTCCTGGGAAATGTGATGTTGCACCACACCACACGGACGCACCCAGATAGAGAGTGGAAATGGTGTCGAGCACGTGCACCCGTCCCTTTTCATTGGCAGGGTCACATGTCCCGTGACGCGTGTGCTGGATGGGTGTGGTGTGGGTGTAAACCAGCCATGAGGCAGTGGCTGTGACATGCTGACAACTAGATCTGTGAGCAGCAGATCACCACAGGAAAGACAGGGGACATGTAGCGTTGCCGTCCCCCCCTGTGAGCGTAAGCGGAGTGGGCTGGCCTGGCGTATGCCAGTCCAGCGTAAGGGCCTGTATATGACCCCGGGGCCCTGGGCGTGGTTCCGTACTGGGCTGGACAAGGAAGTAACTCATGCGTGTGCCCCTGTTGTTGTGTCAGCGCCACCCGGACCGCATTGGGCAATGTGTCACCCTGTCACCCCTGTTCTACGACATGAGCCACATGGACGTAAGAGGAGTCCAGTGAGCCCACATTCATCCATACTTCCACACTTAAAAGACCATAGACATGACACATCTGTGTGTATATGAATGTTTAATGCACATTCAGTGGAGTGTTGCATCTGGAGCAGTACAGGGCCATGCAAAGCCCACATGACGATGTTGTCCCGTGGAGGTCCAGCCAGGGTCCTCCAGGGAATGACAAGTCCAAAGGAAGAGGACGAGTACAGTCTGCAGTCTGATTGCTGTGTCAATGGCGATCAAACATCATTTGGCAGTCCATGTCGAGGTCCAAGGTGAGTGTCGCAGAGTGCATCGGGGGGACAGTGGAAGGTGATGATGCAGAGGGCAATACCAAGCTGAAGCCGGACCTATGGATGAGATGCATGCTGCTGCGTCCTCCTCACCACGAGGGCAGTATCATCCGCATCTTCGTTCTCTGGTGTTTCATGTGCCTCACGTGTGGGTGGTGGTGTTCTGTCTCCAGCACTGTGTGGCAGTGACACATCTGTGGCCGGAGGTGGAAGGTCTGCCGCACTGTGTGGCACTGACACTTTAGGGGGCGGAGATGTGGATGGAGTGGTGGCAGCAGCATGCATCCGCACCAGGCCTTGTGGCAGCAATGCCATGAGGAGGGTCCTGAGGTAATTGAGGAATGCAGCTACCTCTCGCTGGTGTGCAGCCGTGGCAGCCGCTCGTTCCGCATTCGCCCGCTCCATGGTCTCCATTAACCTCTGCATGTTTCCCAACTCCTGTGTGACATCACTAGAGCCACTCGGACTGGACAGTTGTACTATTCTCTGAGTCAGGGCTCCAGCGATGTCAGCCATGGTCCGTTGGAGAGCATGGAGCGGACTGTGGGTGTCCGTTAGGGACCGTGAGTGGTCCCTGATGGGACTTAGACACCCACGTATGGCATCTAGTTTGTCTGCCATGCGGTCGAAGCCCACCCGCACCTGTTCAGCCAGATTCTCCTGGCACCCCAAAACACGGCGTTGGAAGGCCATGTGTTCTCCGTGGGGGTCCTGGGAGGCAGCAGTGGTGGTGGGTGCTGCCTGCTGTGTGGTCTGTGCAGGGGGTGGGGTCTCCTCGTAGCAGCTGGGCTGCCCAGCTCCTGGAAGTGGGCTACGGAGGCTCTCCACGAGCAGTTGGAGGGCGTCAGAGTCGAAGCTGTGGTCGTCCTCTTCGTCTCCAGAGAAGAGAGGGTCGGACTGCTCTGCAGGAGGTGTTGATTTTCCCTCTGCAATGTGAAGGGGAGATGCAGTTTAACAATGTGTCCACATGTATGTTGTCGCATTGTACATGTTTACATACAGACAGCATGACTGGGTACATTGTGGCTGTTTGGGAGGAGCTGCCTATTTGATGGGGCACAGTGGACATTTCGACAACATCACGGATGTGTGTTTGTACTTGTACATTATCAACGCACATATCCCTGCAATGCCAATTGTGATTGGCCAGTGTCTGCACCCAAGCGGCACCAGTAGTGTCTCGTGTTCTGTTGTAGGTGTTTTGCGGATTGTGTCACATCATTGTCAATGTAGATGTGCTCTGTATGTGATGTGTGTGCTGCATTTTTGGGGAGTCGCCCCTGCAGCTCAGATTTTGCTGCCCCTTATCACTTTCATGAGGTGTGCCTCCGACTACTGTGCTTGTACAGTGTTGACATGTTGCATACTGGGGTACGTTGGTCTCTTGGTGGGAGTTGGTGGTCTGGGGCATGGTGTGTCCGCAGATGTGCTCAAATTAATTGTGCATGTGTGCCATTGTGCCCATCTCCCCCCGTCCCCACACGCCCTGGTGGTTACTCACCCTGTTGCTGTTGTGTGGGGTCCTGTTGAGCAGTGTCCAGGCCCCCAACTCCTGCCACCGTCTCCCCACTGATGACTGTGGAGACCATTTCCTCCATGTCGTCCAGCTCCTCCTGTGGCGCTGGGCTCCCACCTCCAGTCTGCATTGCTGCCTTCAGGTTGTTGGCGAGTTTCTGCTTGGTTTTGCGCTTGACATCATTCCAGCGCCTCTTGACCTCGCCCATTGTCCTCTTCAGCACTCCGACTGCATTCACCTTGTCCACGATGGACTGCCATAATGTATTTTTTGTTGCCAATGACACAGTGGAGGTGACGAACAGTTGTTGATGGTGTTCTGTCACCTCCGTTATCAGGATCCTGTTTTCCTGCGTACTGAACTTTGTCTTCCTCTTCTTCTTGTCCTTGCCCTTCCCTGACCCCGAAGTCCCAGGATGGTCCTCCGGGGGGCTCGTGGGGTTCTGGCTCTCCTCCGTACTTGCTCCGGCAACGTCCATTGTGCTTCGCTGTTGTTTGGCATTTGTTTGTCTGGTTTTTTTCTGCTTTTATGGTGATTGTTCCTGCCTGACGTGTGTGGATTGCAGGCCTGTAGCTGGTGTCGCTGATTTTCGTATCGCGATTGGCCTCATCGCAGCTTTTTTTGCGTTGGTGTTTCGCATTTTGGCGGCATGGCGTTGATTCTAACGCGGTCAGTTGGCGCGTTATCTGGGGAGTATCGCATGGGGCCGCCGTGTTGTGAATACTTGGTTAACAAGGCGTTAATTTCCCGCGATGGACTGCGATATGCAAAGTTGCGTTAAGCTAAATTTGCAGTGGTTATCACACGTTCTTGAGAATATGCCCCTAGGAGTACAGATAAATGAAAACAAGAGGCCAACAAGGGTAGGCAATTTGCATTGCTCATGATTTTATGTGGTGTGCCACTGAAATTTCGAGATAGAACCCTTAATGGCACCAAATCTCTGGGACACAATAGCGAAAGGTCAAAACAGTTAAAGGTAATCAAGTATAGGTTTTCTATATCCAAATTCTCATATATACACCACCTTTACAATATATTTCTATCTTCAAGGGGCATAGATGTGGAGTTAAGCAAAGTAAATCTATACTTCTTCTATAGACACTTAACTTTCGGTATGTTGTCCCTCGAAATTCTGTCCACACTATTTGTTTAAATGTGTTTTTATTGATTTTCAGAAAAAGGTTATAAAATTCCAAATAATACAGGTGTTACAATCACACAGTGTTCGCATTACAATTCAGTTATGGCGCATGGGACAAGGTATCAATGAAGACATCTCTAAATTAAACGTCAATGCTTGACAATTAAAACAGTGTTTTCAGTATATAGTCATAAACCTGATAAGTATAGGATTAGGCTGCTTGCCCCACAGCATTGGTATAACAGAAAACAAATCACATTAGCCCCTCTATTTGGATTTATAACATTAAATCACAGCAACACAATGCACTACTGATGTCTGTAAGCTGCAGAAGTTTGTTCACACATCCGCACGCAGCGCCTGGATAGTCTAATCGCTCTGTTCCCCAGCACCCAAGGTGTATGCCACACTATGCGTAAATACGTAAATCAGCTCCCGACTCCCGACATCGCGGACAGTCAGCGTCAGTACGATTAAAATATTTGTTTATTTTGGCCGGCGTTAGGTAGGCTCTATGCATTATGTAATATTGGATAAGGCGGAATCTTGCAGTGCATGGGATTCGGGCAGGACCCTCAAGTAAGGTCCACCATTCACGATCGGCGTATGGACGCCATAAATCAGCCTCCCAATGAGCACGCAGAGCGCTCAACTGCGGTGCCGTATGCGTTCTCATCGCCCCAGCGAGCCACTTAACGAGATGTCGGCCTGTACCCAGTTCATGCAAATATTGCACCACTAGGTGCACGGGTGGTTCCTGCTCTATATTGCCCCACCTCGTCCGCAGCGCACCTATAATCGCTGCGTGCAGCAAAAATTGCCCCCGTGGCAGGTTTGAGTCGCCTGTCAGCATCCCGAAGGGCAGCAGCTGTCCCTCGCTGTATAAATCCCTGATCGTCATAATGCCTGCCGCCTCCCACTGCACCAGCTCCGCTCCCGTTACAGCACAGTGTCTCCTAGGTGTGCCCACCAAAGGTAGTGATGGCGCATATGGGATCACGTTGCGCGTGACTTGCAGGCTGCGGCGGTAGCAGTAGTAGGCTACATCCAGCATCAGTTGGGCCGGTGTCCTGCCCTTCCTACTAGGGTGGAACAGCTAGATCACTTGCAAATGTGCAAAAGCAGGCGCCTGGGTCGCCAGATCCTCCAGGTGCTGTGCGCTCAACCACCTTGCCACCCATTGGAGTTGAGCAGCAAGGTAGTACTGCTCCGTATGCGGCAGTGCAAGACGTCCGCTAGCTATTGAGGGATACACTTTGGATATGGCTACTCTGCTCCGTGATGTGCCCCAGACAAACCTTTTTATGTCTACTTCAAAGTTCTTAAACAGTGTTGGCTTAAGGCAGGACGGAAGATTTACAAAATAGTACAATAGGCGTGGGAGCACCACCATTTTAACTAGAGCGATTCGGCCCATGACTGTCAGCGGCAGTGTGCCCCAGAAAGACATCTGAGCACGCACCGCAGTAATGGCACGCAACACATTGCCGTCCTGCAAATCTATCGGATCTCTGTATATGCGTATGCCTAAGTATCGAAATGGAGAAAGCTGCCAGTGCACCGGTCTATTGGCTATGGTTAACTGCGGTTTCGGGACAGTATCTGCAAACAGGTACAGGCACGACTTGTCCCAGTCCACATGCAGTCCTGAGACAGCTGCAAACTCCAGCAGTGCGCGCTCCACCACTGCACAGGGCAGTCTGATGTCTACGAGATATATCATCAAGTCATCTGCGTATAATGACACACCGTGTTGACCGTCTCCTAGAGGGATCCCCCATTCTGCTTGCGACCCGCGCAGTGATGTAGCTAGGGGTTCGATTGCCTGCGCGAAGAGAAGTGGTGACAATGGACAGCCCTGCCTGGTGCCCCGCTTAATAGGAATCTGTTTAGACAAGCATGGGCCTGTTTTGACTCTGGCTACCGGCTGACTATTATGTAATTGCACAAGGCTCAGGAAGTCATCACCTAGATCATACTTGCGCAGCGGGGCAAATATATAGTCCCATTCTAGGGTGTCAAACGCCTTTTCTAGGTCTAACTCCAGGCACCCTGAATACTCCCAGGGAAGTCTGGAATAATGTGCCCCTCTAAAGAAACGTCGTAGATTCAGCAACGTGCTTCGTGTGGGCACAAAGCCATTTTGGTCTGGGTGGACCAAGGACGGGACCAGTGGGGCCAGCCTACTTGCCAACAATTTTGCCAATACTTTATAATCGGTATTCAAGAGTGCCAGTGGGCGATAAGAGCCAAGGAGCTCCATGTTTCGATTGGGTTTCGGCAGTGATATCAGGAGTGTCAGTCAGTCAGTCAATCCACTTTATTCGATTAATAAAAATCATAAAAGTACAATACACAAAACATAAAACAACAATAATATCATTCAATTCAGATGGGCGATATACATTTTTTTTTTTAATTCCTACAAAAAATCTATAATTCATCAGAGCTTGAAGGTTATCAAATAAAACAGTTACGATAAGATAAATTAAAAATTCATACATCATTAGTCATAGGAAATCTCCTTTTCCTAAGGCGAACAGCAGCAACAAGAAAACTAGCAATATTAAAAATGTTCCAGGTGTCATCTAACAGTTGAAGATACATTAAAGCAGGTCTTGCCTGTAAGAAACCCTTTCCCCTCAGTAGGGGGACTATAAACCTCCTCTGTATGTCATTATAAAAATCACAAAACATGATAAAATGCAATGTATCCTGTGATGAAAAATTATCGCACTGGCACGGGCCTATATCCTCTGGTTTACACCATCCCGGAAGGCTACCCAGGGAAAAATGAATCAGATTGAAGCGGAACCTAGTCAATAGCCAACGATGATACAGCTTGGTTATAATTCTCAGGTAGGGCTCAATTAAAGGGGAAGAAATAATTAGATAATGAGCTCTGACCAAAGGTTTTTGAATCTCCTGTTCCTCCCGTTCGAACATCAATATATTCAAAAATTGTGATTTTACCCAAATTACATCATCTTTTTTGATCCCATCTGGGGCATTATAAATGTCAGGTCGCCCCAGTTTGAGAAACATAGACTTAACATAAGACAGCCACGGAATGCTGCTGGTTTTCTCCAGGGCAACACAATCCCGTAAAATCTGGTGATTCAGAGTTATCTCAGGATTAAGCCAGGTTTTAATCCAGCAAACCAAGGGGGCCAGTCTCAGTGAGTCAGTTACATAACCCAACCCCAATTCCTGGTGAATAGCAAATGTCGGGGTTGATTGGGGCACAGACAGGAGGGTTCGTAAGAATTTATTTTCAGCCAACTGCATCCCTACCATCTGTTTATAACCCCAAATAGCAGAGCCATATGTAGCAATAGCCAGACATTTAGATCTGTAGATGGAGAGAATAGCTTCAAAAGGCCTTGCTCCCAGTCGCTGTGAAAACCCTAATAAAGCTGACGTCGATCTTACTACTGCGTTTTTTTAGCTTTAAATTGGGGGACCCAGGAACATCTATCATCGAATAAAACCCCCAAATATGTAAAAGAGGTCACTCTAGACACCTCCGCTCCATTACATGAGAAAGTTTTATCTTTTCTTTTTCTTTGGCCCATTATCATGACATGTGATTTCGACATATTCACAACCAAATCAAGGGATTTCATGTAAACCCCAAATGCATCCAACAGTCTCTGAAGGCCTATAGCAGTTCGGGATAATAAAACGGCATCATCCGCGTATAGGAGGACCGGGATATTCCTGGTCCCTACACGCGGAATATCCAAACTCGCCTGATCCAAGGTTTTATCTAGAGCATTAATATAAAGAGTAAAAAGTAATGGCGCCAATATACAGCCCTGGCGGACACCTCTGCCTGATTTAAAGTGACTAGTGCATTTGCCGTCCTGTGTGACCCTGACTGCTGCTAAAAGATCCCGATGTAAGTCTGCTAAAAAATAAACCAAACAGGGGTCAATACCCATAGCAAGTAAAATAGACCAGAGCTTCGATCTGTTTACCAGATCGAAAGCAGAGGTAAGATCCATAAAAGCCATTTGTAGGGAACCTTTTTGGGTACGGTGTATTTGCCTATTAATAAATATAAATTAAGACACTGATCCATGGTACTTCTGCCTTGTCTAAAACCATACTGAAGATTGGATAAAACCCCGTTATCATTTACCCAATCAGTGACTTTAACCAAAATCACTTTACCTAAAATTTTGACGGCAGAATCAATCAATGATATAGGTCTATAACACCGTGGGTCTCCTCTCTGACCTTTTTTAAAAACTGGGATAATTGTAGACAGGGACCAAGACACAGGAAACCCCTGCACAACAGAAGCATTAAACACATTTGCCAAAATCTTGGCCCAAAATTTAGGTTCACTTTTATACAGGTCTGCAGGGACACAATCAGGGCCAGGTGCCTTATTACTGGAAGTCTCTATTATTGCCTTTTCAATATCCACCTCTTTAAAATCCATCAAAGGAAAATCACCATATGTTTCTAAACCTGGGAAGGGAACCTGCACCTCGCTTGATCCATAGATAACCTTAAAATGTGCTAGCCACTGCTCTTCTGATATATTAGTTTCCATGATGTCATTCTCTATACCCGAGAAGAAAGGTGTATTAACAATAGCCCAAAATTTTGAGCTATCCTTTAGGACTTCGACAGACATTAAAGCATTCCAAGCCTCCGATTTGATCTCACTTTTACGGGTATCTACCGCTAGCTTATAATACTTCCTGAGGCTAGCTATCTGCTCCCTGTCTCTTGGTTTATTTTTCAGGGTTTGTACTAAGATGCGATGAGCCCTAGAGCAATTTGCGTCAAACCACCTTTCCACTGGGTTAGATCTAGGTTTAGTTTTAACAGTCAGGTCAATTGCTACCTGACTGCAGATACCTTCAAAAGCTCTAATCACCTCATCCTTTGGGGTAGAATAATCAACGCATTTTGCAATATCATCTTTAGCCTTCATGCGTAAATTAACAAAAAGGATTCAGGAATTACCTTAGACCATTTGAGCCTCCTTCCCCGGTCTCTTGGGGCCACGTGATTAACTCCCGTGTTCCTACCCAGTAAACACAAAAGGCCCAAGTCTTTGTGTAATTCAAGAATTACTGGGTTGTGGTCACTAAAGGGGGACAACTTAGCATTATAGGATACTACATTAGCTAACATTGAGGGGGACAAGAATATGTAGTCAATGATAGTATCCCTTCCCTTGGCTTTAAATGTCGGAACCCGCTCAGATACATCATTGAAACCAGGTTCAAAGAGGTCAGCTCCTGCCAGGAGATCCTCCAGGAGTGATTCCCGCAGCGTGCCAGGTAGAGTCCCCGTCTCCTGTGCCTCCTGAAACATATTAAGAAGCTGCGGCGCCAGGTCTTGCTGGTGAGCTTTATAGTATTCGGTCGGGAATCCGTCTGGACCCGGCGATTTGCCCGTAGCCAGGGAGCATATTGCCCCGTGGATCTCTAGCAGGGAGAGCGGCTCATTCAATTCATCTCATTGTTCGGATGTGATCTGCGACATTGTCAGCGAGGAAAGGAAGGAGTCAAGATCTGGGGGGCGCTCCCTATGCACTGAACTGTATACCTTAGTGTAGTGCATCGTGAACTCTATGTGCATATCATATTGCTTAGTGAGAATGTGTCCACCTGCTGACTGTAAGCGTAGTATGGGTGATGCTGCCTGCTCTTGTTTAATCATTTGCATCAGCAATCTGCCCGCCCGGTCCGCTGCCGCGTGTGTGCGAGCTGCGTGCGATGCGTAATTTAAACAACGCAGCCTTTCAAAAACCTCCACATGCTTCTGCTTCTGCTCCTCTATTGCGCATTGTGTGTTTCTGCCTCGTGCTAGGTCAGCCTCCAAGCTTGTCAGTGTATTCTCAATATGTGTTATCTCACTATCCAGTTGTTTGCGAACACACCAGTTCAAGCCCATGCACCGGCCCCGGATCGTCGCCTTGCCCGCATCCCACAGTAGGCCCGCGTCTGACACTGAACCCGTGTTGTTTGCAAAATATGTAGTAATAGCTGTTCCAACCGCCTCTCTAAATGGGGGATCTTCTAGCGCTAGAGGCTGCAGCCTCCATACGCGCATGATGGCCCTACCTCATCTCCACGCAGCAGCACTATGTGAGGGTTATGGTCCGAATGAACTTTAATTAAGTAGTCTGCACTGTCGCATTAGGTCAACACCAGCTGGCCTGCAATGAAGCGATCAATCCTGACATGTAGGCCGTGTGGATGGGAGTAGTGAGAGTATAAGCATGTCAGTGGATTAAGAGATCGCCATACATCCAGCAAACCCCAGCGGAGCATCCAATCACCCAGGTAACACTCATTAGATGTTGCCGCTGTCTGTGAAAGCGGCGGAAACGATCTATCCAGCATGGTGTCAAGTACAGCATTAAAGTCCCCACTCAGGAACCAGGGAACGTCGCACCAGCGTGAGAGTTGGCCCGACAATGTCCGCCAAAACTCGTTTTGGTTAGCGTTTGGGGCATAGATGGACCCCAGCACCAACAACTTCCCATTCAAGCCCCCTTTAGATAGTGCTTACCTGCCGTGAGGATACATTATAGTTTCCGCTGGTGGAAATTGTGTCCCAAGTCTGATCCAGATCAGAGCCCCCCTCACAAAGGATGAATGGCTCGTGGCAAATATCTGCCATTTCCAGGGCTGCTGCAGCTTACTTATTTCTGGCTTAGCGATATGCATCTCCTGTAAGAGCGCTATTTGGGCCATATGCCGTTTGAGATAAGTGTAGGTTTCATATCTTCGGGCTGATGTATGTAACCCCCTGACGTTCCAAATGATTATACTAATGTGCGGCAAGTGGTATGTTGATGAAATGGAGCTGCCACGTGCCAAACAGAATCCCAAACCGTGAACACGCAGGCAGCGTGTCCACAGTGGGCAACTGTTGTGTCTCTAATGCATGAATGTGTGCATGGTCATCATGTTGAGGAGCTGTGAAAAGAAATTCTGTCCACACTATTATTGTATCTCAATATTCCTAGCCTGGATATTCTATAGTACAATCCATTTATGAACATGTTTTCAAAATTTGCTGGCTTACAGCATCTATTTTGGGATGATTGCCTCTGTCATTCAATACATATGTGGTTCAAGTTAATCAGCATTTATATTCTTGTCAAAAAAGAATCGTGGGTGAGACTGCATTTAAAAGCCAGCAACTATTGAAATATGGTCGTTTTTTCAAGGTGCCTGGTTCATTTTGCACTATGAATCAGGCCTGGCATAAGTTACTAGGAGTAAGCCACACTTTTCCAAGTAAAAGAAGATTGTGGATAATGCTATAAGTTTATCTTGCATATTCCTATCATAGAAGCAGGCAGAAGAAAATATTGAGTAGATCAGCTTGAATTATGGGGTTCATTCTCTTATTTTAGGTATTCATCTAAGAACCACGGTAAGCATGTTTCTAGCTAAAACAGGACGTTTTCTTGTATTATTCAGATAATAGCTATACTGCATTCGATGATTTAATAATTTAATTAAACAGCTACAAATATTATTCAATTAAAATGCTTTTGTCGAGGGGCGTGGTCTCGTCAAGCATGGAGTGAGACGCACGCCGCGGGAGCTCCGGTCCGCCGCTACCTTCTGAAGCTTTTTCTGCAGCACTAGAGCTTCTTTGGAGGCGCAGCTTGGAGCGCCTGTGTGCCGGGGGGTGCGAGAATCCTTGGCCTGTTCATCCCGCACCTTGGACTGCTGGTGGCGGTGCCCTTCGTGGCTTTGGTGTTGTGACTTGGGCCGAGTGCCGGTGGCTGCCATTTCTGCCTTCCAGGACACGGAGCCCCTCTGGGCAGTGCAGCTCCCTCTGCGCCCCCTCCCGCCATCTCTGGGGGCCTTGCCTGGTTTCCCGGGGCCAGGAGCGGAGGTCCGGCGGCTGGGCCCTATTCTTTGGCGGAACGAAGGGGGTGTTGCCCAAGAACCGAGGTGAGGGCCGCCATCTTGGGCCTTGCGGCGCCGCGAACACCCACAGGCCGCGGACCGCCTAACTGCTCTTCCGCCTCCTCTCAGTACTGCAGCTTGACGCGCCTGGGCACCAGAGGCAGCGGGACATCACCTGCCTGGTTGATGCGCTCCCGGATCTGCTGGCGGGGAGGCCTGATTTGGGAGTCCGCAGCCGCCATTTTGTGCCTCCCGGGTCCTGGCGAGCTCCCGGGGGCCTCCGGAAGACTCTGGGAGGCACTTCGGGGGGCCCTGCTCACCCCCCTGTGGTCCGGAGCGAGGCCCTGGTGGCTCGGGCCCTTCCTACAGGCGCACAGGGGGTGCGTCCTCTGGAGGCCTTTAGGGGACACCGCCTTATTGGACCTCTCGGTGGGGAGAGGGGGACTGGCCTGCGGAGCCTCTGGCTGACCCTTCGATATGGCGCCAGCTCTCTGGAGACGCTGCACTGCTGCCTCGAGGTGAGTGACGCCTCCCACCGGACCCCTCCTATCTGACCTCTGTCACCTCTCTGCCACTGACCCACACCGCACCTGGAGCCTGGTCTGGCTTAGGGGCCCCCCGGTGTCTCCCTCTAGATGGCCTGCTGGGGGAGTCTGCCTCGGTCCTCGCCGGTGCCTGGGACGCTGGACCCCTGCTGAGCACCCCCCCTGCCTGGGTCACATCTGCTGGGGGCCCCCGCTCTTTCATCTCTGAGCCCTGCTGCCGGGCCGCTTTGGGACCTTTCGGTGACTTGCACTGCGGGCAGGGCTGGGGCCCTTTCCTGCACACCCTCGTGGGTGGCTTCTCCGCCCTACTTCCTACCTAACCCCGGCCTTGGTGGGGCTGGGGGGGCCGCCACATCCGCTGGGACCTCGGGGCGGCCCGAGGGGTTCTCCTCCTCATCCGGCCAGTGATCTAGGCCTTGGAAAGGACAAACCCTCACCTCTCAGCCCTTTGCTGCAGACTGTCCTGCTCCATTACACAGCGGCTGCCTTCACTACAATCGGGAGGTGGCGCCCGGCCTCCTGCTATACCCTCCTGCCCTAGCTTCACATCCGGCTCGTGGGTGCTGGAGGGGTCATGCCACGATTTAAGGTGGGGAAAGACACGGCTGCACCTCCAAAGGACAATCCTGTAATGGCCCTGTGGAATAAATCTGGTCCTCCCTCTGTTGCGACTATGGCTTCTTCGACGGGGGGCCCCCCCGACCCTGTTACTCAGTCCTTCATGGCCAATTTTCTACAAGAACTCAAGTCCGAAATTGGCTCCCTCCGCCCTGAAGTGCAATCCTGCATCAAGGAGCTCAGGAGAGACGTCACGGAAATTGGTGGGAGGGTGGACGACCTGGAGAAAACGGTTGACGCTCGCACGGAGGATCAAGAGCAACTCTGGCAATGACTGGCTCTCTTGGAGGAACAGCATATCGAGCTCCAAATTAAGCAGGAGGACTTAGAAAACCAGATCGCCGCAACAACCTGCGCCTGCGGGGGGTCCCGGCGGGTGCAGAGGGCTCTGACATTATGACTTTCGTTGCTGCTCTCCTCCACAAAATGAGGGGGGATGATGACGCCTCTCCGCCTGCACTTGATCGAGCCCACCGTGTGTCTGGACCTTCTGATCGCTCCGGTTTAGTCCCCGATATACTGGCCAGGGTCCACTTCTTCACTGAAAAAGGAGGCCATCTTAAAGGCAGC
Organism: Calotriton arnoldi; assembly: GCA_963921515.1. NCBI lineage: Eukaryota > Metazoa > Chordata > Amphibia > Caudata > Salamandridae > Calotriton > Calotriton arnoldi. The sequence goes on from CAWUFW010013326.1 coordinate 229,852, forward strand.
GCGTTCCAAGTCAGAGTTATCCTACAAGGGCTCTCCTATACAGCTGTTCCAGGACCTTGCACCGACCACGCTTCGGCGCCACAGGGACTTCAAACCTGTAACCGACAAGCTTCGAGAGTTGGGCGTCCAATATCAGTGGGGCCATCTTTCAATGGGAATCAAAACGCCGAGTGCTGCGATCCTTTCAGGAGGCCTCCCAACTGCTTCACCTCTCGACCACCTCCCCACCGTACAGCCCTTCACAACTGCCTCCCTTGGGTCGAGAGCCTGCGAAGCCACAGTGGGCTAGAGTGCTTAGACCGCGGCACCAGTCTATGCGGTGGGAGCTCTCCTCTTCCCAAGCTAAACAAGATATCATCCAACATCTTCGCTCTTTGGATGGCGGGCGGTCCCCCCCTGCTCTCAGCATAAAGAGGACTGAGCAATTTGCCATATCTCAGACGGACATCACTCCTCTTCGTCCTTGGCAGTTCCCCCCGGAGACGGGTTTGGATCTTGATGCTCCTTGCTCGTTCACCCCTTGCTCTGACTACAACGTGGCAGCTGTGCCGATGTGCACCTTCTGACGGCAATTCTGATCATCAGAGACCCGCTTCCCCTCCTATTCCTCGGAAAGTGACATCTCTGGGATGGCTTGTGCCATTGAGCCTAGCTTGCTCCTGGACTGGAATAGGTCATGTTGGCCCCGCTGGCTGTTGTTTAATTTGGATATTCTACTTCTCTTTTCTCTCTCCCCGTTCTCTTTTCTTCTTCTCTCTTCTTATCTGTTTGGGGGGAGGGGGGACTTAGCTACTATGGGTGCGCCATTCCTCGATCAAGGGCTGTTATTTGCTGTATCGACCCCCCCCCCACCTTACGGTGGACATTGTGAATTATCCCTGCTGTATTTGCTTTCTATGGGGGTATGCCGGGGGAGGCTGTGTGGCGCTGTGTTGTACTCCACTCTCCCTACCCGCGATGGCGCCTGTGCGTGGTCTGCTTTTGCCATGACTTCTGTACCCTGTTTGAAACTCCTCTCCCTTAATGTCAAAGGTCTCAACTCCCCCAACAAGCGCCACCAGATCTGGCGATATTTATTACAACAGAACCCAGATGTTGTCTTTCTACAGGAGACCCAACTGTTGAAGGCAGACGTTTCCCGCATGGCCCACCCTGAGGGAGGGTCGCGTTTTACCATATAAATTCCTGACACAATATTCTGCTCTGCCCAGCCAGCATGAAGCCCCTGTATAGGTCCCACCAGTTCAAACCTGGGAAATATACTATGTTGACCATTTTTACCTTACACAGTCAATACGTGACAGTTCACACCCCCCTTGATACATCTGCGCATAAACCTAAGCCCACTGCCCCATGTTTATCTTCTACAGTAATAAAATCTACTAGGCCTCAATATGATCAATAACATGCATTTCTCTTGTAACCAGCACGGCGAGGCAGCCTGGCCAACCACGGAAATTTTCCACAGCTACAAGAATAGCTCAGATAACACGTAGGCAAGGACCAGCTGGTACATTTTGTTCTTTCATAAGCGATATAGCTATATTTCTATTATGAAATTTTCCGAGCTTGCTCAAACAAAACCATAGACAGCACCTTGACACAGGAACATCTTATAAAAGTTCCGCTTTTCTTATAAATTTCCGAGAAGAGTAGGTTAAAAGTTATAGTTTGTTTATAAAATGCGGTCAAGCATCACTGACCACCTGATACAACACCTGCTTCACCATGATACCACTTCTGTGTTTTTATGATACCACTTCTGTGTTCTCACTATTTTTACCGACATAACTGTAAGCTTGCAGTCAAATGCCCACGTCAATGTGGTCAACAGTTCTGCATTAAACAGGTATAAAAGACCTGTACCCCTGCTAGAACACCAAACTCCTACTATAGTGCTCAGCACTTGAGTTCCCGGTCGACCGATCTCTTATCTTGGGCCTAGAAGCCTATTCTGAGGTGGTAGTGCTCTTCTCAGTTTAAAAGTCTTTCTGACTTTGCCTTTTTCTCTAGGTTATTCATCTGCACCCAATTCCTTGCATTTAATTTACTTTAAATATTGTTGCCTTGGATGGTGTTGCTCTCTCTTTCAAGATTTGCCTTCTAGGCACCTGCACTTTTATTAATACATATGCACAGCTATTTTTGCTTGACTTGAAATGTGATTTTAAATAATTCCTCTGAGCTAATGAGTAGATGAATGTTTCTCTGTGTTAATGTGTTAGTGCTTTGATAAATAAAGTGCCACTTCAATCTCAAGTGCCTTCGTTTCACACCTTTGTTCCTCATTTCTAGACAAGCTGTATTCCTGCTCTCGTTTAAACTGGTAGTGACCACCACAGTCAGTTCATTTACCCTCCAACAACCCTCGATACCCCCTCCAATTCTGGGCATCTGCACCTACCAAAACGGCTGGGGTGGCAATTTGCAGGGCAGGTATCCAACAGGGGGGCCCCAGGGTGTTCCGTGGCAAAGATGGTAGATTCATTAAATTGGTGGTCAAGATCGGGCAACGGGCATTCACTCTTTGCAACATTTATGCTCCTAATCAAGCACAGGACCTCTTCATTAGGGAACTCCTACAGGAACAGGTAACACACGATGACCCTCACCTTATCCTGGGGGGTGATTTCAACCTGGTCTGGGACACGGGCCTGGACCGCAGCGATGGCTCGTTTCATGGGGCGGGGGCCATGTCCTCTTCTTTGAAAAAGCATCTTACTGATCTTGGCTTACTAGACTATTTTTACTATTCACATGTCCATTGTTCTTACTCTTGCATCGATTATGTATTTGTTTCGCACTCTCTGATCAGTGAAGCCCTCTCGGCGTCTATATCCGACATTTCCATCTCAGATCATGCTCATGTGGAGCTTCTGTTGCAGGATCACTCATCTCATCCACGTCGCCCTCCCCGTTGGCGACTCCCCCCCCCCCAGGTTCTTCGAGACCCCATGGATGTATCAGAGCTCCGTGAAGCTATCACATCCTACTTTGTGTCCAATGTCCTCCCCGAAACTCCTTTTCCCGTGATCTGGGACGCCTTTAAAGCCACGATTCGGGCCCGTATCATGTCTATCGCTATAGCTCGGGCTCGGGAAGCCAGCCTCTTTGAAGACAATCTATCTCGTGACATAAAAACGCTCGAAAAACTGGATCAGGAACATCCTCTTGCCCTTCACAAGCGATGCCTGGCTATGTTCCGCGGCCAGCTACGGGCCCATAGAACCAATAAAGCAGAACATGCTCTCCTGGCATTGAAGCAAAGGTATTATGAAGGGGGGGCAGTCCTGGCCCATCACCTCCGGAAACGGGCCGCTAAGGCACACATTACTAAAATAAAATTGGATGATCGCACGTGGGCTAACACTGAAGCCACTAAACTGAAAGCCTTCCACGAATACTACTCATCCCTTTATGCACGGGATCCGCCCAATCCGGACCAGATACAGGCAGTACTGGGGGAATGCACCTGGTCTCCGATTAGCCGACATCATGCACAGCTCCTTGAAGACCCACTCACCCAGGAGGAACTTACAGGTGCCCTAAAAGACCTCCCTCTTGGTAAATCTCCGGGCCCAGATGGCCTCCCGGTCTCTTTTTATCGTGTTTTTCTTCCGCAGCTTAAAGCTTAAGGATCATCTTCTTTGTCTTTTTAACTCTTTCTCGGACTCTGGGGGGCCCTCCGCCTCTATGGCAATGGCCGAAATCGCACTACTTCCAAACCGGGGAAGGATCCCACGCTATGTTCCTCTTTCCGCCCCATCGCACTTTTAAACACGGATCTTAAACTCTATATTAAAATACTGGCCAAACGACTCGATCCGCACCTACCCGGGCTTATCGAGCCAGATCAGGTTGGCTTCATTCGCCACCGGCAGGGAGCAGATAGTGTGCGGCGCATCGCACATTTAGTCGGGAAGGCTCACCACTGGAATATACCTGCGTGCTTGTCCCTCGATGCTGAAAAAGCATTCGACCGGGTGGGTTGGGTCTTTTTCCGGGCTGTCCTGCATAAAATAGGGCTGGGTCCTCAGCTGATTGCTAGGATCATGGCTCCCTACCTATCACCTCTAGCCCAGGTACGAGTCAACGGCCAACTTACGAGCCCCATCTCTGTCTATAGAGGCACCCTCCAGGGCTGTCCTCTCTCCCCCCTATTATTTGCACTTGTTGTAGAGCCCCTCGCCGTCATGATACGCCAGTCTCCAGATATCCATGGCATCACTCTCGGAGGTTTGGATCATAAAATAGCCCTGTTTGCGGACGACCTCCTCCTCACGCTGTCCCACCCGCGAACCTCCTTGCCCGCCGTTCATGGACTGCTCCAATCGTTCGAACTGGTTTCGGGCCTCAAAATTAACCATGCTAAATCATGGGCCTTGAATCTCACAATCCCCGAGTCAGAGATCCCTGTGCTGCAGTCTCTCGTCCCATATCAATGGGCTTCTCATTCCATCCGATACCTAGGGCTCAATTTGACTCCCAATCTCAACACGTGGTCACAAGCCAATTGGCAGGAATGTAAGAAGGCCGTTCTAGAAGATCTGCGAATGTGGAAGTCTCTCCCTCTTTCCTGGCTGGGTCACTTGAATACAGTCAAAATTTCGGTGCTGCCGAAAATATTATACCTATTCCAGACTCTACCCACACCTTTCCCGCAGCACCAGATTCAGAATCTTCAGCGTGAACTCACTAATTTCATTTGGGGAGGGCATCGGCCACGCTTCTCCAATAAAATACTCCTGCTACCGCGAGACGGGGGGTTGGCTTGTCCCAATTTGATGGAGTATTATTGGGCCTCTCACCTTCGTTTCATTTTGGAATGGATGGCGTGGGAGAGTGTGAAGGTCTGGTTTCATATGGATAGGGCGGTGATCTTGCCTGGCTCCCACGGGAGGACGGTCACGCAGCGCCTATATGGCCATCCCAACAAAGACTGTGCTCGATATCTGGGATAAGTTAGCATTGTCTAGGGGTCTTACCTCTTTTCCATCTCCTCACACTCCTATTGCACGCAAACCACATTTTCCGCCTGCCTTGCACCCACATTCTTTCTCGGCCTGGTCGGATGGGGGAAGTCGGACACTCCGGGACCTCTTTAAGGGGGACTCCTTTAAATCTTTCCAACAATGCAAACGGGACTTTCAGCTTTCCGAGGGGGCTCGGTTACAATATCTTCAAATCCGGCACTGGGTTCAGGCGTCATCCTCCGCACAGGGAGCCACCCACACTTTTACCCCTTTTGAACGGCTGGTGCGCTCCTTTGACAACTCCAGGGGTCTGATCTCTCGCACATATCAAGTTCTTCAACACACTCCTTGGGTTGTCCCACATGCTTACCAGTCCAGGTGGCAGTCTGACACATCTACTGACATCACGTCTACACAATGGGACCATTTGTGGCGCGACATTCTGAAGGTCTTCCGCAGTGTCTCCCAGAGGGAAACCGCATACAAGGTTATGACACACTGGTATTACACCCCCCCATATGTTGCACAAAATGTTTCCTACTTCCTCACCTCTCTGTTGGCGCTGCATGAGCGCCATTGGGGATTCTCTCCACATCTGGTGGACTTGCCCGCTTTTGACCACCTACTGGAAGGAGGTTCTTAGTCAAATCAAACTGGTAATTGGTTACCCATTGCCCGAAACTCCGTCCACAGTCATTTTAGGCCTCAAGCCCGTGAACCTGCTTGCCATGACACGCAGGGATTGGCACCTAAGCCTCCATATGCTTGGCGCCGCTAAACAAATCATAGCCCTATACTGGAAGAAGGCTGAAACGCCTCCAGTGAATGTCTGGTTCACTCGCCTGTGGCATACTATGGCAATGGAATTGCTCACGGCACGTTTGCAACTCCGAGACACCAACTTCACCAAACTCTGGCAACCGTTGATAGACTATTTTTGCAAATTGGATCATGCCCGTCTTCAGCCTCCAAAGCTCCAGGCTCTACGCCTATTCGAGGATAACCTATCCCCCTCTGATGCGGATAGTCTCTGGGGGCCCAACAGGGATGCCGTATGATCTCCTCATTATGTGGGGTTGCCTCTGCAAGCAGTCACACCCCTCCCCCTCCATGCCCCTCCCCACCAACCGGGGATCAGTATCTAGATGTGGGACGCCTTATCCACCACACCTCCACTTCACACAGCCCCCCCCCTCAGTTGGAACCCTCCATCATCCAACTCCCTTCTTCAACTTAGGTAACCTTGCCCTCTCCTTGAGCGGTACCTTTGGTTCACGACGGCTTTGGGACACGCGGCTGCCTTGCTTACTAAATCTACATTTGCCGATCCTGGGGGACGCTGAATGTCACCCTCCTACTCCTCTTTCTCTTTGACTTCCTCTCTCTCTCCTCTTTTTCCTTCTCTCCTCCTTTCAGTTTTCTAATGATCTTGATGGCTATATTGTTCTTATTTGAATTGTATTCTCAATAAACAGATTTGAAACAAAAATGCTTTTGTCTATATTGCCTATCCTCACTCGAGTCAAAATTATGCTCCTGAAATACACTCTTATTTGTACCGTATAATAAAATTTGCTCTGAATTATTCTCATTAACCACAGTTTTACAATCAACCCTGAATCGAAGACAAGACTGAAGGTGGTCCAGAAACAAAATTCAAATTAGTTTGACGATGAAGTCTGTTACAAGTCATGCATGCTGCTTCAAAGAGAAATCTACTATCAACAAATGTGAACAGCTTGACACCACAAAATGTACTTTTTGTCTCTATATAGTTTGTGATTCTTCTTGTTTGACCTATTCATATACTTCTATACTCTTACACCATTTAATTATTTCATCTGTTGCTAAATCCACGGATGCAAAGAAATGAACATGAGTGTTTAACTCAATAAAATGGTACCTATAGTTAGCTTATAGCATTGGTTCAAATGCTAAACATCAAGGAGTCCCAGTTCAAATAATTCTGAATGAATTGCTTGAATCAGTTTTGCCTTTTCTTTTGTAGCCACAGGTAAAGGAAATGGCAGTGAAGAATTGTACAGAAAACACCACTGTTATCATGCAATTCGTGATCCTGGGATTTCTGACCCGTCGAGCTCTAGATCCTCTCCTTTTGCTTATTTTTTCCAATATTTACCTCTTTTCAATAGCAGGAAACTCAATGATTTTGATCACTGTTTCCATGCATAGGCGCCTTCATTCACTCATGTACTTGTTCTTAGGCAATTTGTCCTTCCTAGAATTCTGGTACATCTTAACATTCATGCCAACCATTCTTGGAGGATTGTTGCCTGAGGGTAGGACAATTTCCTTTACCAGTTGCATTATGAGGTGCTTCTTTGCTGGATTCCTACTGTGCACCGAGTGCTGCCTCTTACTGGTGATGGCCTATGACAGATACTTAGCCATATGTTTTCCCTTCCACAACACTACGGTCATGGACCAGCAGTTTTGTCTGCAGCTTGCGGGAAGCTCCTGGCTAAGCGGTTTCATCATTGCATTATTCGTTATATTTCCAATTCAGCAGCTACATTTCTCAAAGCTCAACATGATTGACCATTTCTTCTGTGACTTGGGGCCACTAATACAAGCAGCTTGTTCAGATACCTCTGTGGTTGAAATAGACATCTTTGTTGTTTCTATATTTGCGCTTCTCATCCCATTCCCGGTGATCATTGTTTCATATACGTTCATTATTTCGGCCATAATGAAGATCCCATCAGCCATAGGCAGGGAAAAAGCATTCTCAACGTGCAGCTCCCATCTACTGGTGGTTGGCATCTACTTTGGTTCGTTGATAACCACATACTCCATGCCAAAGACAGGAAGCTCTCCATGTGTAGGCAAGGTCTCTTTACTGCTCTACACTACTGGGGAGTGCTCTAAGAAAAACTTGACTCAAGAATATAATATGGTATGTCCATTGTATTAGTGTCAGGGCAGGCAAATGCATGATGCACTACAGATCACCTTATTAGTCAGTACATCATCAGTTGAGTGCGTACATCAGAAAAGGAATTAGAATCTGAGACAAAAGTATTTCTGGGATTTTTTGATTTTTTTTCCAATTTAATGTATCAAAATAACTAAGTCTTACTTAATATAGGATGAATTTTTGACATAATGCAATTCACATTGAAAATACAGTTTGATATTGAAAAGGGACTGTAAACTGGGCTCACATATTTGTAGTATTGTAAGTTAATGGGATACATTCTGCATACACTTTGTTGCAATGTACAACATTTTCTGTTCCAAAATAACCACTAATGTCATAATACTTGATCTTTTGGAGTTCAATAAATGCATCAAATGAGGGTGTCACTTTCCCATATTGCTCTCCAACTGCTTGAAATTGGCATTAAAGAGGACCTGATCACAAGAGGTATCAGTAAAGGGGGAAAATGTCCAGGTCCCTTGTTCGCTAATGACATGATCATCATTATTTCAGTACCAGACAAATATTTTGCCACCTAAGTTATGGAAGCTAAAAACCATGCAAAGGAATCACATGGAGAACTATCAAAAGGCTTATTGCTGAAATGATCCAAGTTCCACACAATAGAAAGAAGGGGGGTCAGGTTCATTAATAGGCTAAGAACACCACAAGAAACAACACCCTCAACAACTATTGTTTATGCACAAATAACTAGGTTTTGTTAAGAATAAAAAACATTGGCAAGTTCATTGTATATGAAAAAGCAATCAGTCTTTCCATAAACCAAATATCCCAAAGTGGTGAAATGGATTTAATTCAGGAATATCATTAGTTATTAGTGTGTGTTTTTTTTTCAATATAAGACACTGGTCATTCACAGTGAGTGAGGAGTCTTTGGGCTGTGCCAAAACTGACATTCTTTTACTTACCAATAGTCTGCCAGTATCTCTGTTTATTAGGGACATAAATAATTATGAAAATAGTTTATTTTTATGTGTCCCTCAAGGTCTGAAGTGCGGAAAAATCTGTATTTGAAAATGGGATATGCAGTTGGAAAGCTTGTTGGACTGAATGGATACAATTGAAGGTTTTGTAAATAAGTGATTGAACTGAGGGAAGTGACAAGATCAAACTTAAATAGCTTCCTTTTATCATCTTATGTGATTTTGAAATACAGACCGCTCATAATGTTGATTAGGACTGTGTGTCTAAAAAAGTTTTAGATTTCAGCTTTATAAATGCATTTTTTTGGTGATTCCAGTCCATTTCACAAAGTAGAGTACTTTATGTTATTATCGAAGAAATTATCCTTCAGGAGATGAACAAACAGAACTGCATTGACAAATAGAAATAGATATATAATCAGTGTAACCCAATGATATGCATTACTTTTAAACATTCAGGAAAATTCACCTTGAGTATAAACTTGATTGCCACCCATTTGTATTAATATTTGATGCACAAGAAGCTTAACAGAATAAATACGTTGGAAAATGTAATCAAACAAATGCCAGTTGTGCACGTCTGGTTTTAGGCAATGCAAGGCTTAGTGGTTTTGAACATGTTTCTGTAGGGCTATTGACTGTAAAAGAAAATTAACAAAATGTTAACCAAATGCAATGAAGTTCCTGCCTTGAATTTTCTAATTTGCTACATCTCTATACCCTAAATCGATTCTAATGGGCATCAAGATATATACATCCGAAGAAATTGAAAATATCTGTAATTTGTCTGTTAAGCTCTGATTAAAGGACATGGCAAAATTGTCAGTTTGGCTGTGGATCCCACAAATCAAAAGACGTATTCTGGAAAAACTTGGAATGGGTACCTAAATGCACTTTACTGATTGGGATTAATTAGGTCATCTTAGAAAAAAAGCAAGACTAGTGAACATGTATAGGAAAGTAGGATCTGTTTCTTATGGTTACCCCCACTTTTTTGCTTGATGTGATGCTGTTTTTGACTAGTCTGACTGGGATCCTGCTAATCAGGACCCCAGTCTATCTGCTTTCTCCCTAAATTGGTAAGTTCAGTACTTAGGTACATCCCAGATTGGATAATGGGGTACCCTTGTCAGTTCCTAGTATATGGTACACATGTACCCAAGGCATATGTACCCCACAGGTCCCCCATGGGCTGTAGCATGTATTATGCCACCCATGGGAGACCATTCAAATTGGAACTACAGGCCTGCCATTGCAGCCAGTGTAAGTAGGTGCTTGCACCGCTTGCTAAAGATATAGGTTTCCTATATCTTGGGTCACCACTTAAAACCTATAAGTCATCCCTATAGAAGGCCTTGTCAATCCTGAAGGCAGGGTGCTTGGTTCTAAGTGAGAGGGTACCCCTGCATGAGCAGGACACCCCTGCAGCCTACGGAGTCCATTCTCCCAGGTTGTCAGTGAAGCCGCCATATACGATATAGAGAGGCACTGCGTAAATATGCGATGACCACCTCGAAACTGACTGCAACAAATCCTATCATGTTTGGTATCAAACATGTTGGAATCATACCTCCCACACCGTAAACGGTGTGGGAGGTATGATTCCAAGCACTGGAAGAGCCCTCCATTAGACTCTCCGTGTTCCCGGTACCAGCCCTCGTGACCCGGACAGCACAAAATGGTTGCTGCCGACCATAGACACATTTCTGCCCTCCTGCTGCTGAGCCAAGCTCGAGCAGAGGAAGGTGGAACAAAAGGCATCCTGTCACAAGGAGGTGTGATCACCTCCCAGACAGTATTTAGTGTATGAGGGCTGGGTGGGTGTGCTTGCCAGCACCAGAAAGTCTGCATGAGGGGCACATTTGGTGTCCCTGTGCATAGTCCAGTTCAAACCAGTCCTGGGAGCCGTTGGCTCCTGCTCTGGCGTGAAACTGGACAAAGGACATGGGAGTAACCTCCCCCCTGTCCAGACCCTACCCTTGTCAGTTCCTAGTATATGGTACACATGTACCCAGGGCATATGTACCCCACAGGTCCCCCATGGGCTGTAGCATGTATCCCCTGGGAGGGTCCCCTGAATCTTTCCAACCCTTTCCCTTGGGTACTTAAGGGCTTACCTGGGTGTAGGTCCCTAGATTCGTCGTGGGATAAGATTAAGATCAGACACCACTGCACTTCTACCGTCTGGGCACTCTGGACTTCGCTGGACTTCGTTTGGGCCTGACTTTGTCTCCCTTCCAGTCTGCTGCATCGTCTGTGCCTGTGCATCATACAGGAACCTTCCAAAGCCTGTGAAGCATCGAAGACAAACAAAGTATTCTCCCTTGGAGGCATTTGCAGGCACCACAACTAAGTCGACAGGTCTGCAGATCCTGAGCTCCTTCGGACTCCGTGGGCTCTGCAACACAATTGGTGGTTTTCCACAGCTCCTGAGGCCTACTCTACACTCTCACCAAGTTTGAGGCCAGTATCCCTCGTGGGAGTTGCAATAACCGAACCCGTGTGCACCACGTCCAACTAGCACGTGCAAAGGCTTGTTGGCATTTTTGCAAAAAGATCTTCAGGCTCCAAGTAGCCCCAACCTCGAGCACCTCCAGTGACCAGAGTCTTCAGCCACACCGCATCATGTGCATCGTGCCCTGCATCTTTTGGTGAGCTGCTTGAGGTCCTCTCGTGACTCCAGTGCCTCCGGCCTGTGGGTCCCCTTGAGGGTCACACTTGTTTCTTTGTGGCTCCTCTGATTGCTCGGGGCCTGCCCTGACTCCCTTGCTTTTGGTGAGTCCCCTGGACCTTGCTGGTCCCAACGTTGCTTCTTCTTTGATTCCTGCCTTGGTTGCATTTGCCAAGGCTTGTTGGTGCTCCCGCTAGACACCGACCCCGCAGCACTTGACATCCTTTGTGGGACAGCTCGTATTCAGCTTCTGGTTGTCCTCAGCATTACCTGGTCCCCACAGCTGCAGAGTCATGGTCATCAACATCATCCCTGAAGCACCCGACATCGGAGGGCATTCGTCTTCCAAGTCTCCTGGTCACTGCCGAGTGACATAGACTCTGTCTCCTCTGCTTTCAGGTACTCTTCTTCAAGAATCCACATTTGATTCACACAGACACTTTCTCCTTTTCCAGCAGCGGCACTTTCCTGAAGTCCTCCATTGGGTTTGACGGCGGTTTCCGACACCAATTCATCCCTATGCACCCGGCTTCCCTTGTGTAGGTAACGTGGGTACTAGGTACTAGGGTATTACCTGTGGGGTGGCTAAATCTTTATAAATCCAACTGCCACTTACACGTAGAGTTGTACAGAGCCCGCGGTCGTGTTTCTACACTGCATGCGCTCTCCGTGGGGTCCCTATCTACTTACTTTGGGTGGTTCCTTGGGTCCCCAGCGATTCTACATCCTCTTGACATTGTCCTGACTCGAGTCGTGGTTCTTATACCACTTTCTTAGTATATGGTTTGGTCCCCCCCTGGGGCCCACTGTGTTTTAGTGCTATGTACTGTGATTTCTGTGCTAAAGTATTGTGTGCTTTGTATCTATCTCTGTGTGGGAGATACTGTAACATACTAGATAGTGTTATATAATAAATACATCTTTTTATAAAGTCTTTGTGTAGTTCTTTTTCATTTAATCTATACTATAAGATTGCATTCTGGTAAAACAAGCTGCTTTACACTTCTTCAAGACTAAGGCTGAAGGCTGCTCTCCGCAGCTACCACTTAGAGAGCTTTCTAAGGTTGTCTAAGACCTCCCAAATCACCATAAGGGTTGTCTGGACTGGTGCAAGGTGCCCACTTACATTAGTGGACAGCATATACCAGGCCAGCTTCTCACAACATGGAACTTGGGGACATTAATAAAAGCTATGGGACTAAGGAGCCAATTACGACTATGGCGATGCTTCACCAGCTCTGCACCAGCTCAGCACTGCCAAAGCTGTCTTTTCCTGTCTTTTCTTTTGCCGTCCCCACAGGGGTGCCCTGAAAACGGGCACCGCGATGGGAACTTAAAAGAAGTCCCAGAACGGCATGGACTGTGAAGTCCATGCCGTGTTGGAACTTGGGGTGCATGCAAACAGGGGGGCGTATGTTGTGCCCCCCTGAAGGCATCCCCATGGCGGTGGGGGCATGGGGGCCCTGTATGGCCCCCTTTGTTTCCCCTCTGCCAGCCAGCCTGCAGTGAGCCCGCCATGAAAAGGCTCGAGGAGGGGAAACTCATAATATGCTCAATGGAACGTGGCGGTCCAGTCTTGCATATTATATAGGCCTGTGTACTGCGCCACCACCAAGGAACAGCTGATCCCTGGCGCAGCCGGCGCTGCGGTGGATGATCTAAAAAGCTGCTTCGGAATAGGGCGGACATAGGATCGCCACTGCGACTCGAAATCGGGCCCTGAGTTATGTGTTATGAGTGCCATAGAATCAGGCCCTTAGTATACGTTTTTGACTATATCCTTGTCAGGGTTTCTTGCATCTCACATTCAAATTTCCATCCTTTTATGTGCTATACTTCCCATCTTTGCTCACTGCTTGCAATCTTTTAAAACTTCTGTACAAATATAGAGTTTGAAATATGGTAAACATATATATTTGCGTTTGATTTCTATATTACTGAGCTAATTTTTGTACACAATAAGCCAGTCCTAATTTCATTTATTAAATTTTACATTTGAAGACCATGATTCACATATAAACATATCATTTGTAATAAATGAATATTGAAGGAAGCTGGCTCTCTATATAGTGTACTAAAATGTAGTACATTATGCAGAGAGTCCAGTGGATCCCTAATTGATATACAGAGGTAAAAGCACATAATTCTAATGCTCTTTTTGTGGTAGTGTGGGCAAGCAGTTAGGCTTATCAGAGGGTAGTGCTAAGCATTTATTGTAATCACAGAGGCAATAAATGAGACACACACTCAAGAATAAATCCAAGTATAATTTATAAAAATAGTATTTATTTTTATGATAGTTTCAGGACCAAAAAGTTTGATCTACAGTAAGTACTTAAGAAGTTATGATTTTTCACAGAAAATATATCACTTTTTTGCACAATTACGCACCAATGAAGTTGATGGGAAAAAGTGTAAAAATGCATAGAAAATAAGGTAATGCTTTCACGAAGTTCCCCTTCTCATTGAAGGTCGATAATCGGTCCAGGTCCAATTGTGCCAGCATCAGAGGTTCAGGAGTATCCTGGATCAGCCGGGAGCAGAGTGCTGATGGTGATGGTAGCTGGTATGGTTCAATGAAGGAGGCCACTTGGAAATACACTGCACAGGGAGACATTAAAGGTAAATCTGAGGGTCTCCTTCGAGGGGAATGGTTGCCAGAGTCCGGGGACAATGGGAGCACAGCTGGTTCATTGTTACTGGGGTCGGTGGGGCCAGGTGCAGACCATTCAGGTCAGCTGGGCGTCATGCATCTTGAGGTCCTCGATAGGCAAATTGGAGAGGCGATCTCAGGACATCTAGGCCACTCAGGAAGTGGGTCTCGGGTGTCTTGACATCCTTGATGGGTGCTTGCTTCTGATGTCCAGAGTGAATTTTTCTTCTTGGGTTTTGCAGATGGGAATCCGGTACCCCAGGCATTGGTACGGTGAGGCTCCAATAGGTCCTGGTGCCTCCAAACTTGATGAAAAGGCAGATTTGACCCTCCAGAGCTGGTGTACCATGTTTGTTACAGGTGCTTCTTTGGAATAGCCAGGTAGAAACAAGTCGACAAACCAGAATTCTCGGTATCAGTGCCTGTTGTGTGCAGGGGAGTGATACCTTTACTCCAAAGGAGGTTCTTGGTGCTTTTCCAAAGTCTGGAGGAGCTCTGGGGTTCTTGGAGACTTCACAGACTGACATAGCAAATAGCGAGCGTCGAGTCCTAGAGGCAGCAGACAGGGTTTGGTGCCAATTTTCTTCTGCAGCAGGTCTTCAGTTCTCGTGCAGCGGGTCTTCTTTGTCCTGGACTTCTTCTTGTCCTTCAAATCTAAATGTTCAGGTCGTGTGGTGCCACTTAAATACTACACTTTGAGGCGTTACAAGAGGAGACAGGTTGAAGCAAATGGGCTACCCTCCTTTAGGATGTCTAGACTCTACACCTTCTAGTCACCACTTCCTGTGGGAAGAGGCACTACCCTAGCCCTGATAGGCTGTTTCTCCACCATCTCAAGATGGTGGATTTTCAGGAAAGGGGTTCATATTGCCTGCCACACACTATGGGTGGTGCTGTCTGAATGTGGACAATAATCCTCATCTAACTAATAAAGCCATAATGGAGCTAGGAAAGTATCCAACTTCATGGTTTCACTGTGCACTTGCAATATCTCAGAATGGATTGGCTATTGCAAGGTCATATCTGCTCATGCAGGTATGTCCACACATGTGATATAGTGCACCCTGCCTTAGGTCTTTAAGGCCTGCAGTAGAGGTGACTTACCAACATCTCCTGCAGTTTCTGTGGGCAAGGCACACAGGGCTGTGTGCCATGTCGAATCTTCGGATTTCTCTGCATCAAAACACGCAACCTGCAATAGCAGTGTGCATAGACTTGGTATGGGGTCTCTGGGGTGGAACAATACATGCTGCAGCCCTAGAGGACCATCTTCAGTACCCATGCTCTCGGTAACAGAGTAACCATTTACTGGGGACTTATAGGAGTGACTGAAGTTGTGCCTATCATGGTACAGTTTTGGGAAAGAGATCTAGCACTGGGAACCTGGTTTGCAGGGACCCAGTGCACTTAGAGTTCAAAATCACTTCAAGCATCACGCAGAAAATGGGGGCTAACCATGTCAAAAGAGGCACTTTCCTACAAATATTTTTTTAAAATATTTCAATATTTGTCGATATTCGAGAGCAGTCCACAGATCCCAATCAACATCAGGGTGCTGTCCAAAAAGTGGGAACGGTGCTAAAATTACATATAACCATAGTCCAAAAGGAAATAGCATGAAAATATGAGGGAGATAGATTAAATAAAATATGCAAGTTGAACACCACACTTAGGAACTCTGAGCATGAATGTGATAGCCATTGAGTAAGTGACTATTATATGGGTATTGGTCAACACAATATAAAAATAAACGTTATAAATCTGTTGTGTGAGTCCATTAACCTCAGGTCTGCTGTCTTCTATGTGTAAGAAGGAAGCACTATACAAGAGAGGTCTGTAGGTGTTCATTTTACCTGCCCAGGCCCACCACGGTCCTGAGAAGTAAAAATTAGCAAGAAGTCATTTTTATTTTGTTTTACAGAACAAACTCTCAATTTAAGGGTCATCAATTTTATCATGTCAGTGGGAGCACTTTCAGAAAAATAGCATGTTTGATGGTGGGAAATTCCTTTAAGAGGAGCAAGCTGCTATGAGGCTGAATAAAGGTGATGCCTGCACCACCCTCAGTTTGGAAGCCCATGAGTAAAAAAATTATCCAATATTTGTTTTGCTCATCAAGGGACAGAGAACAGAACAAACATATGTATGTTGGAGGCTACCTTAGTATCAGTTGCTGAAAATCATTCACCTAAATAGTACCCCACAGAAAATGTCAAGGGATGAAAATGTTTTAGCTTAGTATTGGGTATACATGTTTGGAGAACTACATATTTTTAATACTGATTATTTGTCTATCAAAATGACAAATGATCACTCAAAGTCCAAATTAAATTATGCCTTAACCAGCCTGGGCGGTGAACTTCACTCCCTTCGCGGAGTTTAAAGAGTTTTCTGCACTCCGGGCTCCGCGGAGCTTGCGGAGTGCAGAAAACTCTGCTCCGCGTAGTGCAGTCAAGTTTCTTCCCCACTCACGCTCGCCAACGGTAAGTTGGTGAGCGCAAGCTGCTGCTCGGGTAGAATTTCTACTCGAGCGTCAGGAAGATCAGCTCGAACGGCAGTTCGCACTGCACTCTGCCACATGCGCATCTCAGCTGAGTTTTTTGTTACGTGGTGGAGCTCCAAGTAGCAAAACTCTGCAAACTCAGACCACTTTCATGTGAAGGATGTGCTGGAGTCATCCAGAGCAGCAGCGCTTGGGTGCTGAGGATGTTTCTATTACGTCCTCGCTCTAACAGGAGAAAATCCCTTCTGATGTGAGCACCAGAGGAATTTCATGTTTTTAAATTTCACTTCGGGCTGCACAGCATTTTATTTTTATTTTGTAGCATGAAACAGAAAACCCTCTAAACCCAGAGGGAGGACATTTAGCGTGGGGAGTGGTCCCTCTGGTAATGGGCTATTGCCCCTCCTCATCCCTATGGGGGCAAATTAGAGGCAATTACATCCAATCTGCCCCCTGGACACCAGGGATTTTTTTTAATGATATATAGTGGTGGTGGGGGGGGGTGGCCCACCCAGGCATCATGCTAACCCACACCCCAAAAAATAAGTCAAAAGTCTTTCTGCCCCCCCAGATATGAGGTAGTTGTCACCAATCTGCCCGGGGGGGAGGGGGTAGAAAGCCCAGAGACACCATAGAGTTTTTGTTTTTACAATGCAAAGGGTTGGAGGTGGGCCACTCTGACATCGGGTCAAACCCCCACCCAACAAATGATACAACAGTCTTTCTACCCTTCCTGGGGGCAGATAGCAGGTCATTACCTTCAATCTGCCCCCCAGGGGCAGAAAGCTCACTAGACAACAGTGAGATTTTTCTGATTGCTGTTGGAGGTTGGAGCGGCCTGCCTAGACATCCAGCCAAGCCCTTACCCCCAAAATGACTTTGACAGTTTTACTACCACCCTCCGAGGGCAGGTAGGAGCCCTTTACCACCACTCTGCCTCCTCAGAGGGCAGTAAGCCTACTAGACACAAGTTTTTTTTTAAAGAGTAAAAATGGTGGGGGTGGACTGCCTGGATGTCCTGCTGAGCTCCCACCTCCAAAATAGACCCAACAGAATTTGTTCCAGATAAGGGGACTTTGCTTCCAATGTGCCCCCATGGGAGAAGTCACACTTTTTCTGTGAGTGTGGGGGCGGCTCACCCAGGTATCATGTTATGCCCCATCCCACAATTGGTGCATAACTCTTTCTACTTTCCAGGGTGTTTAACCAAAATCTACCCTGAGGGACAGAAAGGCCACTAGACACCAGGGGAAAAACAGGTCCAGAAAATAAAAAATGGGGTGGTGTGCCTCACCCAGGCATCGTGTCGTGATCCCACTCCAGAACAGGTGCATCAGCCTTTATGCCACCTGGGACTGGGTTGAGGGTGTTTACCCAAAATTTGCCCTAGGTGACAGAAAGGCCACTAGACAATGGGGATTTCAACATGGAACCATAACAAAAGGCTAGGGTGACCTACACTGGCATCAAGTCAACACCCCTACCCCAGAATGGGCAATGGAGTCTTTCTTCCCCTATGAGGATCACAGCATCCCACCCTTATAGCAAGAGGGGAAATTTTGATTCTTTTTGATTTTTGTCTTTTACATATGGGTTGCAGAGTCAGGCTAAGTCACAATATTGTCCTACTTCTATGCTGAATGGCTGCATGCTTTGGGCTCGGGTCAGCTGACACCTGTGGAAACCTACCAAACCCGGGCATTTCTGAAAACTAGACATTCGGGGGAGGCCAAGGCAGTGTGTCTTGTGTGACATGCACAACACTGTATTACCCACAATGCCTTGCATATCTCAAACTTTCACTAAAATGGCACATTTTCTTTGCATTTCTGTTATGTAAATCACATGGATACACAGAATTCCTACCACCCAGCATTCCCTTACTTGTCTCAATAAAAATACTACTGCAATTGTGTAGTTGGGCCTAGCGCCTTTGATACAAAAGGCCCCAAAATGCAATGTGTAGAATCTGCAATAGGGGTAGCTCCAGTCTTTGGGCCAAGGCTCAGTGTTCACCCATGGAAACCTACTAAACCCAGACATTTCTGAAAGCTAGACATCGGGGGAGTCCAGGATGGTGTGCTTCACATGGATCTCACAAAATGTTATTGCCTACAATACCGTGCAATTCTCAAACTCTTTCTAAAATTGCACTCTTTCCTTGCTTTTCTGTGGCATAATCTACCGGAAACAAAAGAGATCTACAAAACTCCTACCACTCAGGGTCCTCCCATAAAATGCTACTCCACTTGTGTGGCTGGGCCTAGTTCCACCAACAAGCACACATCAAACCAGGGTCAAAAAGAGTAACCCCAGGGGAGTACCATTGACCTTGGTTTGATGTGTACCTGTCGTCAGCCACACAAGTGCTGTAGCATTTTTATTGAAACAAGTGGTGGGACTCTGGCAAGAATTTTATGGATTCCGGGTGATTCTGGAAGTTTAGTCACAGAATTGCAAAGAAAATGCACAATGTTAGACAACGTTTGAGGTTGCAATGCATTGTGGGTGAGCAAAATTTGTGGAATCTATGCGAGGCACACAATTCGGGGCTTCACTGGTTGTCTAGGTTTCAGGAATTTATCTGGCTTTGGTAGGTTTACCTGGTTGGCCACATAGCCCTGGCCCAAAAACCCTGGGTAAACCCATTGCCAAATCAGGCCATTAACCTGTCAAGAAATGTTGGGAACATTGTTGCAAATACTTTGGCAGGGCAGCATGGAGATACCTGAGAACACCATGCACTCCTCTACTGTCAGGTGTAATAACACATTGCACTCGCCTGCGGAGGGAGCACTGCCTACTCAAAACTGAGGCCAGAAATGTCACCTGCAGTGAAAGGCAGGCAAGCAGTTTCCATCAGCCTGTCATCCTGTCATACCTGATCGGGGAAATGCACATTTTGTTTAATTGGATACACAGTCCTGATCTGCACTAAGGACAGCCAATTAAGAGTACACCAAAGTGTGAATTGGAAATATGATCTCAATAGGTAACAGGGACCTAGATTGTGAAAGTCAAACATTAGACAGCTTCAGTGAGTAAATTGAAAGTGTCAAGATAAATACCAAGATTTTGAAAGAAAAATACTGTCCAAGAAATGTTCCAGCCTGCAGTGAAATTCAGACATATTACCCATTTTACAATTCAGTGTAAAAACACAAAAGTGCAGGGACCCAAAGGTGTTCTTGGAAGAATGCAGCTGGTGCTGCTGAATTCCAGGTGTGCCCAATATGAATGTTGTGCAGTCTAGAATCCAGCTCATGCCTCTTCCTTCTGATAGAGCGGGGTTTCTTGAATATCAATATCTTTGTAAAATCATCAAAGAGGATCCCACATTGGTCCAATGAACTTCTGATTGTCGACTTGAAGTGCAAGAAAGGAGCTAACATCAGCAATACATTTCAATTTCAGTGAAACCAATGTGGCTCCACAAGAACGGCAGAGTAGATGGTATTCAAACCATCAGGGATTTATTAACAATTTTGTTCAGGTTACAAGTTAAATCAATTAGAAAAAATGAAGCAAATACATTGAAAGAGCAACCATATTTTAATGATCATGCAGTCTGAATGTGTATATTGTAAAGAGAAAGATGCAAAATAGAATTACATGCAGCAACTAAATTATCAACCAAGCACATTCCATGAAGGAATGTCCCTAGTTTATAGTGTTGAATGTGGCAAGAAGAAATTCCATGAAGAACGTGTCAGCATCAGATGAGTTTAAGGTTCAAGAGGAATAAGTGGAGTGCTTATGCATGAAGCTCAACACTCTGGACAGTGGAAAATTGGTAGAGTTGAGAAGAAGTATTCTCCCAATGAAAGTCAGGACAGGGTCTGGTCTGCTATTCTAAAGAGCATAAAATAAAAGCATAAAACAAGATTCTAGAAGGCTTTTCCAAATCAGTTTTAACCAAATGAACCTATACAAAGACAGTGTTCTCTGGGGGCAGGTAGACTCCCTAGTTTCCCAACACTCAACAAAGGAACAATCATTTGGATGACATTGGTTCCAACATTGGTCCGGTTTGCCATGCACAGAAGGATCTATTTCACCGTCTCAGTCTCCAAATTGAGGCCAACTTCAATTTTTTTTTCTTTATTGGCATTGCAAACATCGTACAATACACTGTCAGATTCTGAACTGGCAGCAGACATAATGGAAGGGCAAGGAGGGGAGAGCAAGCACAGATAACATGATGAAGAGAATGACAGCAGTGCTATACACAGCGTAGTACATGTTAGCATCAGAATTATTTTTTACAATCACTGCTGTTAACTATAACAGTTGACACATAGGGACACATACGTCTAAAGCATCACGGGTGGTACTTCAAGAAGTGGGCCAGGGCCAACTTCTAATTTGCCTACCAATCTAATACAATACATAATGAGCCTATTCTAACTTAACAAGCGTGATGCGCCTGGTAACAAGTAAGGCCAACGTTAGATTAAAAATGTTTCTTAGCATGAGTGAATATATCGAGTACATTTTAAGGAAGGCACACATTTTGTATTTATTATGAATATATTTATAATAATTCAGCTTAATAAATGGGGGGGTCTCATTAATGTGAATATATAGCCACTCACTACAATTGCATAATAAAATACATAGAGCTTTATACTGTTAAACATGCATTGAGTATTTAAGTTGCATAAAACGGGGTGGAGCTCTAAATTGCACTGCTCCAGTCCTCAATCAATCAATCAATCAGGGGTTTGTTAAAGCGCGACTACTCACCCGTAAGGGTCTCAAGGCGCTCGGGGTGGGGGAAGGGGGGTGCAGGTTCCATCCATCAAGGAGGGGGTCTGTCGAAGAGCCAGGTTTTGAGGTTTCTTGCGAAGATGGGGAGCGATGTTGTCTGTCTGAGGTGGAGCGGAAGGGCATTCCATGCTTTGGCCGCGAGGAAGGAGAAGGAGCGGCCTCCCGATCTGGTCTTTCTGGTGCGGGGGACCACGGCGTAGGAGAGCTGGGCTGATCGTAGGGTCCTTTGGGGTGCGTGGAATTTGAGTCGGCTGTTCAGGTATGCTGGTCCGGTGCCGTGGAGGGCCTTGTGTGCGTGGGTGAGCATCTTGAAGGTGATTCTCGCCTCGACAGGGAGCCAGTGGAGTGTGCGCAGGTGCTGGGAGATGTGGCAGTGTTTTGGCAGGTTGAGGACCAGTCTTGCGGCGGCGTTCTGGATGTTCTGTAGCTTGTGGGTGAGGTTTTTGTTTATTCTGGTGTAGAGTGTGTTGCCGTAGTCGAGTCTGCTGGTGACCAGGGCGTGAGTGACGGTCTTTCGGTGTTTGAGGGGGATCCATTTGAAGGTCTTACGAAGGAGGCGGAGGGTGTGGAAGCAGGAAGACGAGACGGAGTTGATCTGGCGGTCCATTTTGAGCTCGGAGTCCAGGATGATTCCCAGGTTGCGTGCGTGGTCCGTGGGGGTTGGCGGGTTTCCGAGGGCGGGGGCCACCAGGTGTCGCTCCAGGCGTCGGGGTTTGGGCCCATGATGATGAGTACTTCTGTTTTGTTGATGTTTAGTTGTAGGCAGCTGTTTTTCATTCATTTGGCGACGGCTTCCATGCCTTCTCGAAAGTTTCGTCTGGCGGTGTTGGGCTCGTTGGATAGGGAGAGGATGAGCTGGGTGTCGTCTGCGTATGACACGATGTTGAGTCCGTAGGTTCTGACGATGGGGGCGAGTGGAGCCATGTAGACATTGAAGAGCGTCGGGCTGAGGGAGGAGCCCTGGGGGACTCCACAGGTGGTAGGTGTGGGGTCCGAGAGGAAAGGGGGGAGTCTGACCCGCTGCGTCCTGCTGGAGAGGAAGGAGCGGATCCAGTCGAGGGCCTTGTCCTAGATTCCTGCGTCGTAGAGTCTGCGTATTAGGGTGCAGTGGGAGACTGTGTCGAACGCCGCTGATAGGTCGAGGAGGATGAGGGCTACTGTTTCTCCTTTGTCCAGTAGAGTGCGGATGTCGTCTGTTGCGGCGAGGAGGGCTGTTTCCGTACTGTGGTTTTTTCTGAAGCCGGATTGGGAGGAGTCGAGGATGTTGTGTTCTTCAATGAATGTGGCGAGTTGGCTGTTGATGGCTTTCTCGATGACTTTCGCTGGGAACGGGAGCAGGGAGATGGGTCTGTAGTTTTTGAGGTCGGTGGCTGAGGGTTTCTTTAGGAGGGGTTTGACCTCTGCGTGTTTCCAGTCGTCGGGGAACGAGGCGGTCGCCAGGGAGCGGTTGATGGTGTGGTGGAGCATGGGTGCGATGGTGTTGGCGGCTCTGTTGAAGATGTGGTGGGGGCAGGGGTCCGTGGGGGCCCCTGAGTGCATTGACTTCATTGTCTTCAGTGTGTCTTCGGTGGTGAGGGCTGTCCAGTCGTCAATCGCTGGTTTCCGGGTGTCGGGGGTGGTTGGTGAGGGTTCAGTGTGTTGGCTGTCTTCGTCGAAGTTGTCGTAGATGCTCTTGATTTTGTGGTGGAAAAAGGTGCTGAGTTTGTCACAGAGGTCTTGTGAGGGAGGGATGTCGGTAGACTCGCTAGTGGGTTGGGCGAACTCCTTGATGATGCTGAAGAGTTCCTTGCTGTTGTGCGCGTGGGTGGAGATTCTGTCTTCAATCGCTTTTTTCCTCATTTCTCTGATGAGTTGATGGTGGGCGTTGGTGGCGGCTCTGAAGTTGTCGTGGGCTTCTGTGGATTTGGTGTTCCTCCAGGCCTTTTCGAGGCGGCGGCATGTGCTTCTGGACTCTCGAAGTTCGGTGGTAAACCATCTGGCTTTCTTGGCGCGGGTATTGTTGTTTTTCTTGAGGGGGCTATGGTGTTGGTGCTGTCCGAGATCCATCTATGCAGGGTTCGGGCTGCGGTGTTGGGGTCGTCGTTTTCCGCGATGGTTGGGGTGAAGGAGGTGAGCTGGTCGTCGGTGATTTTGGTCCAGTTTCTTTGTGGAAGCAGGTGCTGGTGTCTGTGGATGGTGGGTGTTCTGAAGGTGAAGTGGACGCAACGATGGTTGGTCCATGGGAGTTCGGTGGTGTGGCTGAACGTGATGGAGTTTCCTGTAGTGAAGAGGGGGTCGAGGGTGTGTCCTGCTGAGTGCGTGGGCTCGGTCACGATCTGGCGCAGTCCAATGTTGTGGAGGTTGTCCAGGAGGGATGTGGTGTTGGGGTCCAGTTGGTTGTCGAGGTGGAAGTTAAGGTCTCCCAGCAGGGTGTAGTTGGTGGATGCGATGGCCTGCGGGGAGATAATGTCCGTGATGGAGTTGGCGAAGGGTCCGCGGGGTCCAGGGGGTCGGTAGATGAGGGTTCCTCAGAGGGTGGCGGTGGGGCTGGCCAGTATCTTGAAGTGAAGGTGTTCCATCAGTTCTGTGGGCTCGTCAGGGAGTGTGCTCAGGCGGAGGCTGGATTTGTGGACGATGGCGATTCCTCCTCCTGGGCGGGTGGGGCGGTCCTTCCTGGAGATCTTGTATCCTTGGGGGATGGCAATGGCGATGTCCGGTCCCGAGGTGGTGTTGGTCCAGGTTCGGTGAAGAACGCTACGTCCGGGGCGGTGCTGTCGAAGAGGTCCCAGATTTCTGTGGCGTGTTTGTGGAGGGATCGGACGTTGAGGAGGATGCATTGCAGGGTCTTCGGTTCGGTTGTGTTCTTGTGGGCGGGTTGTGCTGGATCCGTGTTCTTGGTGGTGCTGCAGGTGTGCCGGCAGCGGTGACAGCTGAAGGGTCCGTGGGAGTCGGCTGGTGATGCTAGCTTGCAGTTGTTGTTGCGGCCTGGGTTGAGTGCGTGGAGTGCTGCTGGGTCGTAGCGTTGGCGGGGCATTTTAACCCACTGCGCTACCTTAGGATGAGTCATCCCTCTGATTGCTAGAATATCCATCATACAAATCAAATGAATTGTCTGAGGCCACCTCAAAGTCTTCTTGTCTTCAACATCTTAGTCCTTGTCTTGTCTTGTCCAATTCCTTCATCTCATCATAGGCCTTACTTTGTTTTACTTCTAAATCGAACTTCATACCTTTTTCTCCTGACTCCTTTTGCTTCATCCACCACTTTCTTTGATTTCACATATTTAAAGCCTTTGAACATAGCAAATAAAATCATTCAGCAAATGCCAATCATTAAAATAGGCCTCAATACAGTGCCTAAAAGTCCACTACCAGTATTGCCAAGCCAACCACCTATGACAGCAAATCCATTTCCAACTGTTTCCCAAGCGGCAGTTGCTTCCAATTCAGATTTCAAATAAATTATATTTTTTATGAACCCAGTTATCACCTTACTCTTTTCTGGAATAAATGTGCAACATTGTTGAACTTTCAGCATCTTATAGACTCCACCCTCTTTTGCTAGGAAGATGTTTCTTGCAAGGCAATTTTGCAAAACCATAGACCTAATAGGTGCTGGCTCTGTATCTACAGCCAGCAATGCATTGGTTGTGCTAGTGGCAAGTTTGTCTACTACTGAAGAAATCGTTTACCCAAAAATGTCTCCCACTATTTGCTAGGCACAACTATCACTATGTTTAGGTGTACTAGATTATACCTTTTCTACGGTATTTACATTCTTTACATGATATATTTTTGGTGAGCACTAAAGCAAGATAACAAGTACCTGCCCAATCTTCTGTTAATTTAAAATAAACATACTCTGCACACACAAATAAACTCCAGGACTCACTTGATTTTCTCCTTGAAGAATCTTAGCGGGGCCACCTAAAATTTCAAATTCATTCACATATACTTTTTCCTGCCTGCACTTGCTAACTTGAACATGCAGAGCTTCCCTTAAGTTTCTGATCCAATTTAAACTTAGGATATATTCCCTTCTCATTGTTTCCATTTTCCTCCTTTTTCCACAAGTTCTTCTACACATTCTCTCCTTTTATTGACCTATGGTACATTACGGCCCTCCTTGATCTTAAATCATGGATAAACTGTTTCGCTACACAACTAATGGCACATGCCTAATTCTATCTATGGGCTTGATTATTGTCAATATTATGAGGGGTTCGAAAGAAATGCCAAGTGATAATCATTTCATCTGCCTCAGTATGAGGGTTCATGCACTTATTAAGGGGAACTTCAGAATATTCAAATATTTAAAGCATACATGTCTATATAAAGGACTAAGCATGCCATAAGAAAGAGAAATATGATGGTAGATAAGTCCCTCAGCTACTGAAGCATACAAGGAAGCACATAGATAGCAGTGATTTGACTCCATTGTGTGTGTACGTGTATAGCAATCTAGAAAAAACATTAGTAGCAAAGTATACCTCTAAAAGCATCTTGGCGTAAAATCCTAACATCAAAACGATGTTTATTTTCTACAGTGGGCACATGTTGGCTTATTGATGTAGGTGTGGACCTAAGAGTACTATTGTCGGCAAGGCGCTCAACTCTGTAAAGCAGCCATGAATATGATAGCAACTGACCTATGCTGGTCTTTGTTAAGGCTACCCATAATTTATTTTTCAATCAGACCTTTAGAGTGGGATAGCAGCAGGCAGGATTATAGATTCTGCAACGTTTCTTCGTGTGCAAATATCAAAAATAGTTTCATGATTACACAATGAGATAGGCTTTATGTAAAGCAGTCTTTGTGAGTCATCTCTAGTCCGATTCCTCCTTCTTCTAAAATGACATACCTACTCTGCTACTGGAGCCTTTGTCATAGGAAGTCTTCATAATTCAATGAATCCAAAGTTCATCAAAGCTCAGTTTTCAATAAAATTTAATAACGTTAAGATCATAGACACAGTGTGTTATGATTATTGTGATCAGCTCAGCACATCAAATACTTTGCTGTGTGGGCAGAAATCACAGATGCTCAGTTGGCACAGTTCCCTGATCACCTAAATATTAGGTGATTTGTTCAAGTTCACAGTCAGTATAAAAATTCCACTCAGGGGCAGAGTAACTACTGTAGTGTTGTGTGTGTTAGAGATAGTGAGACCCCTCTGGTCCTTGACAGACTCCGTAGTGACGTAAGTGATTTGGTGTGGTACGAAAATTCATTATGTAGTAAATTAAGTTAACAGTTACACTCTGAGGAATACAGACGTGTAATACCATGCTCCGTGTGTGGCGTGATCATTACACGCATCCAGGCTGGGGAGGCTGATACAGCTGGTGATGAGATAGGAGATTGTTCTCTCAGAGAGTTTGCCATGGCCCAGAAAACTACTCGTGTGTGCCACATGTGCCTCAGTTGAAGTGAAAAATTAACAGTTGGCGTATCTGGAGTCATAGTACCACTCTAGCCAGTGCAAGGGCTGGAGAGAAAGTGAAGGCCTTTGTAGTAAATAAAAGTAGGTCTGGTCCAAGTAGTTTTCATGTAAGTTTATTCCAAGTAGGATGTTACAGCATAGAGAGCCCCACCAGGAGCAGCCTCCCTGCTGCTCAGCCCATCCACCAACTGACTCACATGCTCACGAACATTCCACTCACCAACATTCTCTCACACAGTCACCCTGGCTGAGCAGCAGGTATAACATATCTCCTTTCTTTATAATGGAAAAGAAGGAAATCTCAAACGGCATCAGAAAAGTTGCAAGAAATAAATAACATGACAACATCCTGAAGCGTAGCATGAAAAATTAAAGGGGGAAAGCTCATGCAGAGGAAATAAAGTGGGTAGGGAAAAACAGGAAACACAAGTACAAAAGACACATGCACCATCTTCCTTTCTAACCCAACACACCTCCAACACACACACACTCCCACACCACAGACTACCAACCAACCCAGGTACCTAAATCATGCAAGCTGGCCAGGCAAACACGAGAAAAGTAAACAGGGTGCCAAACACAAGGTGTAGAGGAGAACCATTAAATAAGAAAAAAAAAACAAGTAAGAAAGTGTGGAAGAACACCCCACATGGAACAAACGGCATCACAGTTGCCCTTCACCTATGCCAGAAGCCTAGGTGGAAGGTGTGGCATAAAAGTTAACACCGAACCAACACACCCAACAAAACTTCAGTACTTGAGGTGGAATGTGTGGGAAGCACACCACACGGAACTCAATGCACGCGCACAACACTACACTCAAAAATAATTTCAGCACCTCCCCCAACCCTAGTCGGGGTGGAATGTGTGCACAACACTACACTCAAAAATAGTTTCAGCACTTCCCCCAATGCAAGTTGGGGTGGAATGTGAGGGAAATACACCACACGGAACACAATGCATGCGCACAACGCAACACTCAAAAATAATTTCAGCACTTCCCCCAACCCTAGTCGGGGTGGAATGTGTGGGAAACACAACACTCAGTAACTTCAGCACTTCCCCCAACGCAAGTTGGGGTGGAATGTCTTCCTGACTAGTTTCGAAGGAGTCTTGCAGCAACTGACAGCAATGTGAGCTTTGGGACAGTGCCATACTTCGGGTGAGAGGTCGCTCACCAGTGCTTTGTGCTCATTTCACTTTGACCATTCTGCATTAACTAATTTAATGCCTTATGTGCTTTCTTTGATGATTATTGTTCACTCTTTTGTAGAGTGTGTGCGTGTAGTACCCGTTAGGACTGTTTACATTTTCAGTGTGTACATGCTGTTGTTTTTTTTTTTTTTTCTACATTTTTTTTTGCTCTCCAGGGAGCCTTGCTGAACGTGATTTCTAATTCTGCAGATTTTGGAAGTTCTGCACTTTCTATTTTTTTGATATGCTGCGCTCATGATTCAGGGCAAAGTTCCTGAAAGTTACTGGGTGTTGTGTTGTGCCGTGTAGTAGGTTTCCCACACATTCCACCCCAATTTGCGTTGGGGGAAGTGCTGAAGTTACTGGGTGTTGTGTTGTGCCGTGTGGTATGTTTCCCACATATTCCACCCCAACTAGGGTTGGGGGAAGTGCTGAAATTATTTTTGAGCGTAGCGTTGTGCGCATGCATTGTGTTCCGTGTGGTGTATTTCCCACACATTCCACCCCGACTAGGGTTGGGGGAAGTGCTGAAACTATTTTTGAGTGTAGCGTTGTGCGCATGCATTGTGTTCCGTGTGGTGTATTTCCCACACATTCCACCCCAACTTGCATTGGGGGAAGTGCTGAAACTATTTTTGAGTGTAGTGTTGTGCACACATTCCACCTCGACTAGGGTTGGGGGAAGTGCTAAAATTATTTTTTAGTGTAGTGTTGTGTGCGTGCATTGTGTTCCGTGTGGTGTGCTTCCCACACATTCCACCTCAAGTACTGAAGTTTTGTTGGGTGTGTTGGTTCGGTGTTGACTT
Source organism: Calotriton arnoldi (assembly GCA_963921515.1). Classification (NCBI taxonomy): domain Eukaryota; kingdom Metazoa; phylum Chordata; class Amphibia; order Caudata; family Salamandridae; genus Calotriton; species Calotriton arnoldi. The sequence continues at coordinate 258,729 of CAWUFW010013326.1, forward strand.
TTATGCCACACCTTCCACCTAGGCTTCTGGCGTAGGTGAAGGGCAACTGTGATGCCGTTTGTTCCGTGTGGTGTATTTCCCACACATTCCACCCCAACTTGCATTGGGGGAAGTGCTGAAACTATTTTTGAGTGTAGTGTTGTGCACACATTCCACCCCGACTAGGGTTGGGGGAAGTGCTAAAATTATTTTTGAGTGTAGTGTTGTGTGCGTGCATTGTGTTCCGTGTGGTGTGCTTCCCACACATTCCACCTCAAGTACTGAAGTTTTGTTGGGTGTGTTGGTTCGGTGTTGACTTTTATGCCACACCTTCCACCTAGGCTTCTGGCATAGGTGAAGGGCAACTGTGATGCCGTTTGTTCCGTGTGGGGTGGTCTTCCACACGTTCTTACTTGATTTTTTTTTCTTATTTAATGGTTCTGCTCTACACCTTGTGTTTGGCACCCTGTTTGCTTTTCTCGTGTTTGCCTGGCCAGCTTGCATGATTTAGGTACCTGGGTTGGTTGGTAGTCTGTGGTGTGGGAGTGTGTGTGTGTTGGAGGGCCCCACCAGTGACCTTTACATCGGTCGCCCCCAACCTAAGTGTGCCAGTTCCTGCTGGACTTCTCCCTCCTTGCTCCCTGTGACCGTCGTGTGGAGATCCTACTCTCGGACTGCTGATGTGACTTAAGGGTGGTGAGAGTCGTCCTGGGAGTTTACCCCTCACAACTCGTTTGAAGTTCGAGCCGTGCCAAGATCTGTGAGTGGGCATGTTGCCTTGCATGTTCTGACTAACCCTGGGCGAAGTGCTACGCTACGCTCGCGTAGTTTGCGAAGTTTGCGCTACTTCGCACAACGCGAATTGCACGTAGCACAGTGCAAACACGCGTAGCGTAGCGTAGCGTAGCGTAGTGCCGCGGTCATTTTTTGCTTGCTCGCGGTCCTCAACGTCAAGTTGGCGACCGTGAGCAAGCAAAATGACATCCCGGCGAGACTTTTTCCTCGTTCGCGATCAGCAACATCAAGTTGCCGATCGCGAGCGTGGAAAATAAACCTCCTGGCGAGATTCTCAACGCGGGAGGTCAGGTTTCTCATTGCGAGTGGTCGCGTATGCTCGCGACCGCTCGCGATGAGAAACTACCAGTCCGCGTTGAGAAGCTGCCGCTCGAGTAAAAATCTACTCGAGCGGCAGTAAAAGACAGCTTGCACTGTGCAAGTTGCCGTTTTCAATGATTGCACAGTGCGGACAAGCATCCGGCACTGTGCAATCATTGCGAACAGTGCGCTACGCAGTTCGCGTAGTGCTACGTGAAGCTTGCGTAGTGCGAACTGCACTTTGCGTAGCTTCGCGAAGCATTACTTCGCGAACTACGCCCAGCCTTAGTTCTGACAAGATGCAGCTTTCATGCAGTGACCTCTGGATGTTGTGCTCTGTGATGTTGTATTTACTATGGAATATGCTTGGAGAACGCGGGCACGGGGGTGTCCCGGTGCCCTTGGTGAGGCGACTTTGGTCCGTGATTTTGTTTTTAAAGTTGAGACTAGTTAGCGTTGTGGCCGTTGGGAGCGCGCGCACCCATTTCAAATACAATGGCTCTTGTCCCACAGCGCGAGCAACCTTACCTGCAGTACACGCGCAGCATCTCGTGTATTTTCAGTGACGCTGCACCCCTCCATTATGTTGCTGCCTCTTCGCATCTCAGGCCTGCAGAGTGATGTACAGCTGCATGGGCGCGTCGTGAGCCATGGACGTGCCGTGAGCCATCCGGCTCAGCGTCTCAAACGTGCCGCCATTTTGTGTTTAGAAGTAGCACCAGAGCACATGAAGGTCTAAGTGCTGTTTAGCATCCCGCACTGAACTTCGTTATTGCCAACCAAGTTATTCACGTTCAATAAAGCCTAAGAGTTTCCAAGTGATGTCGTTTCCAAGTGATGTCGGTAATGTCATAGTTCAAAGTGAACTTTTCAATCTTCAGGGGATCGCTTGCTTCAGAGTAACTATGAGTCACCACCTTCATTCCTTTTCTGCAAGGTAGGCTGTTCCGATGTTTCTCCTTCTTGGTGAGGCGTGTACTGTGGTAAAGAGAGTGCAACTCCAATTGTTTTTTTTTTTAGTGTTCGGCCCAGTGTCTAGCCACTGCTGCATCTTCAATGTCTTCAGTGACTTTTTACTCACTTCCTTCCTGACTGGTTTCGCAGGAGTCTTGCAGCAACTGACAGCAATGTGAGCTTTGGGAGAGGCTGCTGCTCAGCCCATCCACCAACTGACTCACACGCTCATGAACATTCCACTCACCAATATTCTCTCACACAGTCACCCTGGCTGAGCATCAGGTATAACAGCCTTACGGAACGTTTGTTTGGTGTTGGCTAGAAATTTGCTAGTAAAGTCAAGACAAGAGATACTGCACCACAGCTCAAAGCCAAGCCGTCATTCTTGCAGCACGACAAGTGCTAAAAGCAGTGATAGCTGGGTGAAAGGAAGCTCTAGAAGCGGAAACATTGCTACAGGCAGTATAAACAAGGTACAATGCAAAGAGGTGAGAGTGGTTAAGATCCTGTGGAAGACATTAGGTCACTACTCACTGCGAAAGAAGAAGGCAGCATCTAGCAACCAGAGAGCAGGGAAGACGACCGAAATGTTAGCACACAGCCAGTGCTTAAGGAAGGTTCTGGTCCAAGTGGACAGCAGATGCTGCCAGAGCCATCTCCATTCTCGACAGCAGAATGTTCTCCAGCTTATGATGCTGTCGCATTCTAAAAACCACTCCCTCCCTTCGATACCACCAAATAGCAAAATATTGGTGACAGACGGACTGCCTAGATTGGATCCTTTGATGATTTCATTGATGCACTGGAAGAAGCAAATGACAAAATGATCATTAGATATCTAAAGAATTTGGCAGGTGAAGGAGCAAAAGAAGTGATAAAGAAAATAGCACACAGTGATGAAGTGACGTTCTGTCAAATCAAACAGGCATTAAACACCAAGATCAATTCAATGCCAAATGTCGACTAAGCAAGGTACATTTTCAGTTAAGAAAGCCAGAAAGCTGGTGAAACGATGGATGAGTTTGTAGAAAGGTCTTGATTCGCTCACCAAGCATTGTAACATCAACAAGTTCAATAATGAAAAGGCTATGCGTCTCTGAGTAATAGATGGTTGTCTCTCTGATTCCTTTAGACGACAAATGGTGAAAGAGACACTCATCTTGGAGTGAGTACTCATGGTTGCTAGAGCAGAAGAAAGAGCTGCCAGACAAGCCACTAACATAGAGGCCGGGACAGCCCAAAATGAATCATCGCTGAGGGTGAAAAGTAAGCCAGAAAACAAGGTAAAAGGCCAGAAAGTAATGTCTCCAAAGAAAAAGAAGTTGTGTTTTTCTGTTCCAAATGTAGGTAATGTCCCGCCATTGGACAGATATGCAAAGGCTGCAGGAAAAAGATCCATTTTGTAATAGTTTACAAAGAGAAGGAAAGATCAAGTGTGTCCCGTCGAGAAAACAAAATGGATGCCAGAAAGTTCCAGAGTCGTTCCAACCAGGCCCACAAGGCCAACCAGCAACATCAGTTGAGGCAAGTAGAAATGGAACAAAGTTGATTGTTGTCAAATTGCTCATCTAAAAGTTTCTCACCTGTCATTGTCAAGCAATAGTGAGGAAGATGGGTGGGCAATGTCATTGCTGACCACTGGACGATATGTAGGATTAGATTCTTGAAAGGAACACTGCCGTTCATAGATAGATCGACAGTGAAAGTGCAAAATTCATTTGGACACTGTCTCAAAATCACACTTAAAGTGAATGGGTGCTCCATACTTATATCATAGACAGCAGCGCATCGATAAACACTGTGCCAGCGGAGAAGTACAATGAACTGTCTCCAGTGCCCTGTTTAACCCAGTCAAACACCAACGTGTATATTTGGGCTGCTTGGAGGCCACTGCAAAGTCAAGTTTCATTTTTAGCAACTGTTAAGCATAAAAAGACAAAAGTACAGGCACCAATTCATGTCCTGCAAGACACTTCATCGAGTGTGTGTTTATTCAGTTTCAGTACTGCTGCAACATTAGGCTAATTACCGTAAATTACAATGTCAATGCCTATCATGAAATAGTGAAACAGTTTCCAGCCTTGTTTCATGGAATAGGAAGTTTTAAGACCATGAAAATGTAACTTCACAAAAATGAGGACCTCTGCCCTGTTGCATAACGACATAATTGATTTGCGTTTAATTTACAAGAGGCTGTGGAGCAAGAACTTGAGCCACTATTACAACATAACATAATGGAGCGATCCACTGGTCCAACACTGTGGGTGTCACCCATAGTGGTAGTGCCAAAAAAGGATAATGGAGGAGCTGTGCGCATATGCATTGATATGCACCACGCTAACAAGGCGATTGAAAGAGAACGACATCCAGGACCACAAACTGCTGACATTATTATGCAGCTGAATGCAGCCAAAGTCTTTTCCCGCCTTGATTTGAACAAAGGGTATCACCAAAGAAAATTTGCGGGTACATTACTAACTTTTCGTCTCATGTTGGTTTATTTAGATAGAAAAGTCTTCATTTCAGAGTGTTATCAGCTGCAGAACCTTTTCAGGATGTCATTAGTCTCATAATACAGCCAGTCACAAATGCTTTCAATTATAGTGATGACATACAAGTTTTTGGAGCCACACGAAAGGAACAAGACAAAGCTCTTACACAAGTGTGTTGCATACTCAAGTTCTTTGGTCATATCTTTTCTGATGTGGGAATGACTCCAGATCTAAATAAAGCACAAGATTTGCCTTCCACTTCTCCTCCACGAGATGTAACTATGCTGCAATCCTTTCTTGTTATAAGCAGTTACTGTTCAAGATATATACATGACTTAGCCACTGAAAGTGCCCCATTGAGAGACTAACGAAATGGAATGGTCTATTTCGATGGTCATGTGAATGTGACCAAAGTCTCAAGAAAATCAAACATGCAATTGAGAATGCCACTGAAATGGCATACTTTGATTTAAAACTACAAATGGAGATTAATATCAGCCCAGTGGGGTAATGTGCCATACTTGCCCAGCACAATGGACATCCTAATGCACCAAGACACATTGTGGCTTATGCTAGCAGGCGTTTGTCACCAACGGAACGTGCGTATTCAGAGCCTGAAAAAAAAGTCTCGCTGTGATGTGGGCTTGTGAGCATTTTCATGTGTTACTGTATGTAAAGCACTTTTCGGTTGTCACCGGCCAGGAAACATTACTCGTCATTTTAAGGAATGCTAAAGCCAAGATGCCCCCTTGCATTGGAAGGTGGAGGCTGCGACTGAAGGAGTATGATTATATGATTGTGCATCATCCTGGAAATGATCAAAACCATGCTGACTACTTCTCACATGTATCAATACTGTGCCATGGCACCACTTCTAAAGCGACTGATGCCTATGTTAACTTCATCATAAAATCCAGTACCCCTGTAGCCTTATCAGTGGAGGAAATCAATGCTGCTACGAGCACCAACAGAGATTTGATAATAAACAAAGACATTATTACACATCAATTGTAAAGAAAACATACTCAACCTCTTCATAATGACCTTGAGAACCAGAATTTAAAAAATGTGCAGGAAGAACTTTCAGTTAACCCAGAAGGCATTATGTTACGAGGGTTGAGAATTGTCATACCTGAGACAACAAGTCATTGAACTGGAACATGAGGGACATCATGGATTTTTGCTACTAAACAAGCCATATGGGACTAATGTGGTTCCCGTTCCTTGATGAAAGAGTTGAAAAGGAATTAAGGACATGTTATTTGTGCAACTGTTTGTCATCCCAAACAATCCTGCATCTGTTGAACATGTCTGACCTTCCAAAGGTTGCATGGGAAAATGTAATTGATTTATTTAGACCCCTTGACAATGAACATCATTGACTAGTAGTTGTTGATGAACACTCCCATTTTCCCTTTGTGGAAGATCTGTCGTCAACTACTCATGCAAGAGTCATTGAGAGATTAGAAAGTATTTTTGCGGCATGGGGTGTTTCTTCAGTTTTAAAATCTGACAATGAACAGCCTCTCAATAGTCAAGAATTTAAAGGTTTTCTCCCTCATCTAATTGTCAAGCATCAAAAAGTCACAACTCTCTGGCAAATGGTGTCATTGAGCGGTTTATGAATGCCCTCAAGACGACCGTTCAGCGTGCTATGCTGGAAAGGCTTGAACTCAAATCAGTTCTTCATTCTAATCTTAATGCACAGAGGTCAACTCCTCATTCTAGCACAGATGAAAGCCTTGCCACCTTAATGATTGGGAGAGCCATGGGAACCAAATTTCCACAATGGACCACTGAAAGATCTATTGACATTGATAAGCTGCGCACTACTGATTCATCTCACATACAGAAAATGAAAACCTATGTGGATAGGCACCACTGTGTTCAATAGAGGAGACCAAGTCATTGTCATGCCAACATGTTAACAAAAGTCTAAGCTTCTTTTGATGTTGACCCACTGAGGGTAGTCACTAATAAAGTTAAACACCAGAGATTCTTCTTATTTCAAACACCTGCCTTGAGGTTTGTTGACTCCAGCCATTCAGAGTGAGACCCTTCTATCTAGGAGTCAGGACAGTGCAAGGACTGGGCCTGTGTCTGCGCCACCTGTGCCTGCTACGGATGCCTCTCCTATGTCTCCTAATCACAAGGGGGGAAATGTAGTATTGTGTTTGTTAGGGATAGCGGGACCCCTCTGGTCCCTGACAGACTCCGTAGAATAGTGATGTAAGTGATTGGGGGTGGTTAAGGAAATTCATGACGTAGTACATTCAGTTAACAGTAAGACTCTCATAAATTAAGTATAAAACTGAGCTCCATGTGTGGCATGATCATTTACATGCACCCAGGCTGGGGAGGATGCTTCGCCTCGAACAAGGCACCCTCACTCTTTTTGATCTTCTGAGGCTAATTGTTCATCTTCCCCCTCACTCAACCCACTCAACTCTGTCTTCTCAGTGACACTTTGTGGAATGTGTTCAACAAATCGGCTCAATGTCAGTCTCTCTTGACACCTTGGCTACTCTTCTCTTCCCCGGTCACTCCTGGTCACATTACTCGGCTAGTAAGTCCTTAGTACAGTTCACTGTATGTGCCCAGGGCCCATAAATCAACTGCTGCTAGTGGGCCAGCAGCACTGATTGTGCCACCAACACAAGCAGACTTTCAAAGGGCTCTCAGACCTGCCACTGGAGTGTCTGCACGCAGTTTTAAACTGCCATGTCGACCTGGGCAGGGTGCAGTGTATGTGAAAGGTAGGACATGTACTGGTGTGTGTGACATGTTCTTAGAGTGAAATACAGTGAGGAAGTCTATGTTGACAGCCCTGATATTATGGCCATCTCTCTAAGCTCAAATAACTTGCGTCACCTAATTCTGATAAATGTTTATGCGAGGGGGCTTGCTGGAGGAAGTCAATCTACCACAATCACCAAATTAGAACAATTATTAGGCGACCTTAAAGGCGCAAATAACGTGGTGATTGTGGGAGATTTTAATACTACTTTCGAACCCCTCGATAGGGAGGATGGCAATCTCAGTGAGGAGGAAGATGCCCAATGGAGCATTCCCTCACTTGAGTTGCCACCAATAAGAAAATGGACTGAGGCCGCATTACAATTAAAAGCATTATGCTTGGAGAAGGGATTTAGGGCTGCAAATGGAAGAACGCCCTCAGATATCTTTTCTATCTTCTCTTTCTATTCTGCACGCATCTGCTAGGTATTAAAACTTGTACATAAAGAGGCTAAAATCATTAGTTAGTAAATTTTAATGAGAGGAAATAACAAGAATCAATTGCTATTTCGTAAAAAACGGTTGTAATTAGTCTGTGATGTCTAAAGTTTTGTCGTCCAATGTGTTTGTATATATATTTATGAGTGTATTGTGTTTGTTGAATCAACAGCCCTGAGGAAGTCCTTTTGATAAGGACGAAACGCGTCGGCTGTATCTCAAATCACCTTGAGTGTGTTTTAAAGACTTCAATGAAAATAAAGGAAGTAACTTGGAAAAATATTTTGGGGACATTAATTTTATACAATTTTTTGTCTAATTTGTTATGTGGTGCACCTGTGCTATTATGTCAAAGGTGTAACTCCCTTACCCTGACTAGAAGCAAGGGTCTGTACTTGGACAAAGGTGCAAACCATTTACCAACTAGAGACCCCATTTCTAACATATGGTTTCATATCACTGGTTGGAATTTTCCATCTCTTCAGTTGGACTTCTCACTCACTGAGTATTGGAAGCGCCTGGTTCAGCAGTTCATCCCACTTTACCGCTGTGTTGCTGACCAGGATGATTTGGTAAGGGCCTTTCCAGCAATACTCCATGCATGATTTTCGAACTTGCTTTTAGATGAGGACCCAGTACCCTGGACAGATTGTGGCATTGACTGAGTTGAGGGAGGACAGTAGCAGCTTCAACCTGGTGAGAGATAGAATACACCATATCACCCAGCCCTTTGCAGTAGTTGAGAATCTTAGCATCTGTGTTATTCACAAGCACATTTGCAGGAATAGCAGGCAATGTCATGGCCATGACCATGACAATCTCATAGGAAGACAGTCCTGTTCACCAATCAGTAGTACTTCGCAGACTCATCAACACCAGGGGCAAAGCATCTAGCCACTTCAAAGGGGTAGACACACACTTTCAACAGCTGGGACTTTAATGCCTCATTTATCTGCTACACAATGACAGAAGTCTCAGGTCTGTAACTACAATGTAGTTGTTGTTCCACCTACAGACCCACACACCATTTTCGGGACTTCATTATTAAAATTAGTCCTTCGGTTTGACTCCAGAGAAACTGTGAATCCAAACCTTGGTATCAGTTCACACAACTACATTTTGCCTTAAGTAAGACTGTCATTCCTTATAGTTGGGTAGACTTCACCCCAACAGGAGAAAATATACACTATATCCAGGACATACCTCAGCCCATTACATGCATGCATTTAAATAAAATCCACTGCATTCTGTTGAAGGGACCTCCTCATCCTGTTTGACTCATAGTAACTGCAGTTCTTATCCCTACATTTATCTTCAAGCAGACAACACACCTGTGACATAAATTCTCAGTTGTTATCCTTAATTGGGAGTTATATCAATTCTGTCTAAACACTGCATCCCTCCCTTGTGTGCGGGACCATTAGTGTCTATCCATCAGCGACAACAAAGTGTCTAACAGCACGAGTACTCCATATGCTGAAACCCAGATTCCTTCCTCATTCTTCACACATCCTGATCTAACCAAACCTCTGGTACTTGTTCCTACAACCTCTTAACTAGCAAGAGACATCAAGAAACTGAAATTTGTCTCATTGTCAGGCTCATTTTCATAGTCACCATTAAATGAACAGGTCCCATAAGCTCAGTACTGGGTGACTTTATCCACCTACCGGTTACCAGTTGTAATCAGCTGCGTAACTTGGTCAGAAAATTTAGGAGGTGTGAGCTTCACATTTTCCAACAATTACTAGAGCATTTATTGTTGAAATACAATATGTGACAAGCAGGGTGCACAAGAGGGGCCTAATAGGTAGTGGAAAGGCGTGTGGCAGTGGAGAGGAAAGTGAATTGGTGGGAATACTAAATTAGACAAAATATAATGGGCCAGATGTATGACCCACCAATTTGCAACTCGCAAATTGGGATGTACAACAATGTCTCAGACACTGTTTGCGATTCATAATGGGGTCGCAAATTGAATGCCTCATGAATATTAATGAGGCTTTCGCAATTTGCGACCCCATTGGGAATGGCTAGCCCTCACAGGGATGGGGGCCTGCTGGGGTCAGCAGACTACCATGTCTGTGACTGCTTTTTTGATAAAGCAGTTATATATTTTTTTAAATGCAGCCCATTTTCCTTAAAGGAAAACGAGATGCATTTAAAAAACTAAAATTAAACTTTTCAGTTTCATTTTTTTAACAGCAGGCAGTGGTCCAAGGGACCACTGCCTGCTCTTAAAAAATATTTAGGCACACACTCACAAAGGGGAAGGGGTCCCCTGGGGACTCCTTCCCGTTTGCAAGCGGTTTACCACCTACTTGAAGTGGGTGGTAAACTGCGAGTGTTTTGCGACCGCAAATGCGGTTGCAAAACAACAGTACATGGCATGGTGACTCGCTATTAGGAAGGGACGCCCCTTCCTAATAGCGAGAGTTGCAAATGCTATTTTGCGAGTCAGTGACTCCCAAAATAGCATTTGTACATGTCTGGAACATTTTTTGCAGTCCAAACGGGCCGTTCTACCGTTCTACCGTTTGTGGCTGCACATCTTGTACATCTGGCCCAATATTTTGTAAAATAACTAACATCTCTTAGGACTTTCAAAACAGGGAGAGGGAGTGAGTGTGCAAGTGTTTTTGTCTGCATGTATGGAAAGATTCCTGATTAAATCTGACAGACACCTCACCATACCTGACTGTAAGCCCCTGCACCCAAATGTTTATTATAAAATACATTTATTATGGGTGTGTAACACACCAAAATCCCCCCCCTCCCCCATAAGTTACACCCCTGGCTGTATTGTAATCATTAACAGCAATCTCTCAGGGAATTTGTAATGTCCTGAGAAGTTGCATGAGATATTCTCTGTTTCGGATCGAAGATCCTGATGATGTCCTAAATCTCCTTGGCAACCACAACTGTCCAAAATCTTGCACAATACAAAAGCTATATTGACTATCATTGAAAATGGTAAGATTCAATTGGTATAAGAGCCAGCAAACTCTAGTAAAAGTGACCAATTCAGCCACTTAGGCAGAAGTTACACAGTGGAGCCAGGAGGCTTTCACTACACCGTGAACAGTACAAACAGCATAGGCAGCTCTCAAATTTCCCTCATCATCATGAGCAGTCCACAAACAATACATAATCAGGCTCTGTGAGGAGTTCATCCTCAACATCGGGTCTTGGCTTGGTGCACAATTCCATGACATTGAGACAATCATGCTCAATTTCAGAACTAAGACAGGCATAACAGTGTAGCAGATTGAGGCTGCAACAACATTTAATGTGATGTTTTCAGCAGTCAGTAGTATTTTCTCCTAGCAGGTTAATCTGTTGTTGGTCAACTGTGTCTTAGTTTGGGTAAGCAATATTTCTACAGAGTATGGAGCAATCACTATAAGAGGATAGCTCATAACTATATTCTCACAGCGAGCAAGGGACCGAAGTCAAGGCATACGCTTGGCCACTTAGAGCGAACATAGCAAACACAACAAGATGATGGACGGAGTGCTGAAACTTTTAAACCACTCACCCCCCAATCAGGAGATTGGGGTTTAGTCCATTGTTCTTTTGCTCACTATGCACCCCAGTTTGGACCCTGCCATATGCAAATCAGTCAGCAGTTTATAATGGAAAAGGTTCATCTGTCACTGCTCCGGAGGTGATTGTGTCAGACCCAGGTGTAGCATACCTGGATCATGTCATGGTCAGACACTCCAGAGGGGGAGATGGATGCATCAGTCAGGCAAGCGAGCATGGGTGGGGATAAAAGGAAATAATAATCAAGCGAGGGACAGGGAGCTGTTTGAGAGGTACAGCACCCACGCTCCTAGGGGCAATCTAACAAAAAAGAAGGGTGCAGTTCCCTTGGGAAAGAGGGAAGAAGACTGGGGGAGAAAAAAAGCGCTCATGGATGGATCTGAAGAGATGATCAGAAGCCCCACCATTTTTACTGTGTCAAGGAGGGCCATCATATTAAAGCCTTCCTTGTTCTCCTTTAGGCTCTTTTAATCACTTGAGCACCACCCGACACCATTACCCTTTCACATTTTTATTCACCATGCAACTAGATCAAAATATCTCTGCTAAAGAGCCCCCAATGATGGGCCTGTCGAGCATTGTAGTGCCAGCTCAACGAGGAGCACCCTATGACAAAGCATGACACCCTCCTGGGTGTGTGAGGGTATTCACCTGATCATCTCTTTGTATCCTTCCTTGAGTCCTCTTTTCCTCTCCCAGTCTTCTCCCCCCATGGGACCGCACCCCTCTTTTTTGTTAGATAAGGAAATAGTCAATCCATGCAGGAGTGCTATGGGCACAGGAGGTAAATGTATAACCCAGAGACCGAGGGTGCAACACCCTCCACAGGTTCACAAGGGCAAAGTGAGAGAGCAAGGGCTGAAGGAGACCCCAGTCTTAGAAAGTGGGAGAGTGGGGGTGGTCGGACTTATCAAGGAACGGGTCAAGTATGGAATTCTAGTCAACCCTATGGATGGACTTGGTGCAAGAGTGTTGGTATAGGATACGTTCTAAGGCAGCAAGGTGTCCCGTTTGGCATGAATGGGTGCATAAATAGAAATGATCAAGAAAGTCTGGCCAAAAAGAGACTCCATGAGAAAAATGTAGCAGCCATTAGGGTCCCTCCATATCTTGCTCGCCTAAAGCAGAAGATGTTTCACTACCAGAATTGCAACACCCCCTTTCTGAAAGAGGCAGAAGGGGCTTCGTCACACCCCAGAGAATTCTTGCTAGCATGATATTCCCTTCCCACTTAGTCCCTACCCACTAAAAGCTTCTTACTTCCTGTATCGGTGGGATGCATCTCCTGCAAGAGAACCAGGCTGGGGCAAAAGGGTTTTGTGTAGCCCTGCATCTTTTTATGCTTGACATAAATGGACAGGCGATTGACATTCAGGGATGCAATAGAGAGGATAGGGAGCACTTTGTAACAGTCAAGTAGTGGCCAGGTCCAGGTGATGGGGGTGAAATTCGGATGAGGGCCAGGAATGGGACAGGGACATGTGGGAAGGACCCAGGACAGGTCAATGGGGAGCAATGTGGTTGGGCAGAAGACTGAGCTAGGGAACTCAGCGCTCCAGTATGGCCACTAGAAGAAAATAATTAATCATGTAGGTTGGGCCTTGAGGAGACAAGACACCCGGGGGGCAAGAAAGCACTCAGGTATGAAGGAAAAGCAGCAGAAACATCAGGACAGAGCAACAACCCAGGGAAACATTCAGGAAGATGAAGAAGGCTTCGGGGGACACTCTGATCTGTGTTGGAGATCCCTGCAAGTGGAACAGTGCTTTGTCCAGTGAACCAGAGATTAGTTACTTCCTCCAACTTTCAGTGCCCATCCTCTGGGGTACCAGGGCTGGGTGTGTCAGTAAGGTCAGTCTGAGGGCGAGAGATGACCTTATTGCCCTCAACATACATCTCTGGGGAAGTCAAAGAGCTAAAAAGCCCTCTAGTTGGCCAGGGTCACTGAATGTCGACGTCTTTTTGCTATAGCTGGGTCAGGTAAGGCAATACCTGATTCTCATGTTCCGTAGGCAGGGTCGCTGCTGGAGGAACTTCTTCCAGAGGACCATAGTCTCTTGGGAAATGTCTTGCGTTATATAAATTTTGTGCGCATCATGAAGGAGCGGGCCCTGACGACAGGCCATGGAGAACACCGCCTGAGCCTGCTGTTGTCTCAGGAAGCAGGCCATAATTTGGCGTGCCGAGACTAGTCCTGAGGCGTTGGGAGCGGACACAGTTCACTCTCTGGAAATCCAGAGGGGTTTTAAAAGGCAACTGCATCAGGGTTGGTAAAACATCACAGAGAACTCCCAGCATATTAATGCCCTCCAACTTCTCCGGGACGTCTTTGAAAAGCAAAGGCTGTTGTGGCAATTCTGGTCCTCCAACTCCATGATCTTCTTCTGCAGGTACCAGTGCACTTGCTCCCAGTCCATTGCTGAAGACAGCTGGTGGTCAATGTGATCCAGGCACGACTCTGCCCCGGTGAGGCGGGAGTTGAAGGAGCACAAATCTTGACAGATGGATCGTACATCCACTGCGGTCTTGGAAGTATAATAGGCCACCGTTTTCATAGTTGTTTTGAGGGCAGACATCTCTCTGTTTACTGTCCAATACTTCGGTGAAAAGCAGTTGCTGGAAGGCTAGACATTGTCGGTTGTTGGGGGGGGGCATAGAGAACAAACATATGAGTGAGCAGATCTGGGGGCCTCCATGGGCCTGGAAGCGAGGGGCCAAACGAAAGAGCACCAGCAGACAGTCAAAAGAGCAGTGCATGGCACCAATGCTGGGGGCACCCAGCCCCATGGTTCAAGGCAAATAAGGGGTGTGTTCTGGAGGGAAGGCAAGACGAAGAGAGACCAGCCCCAGGACCACCTTGAGGAGCAGAGAAGACTGCACTAAATGCCAGGCAATGGCTGATGCTAGCCCTAGGCATCAATGGGAAGTTTCTCTTCGGAGATCTGGGAGGCTAAGGGCATCAAGGCGCAGGGCGTTAGCACAGGTAGAAGCGTGTAAGGGGCAAAGGTGGAGAGCAACCTCCAGGTCGCTACAGGTTGCAATCAGGAGAATAAGAGCGGCAGAGGTGAGTGTTGACCCGGCTGGGGGCCAAATTTTCAATATAGGGCCAATCCCCACCACCACAAGGCAGGAAAGTGGAAAACAGCCTCCAAAGTTCAGGTTCCACACATACAACTGAGGCCAGTGTCCAAAGCAAGCTACAAGCAGCACTGGTAGCACCTTCTCCCACACCAGGAACAGGGAAGCTAAAGCCCCCGTTGTGAGAGGGCAGAAGCACAACCAGCCACACTCTCTCCCCTCAGCCTGAGCTTTCGTAAGGGTCTGAAAACCTGGTTATTTTTGCTTATTGCATCGGACCTGTGCACTATCCTGTGTAGAAATACCCTCTGGGGTAGCTGCGCTCATTAGAAATTTCAGAATAATAATAATAATTATAAAAGGCAGTCCAGGAGACCCCACAGAGGTATCAAGTCATCCACCCCTGATGCCCAAGAGAAGAAAGCTGCCCCCAATGTCAATGTTCGAATGGAGGAAGGGTCCAAAGTGCAGGAGGGGGTCCCCAGTAGTGGGCCAATGTGAGGTGAAGAAATGGCCTGTGGTCCAAAGGGAATGGGCCGGGGACTGCGAGCCTCTTACCTCGAGGCCCAAAGGGGGTAGAAGAGCCTCCAGTGCTCCCCAGCATGGGGTCTGACACTGCAGGGAGCCTAGAAGGAAGAGACCCAATGTGAGGGGTACCCAAGTCAGCCCCGGGAACAGCACCTGGCCACACAAAGCGTCACTGCTGAGACCCAGATCGGAAGGCTGTGTCCAGACTGAAGATGCAGCGGCATGCGCTACTGTGCCCCCAGGCTACCAGGAATCAAGAAGCAGCACCAACGGGTACACCGGCAGATCAGGGGAGGCTCCCCCACCTCCGGTGTCCCATCCAAACCCGGGTTGGGAACCAGGAAAGTGGACGGGCGCTGCCAGCTCGAGAGCTCCATCATGGAGCTGCCATCTTTCCCAAGGGTCAGGCTCTACCCCCTCTCAGGTAGGTTCCCAATCAGGCTACGTTGTTGCTTGTGCTCGTGGCTGGGTCCCTTGACATGCTCCTGGTGACTACCCTCTGTTGGTCCGGTAGAACATTTGGGAACATAAGTGACAGAAACATGTTGACCCTAAGAGGAATTAGGGGTAACTAGATCCCTGGGACTTCCTAACATTTCTCATTTTTAATCATACTGGCTGGCACCCAGATTAAAATGTTGGGGCTACCAAGAAGGTATTTTTAAAGAGCAACCCTAACCCCATTAACAACCCTATTCCTTTTCCTATGCATCTCAAAGGTTGTAGGATGCCCGCTCCACAACGGAATGGGAAAGAATTCAATGTGAAGCATGCCACTACGAGGTACCTCTGGTGGGTGAGAGTTCTTTAAAGCAGAAGGATTATTTCCTCTTTTGGTTAATCAAGTTGGCCTCTATAGTTTTTGTAAAGTTCTGTGTAAGAGGAGGGTTAGCCCATGCTCTACAACACCTCTTTACTCCCCTTAATTTGTTTAAAAAGACGTAGGTATTCTGAATAGAATGTGTCAAGATATGTGCAGATTGCCATATTAAATGGAACTAACCAGCCCTTATTGGCTTACTACAACATGAACTGTATGTTGTGGCAACCATTACAGGGCTCAGGGACACGGTCTCAACTTCCTGAAATTGAATTAAAAGAATAACAAAATATAAGGGGGTAATGTGAGCATACGCCAGGGGTATGTGGAGTTCTAGTGACACAAACCTTGATTGGCTATGCTTGAAGGATTAACCAGACCTGATGAATACAGGGTCCAGCAAGTGCCTCATATTTTTAGTTAGCATTTGAAAATGTGGCATAACATTCTGATGCTTACCATATTAGAGGTTTACTACTCCAAATTCTGCATGTCTCTTATTTAAGGGGCATTTTCCCCAGAAAAGTTTTGCCATGTAGTTCTTGTAGTTCTGTTTGTTCAATGCTAATCTGTCAATCTGTCAGAATGCTTCACCAACATCTAACATTTGAGTGTGAAGCATTCAAGCCCAAACTATATAGGCCTAGGTCTATACCATCTTTGCATCACTGAGTAAATGCCAGTGCAGATATGTTTACTATATGAAAAGTATTGGCAAAAGGAAGGGGTTGCTATGGTATCATTCATGCGTAGAACCTAGTTTACATCCTTTCCACATAGGTATATGCTAACAAGCTATAGTCAGAGAAGCTTATAGATTAAAATATATTTTGATATCATAAGACACCCTTCATCATAAAGAACTGTCTAACTTATTTTTAATTTTTTGAAATTATTGAGAGTTCCTGAAGGGAAAATTAGCAGAACTGCATTGCATGTTCCAGTGACACTTTAATTAGGCCCTGCTGAACATTTATCCAGGGGGCAGATATGGGGGCTGTTTCCTACTTTCCTAAGATGGTTATAAAGGGCAGGTAGAAGCTGCTCATTCATTTATGCTTATAGATTAAAATATATTTTGATATCATAAGACATTCTGCATAATAAAGAAATGTCTACCTTCTATTTCATTGTTTTAAATTATTGAGAGATCCTAAAGGAAAAATTAGCAGAACTGAGATTGCATGTTCCAGGAACACTTTAATTAGGCCCTGCTGAATATTTATCCAGGGAGCAGATAAGATGGTTATAAAGGGCAGTTTGAAGCTGTTCGTTAATTTTTTATCTAAGTTGAAAACGTCCTGGTCACAGATGATTAACATTGAAGACTCAGATTGCATTATCACTGCATTACCCGTTTCAGGAGCCAGCATCCCCTTTACTCCTCCTTCTATTTGCATAGAATGCTCTTTTAGTTTTTTGAGGATTCAGATGACGTACTTGTGAGTTTACAATTGACTGTTGGAGAAGGAGAAGGTAACTTCAACACTTTTTCCTCCTTAGATGCGTGCTGCATTCTACAGCATGCATTGGAAGAGGAAATCACCTCAATTGATTGTTTTTGTGCAGGAAGGTGCCCCTTCCTGCACAAAAACAATCTCCCCACGACGCAGGCAACCCATCCTTGCACCATGGTGCAAGGTTGTCTGCGCTGGCGCATGGCAGCAGTGTGAGCGCCAGCGCAGGAGGAAGCACAGAGATGCAACATATTTTTGTAAATATGTCGCATCCCTGTGCTTCGAAACTAACGCAGCGCTGCGCAGCAAAATGACTTGTGGCACCGCGCAGCGTTAGTTTCTTGTAAATCTGCCTATATATACTTAGGCAAAAGCCACACATTAACAAATCGCTAACATTCTCTGAAGGGCGAATTCGCTGTCCTGCGCTTGTGCTGTAACTCATCTGAGGTTCATGCAATGAAACAGAAAGGGAGCATGTGCTAGAGCAGCTCACAGCATCTCTGAACCCCAGGATGCAACATTTGTCAGAGACCAAGTAAAGCTCATCCAAAGAATAGAGAAATGCGGGCATATGCGATTAAGGATAAAAAGGTTAAATATGCCACACAATGGAAAACATATCTTTCCATTCTACAACAGACCACTGCGCCAAAACAGTTGTCATCACGAGCTGAAGACGCTACAGCACCCCGAAGTGACACAAACTGAATTTAATATTCATTTCCAAATGTACCTCCGATCCTGGTTGCCGGTATGCATGTGAAAGACACGCACGTTCACCTGTTGTAAGTAGTTAGATTGTTATTTTAAAGAATGGAGACTGCTTGTATATTGTTGCATATAGATACAACTGATTGTGTAATCACAATTTCGATTGAGCAAAGTTCGAATTGGTAGGAGATCATTTGTTTCTGCTTTAAAAAATGATTTTTGATCTTGGCCATTGACTGTCCTTCATTGCAATTTTAAATGAATGTGTTTCTTCAGCTGGAACTATCTGAATTATCAAGAGAATTATGATAATTACCAGGAAAATACACTATAAAAGATGCACCTGTAAGCCAAAATCCGGAGCGCCTTGTAATAAAACACGGGACGAATATTAATAATCATACACATTTTTTATATGAGCTGCATCAGGATATCTTCTGTTTTGATGAGACATGAATTGCTTGCCTTCGATTAGGTACAACAGAGCGCCTATATGTTTCACTTACACAATTCTATAGGGGACCAAGAAGTCTAGAAAGTTAATTATTGTTGCATGTTCCCTTATCGATGATCATTTCTTTGAAGTAACTAATGGATTTTATAATGATGGATGATTATATATGTATCATATAGGTACCATAGGTTAGATGTCTATGAGTGAAATGCATCATCCATTGTGAATTGATCAGCAAATGTAATGCAGTGCATTTCCCTTTATATTTAGATGATTAAGTTCACACCGATTTTACAATGCACAGGTTTGAACATTTAAGCAGATAGGACGGTTCAGTGAGTTGGGTGTTTGCCACTGTAACACTTGAACTGTAGGTCATAGTTTTCATCCCGGAAAGCTTGACTCAGCCTTTCATTCTTATTAAGTCAGTAAATTGTAAACGATTCAATAGGATAATAATAACTGGTTTATACAACATGTACAAAATACAAGTGTGTAAGATGTGCTAAAATTATGTCTGATTCTCAAAAGAGGCTGATAGCATCGCAATGCTTTCATTACTCTGTGACCAGTCCACACTTTTGCAGTAGGAAGGATTCTGAAAGCCTTGACGTGAATGAATGAATGAATGAATGAAACTGAGTTATAACCACGCACAAATGCCCTAAGGTGTCAAGGCGCTAATAGCTAGTCCTAATATACACCTCGATACATGGCTGATCCTGAGATTCCACCATACTTTCTGTCCTGATTTTGCTGGGCCCTTTTCTAATGATTAAAACTAATCTACCCCATGATTGGTGAATGGACATGGCAGGAGGGACACTAAGGGGCAGATTTACAAGCCTCTTGCGACACTTTTGCGCCACCGTATTCTTAGATTTGTGACACAGCGGCGGCGTAAAGAATGCGCCACGTTGCGGCCAATTTACAACGTGACACATCTAGGGAGATGCATCACCTTGTAAAGCCATGCACCACGTTATACCTCCGTCAGGTATAATGTATGCAGGGTGGGCGTTCCCACGCAGGAAAGCCTTGTAGAAGTGATGCAGTGAAATCTACAAGATTTCACTGCACCACTTCTAGGACGCCACTGAGTCAAAACTCTATGCCTGCTTGGAGCAGGCATATGGAGTGATGCAGTGTAGTGGGAATAGGCCTCTCCGTGCATTGCTGGATTTGCGTCGTGCTTGAAATACGACTCTAGCAATGCGTGACTTTTGCACCAACTGATGCGTCAGAATTTCTGACGCATCTGTCAATCCTTGCGCCATGGTGCGCCGTATTGTGCATTCATGGTCGTGCAAGGATTTCGCATGGTGGTGCAGGGAAACTGACGCATCTATACAGATGCGTGAATTTCAGCGAAACACCATCCTCTAGGCTACCTGGTCTCCAAGTGGACCATAGTTCAAAAGCAGAATGTCTGGCTTGTTCAGGCGCTGCACGTTGCTGGTAGAGTGCCTTCGAGCATCATGGCATCCAATTTGAGAGCAATCTATTCAACATTCTTTGTAGAATTGATTTGTTTTTACCGATTCCTTTGTAATAAAGATGTTAACTATGGAGTGTGAAGCCTATTCTTGAGTTGTCTATTGATCAAGCGAGATAGACATTATAAATAAAGTGGAGGCAATTTATAAGAGGGTGGTGGCACATAGGCCAATTTGAGTCAGAATTTCTGTGGAGCCACTAAACTGCCTGTGGCTACTGACCAAGTGGCCGTCCATGGTGCTGGCCTTACCAGTGTGGAGAAAATGACATCCTCTGGGATCCCCTCCCATTTCCCAGCTCAAGCATTTTCCTAGCGAGTACTGCATCCACAATCAATAACAGGCTGTAGAGCTGCAAGACTTGCATGCCCAGGGCCACTCAACTGCAGGTGTGGATAGCCTGTCTCTGACCTTGAAGAGCGGGGTAACCAGTTCAATGATTCACAACATACCGGCTCTGGCCAATAGCCTGCCTCTGTGTATCCTGAAACAGTACATGCAGAAAGTCAGTTGTCTGCGCTTCGAAGGACCAGTACAAGCTCACACTACTTATCCTTCTCTCATCCCACCAACTAGGTAAGTCTGTTGTCAGGTAAATTCATGTTGTTGATCTTAATGAAGGTAGGCAGTATTGAGAATGGCAAATAGGTAAAGGCGTTCAAACAGGATTATTCAGTGGAACTCTACAGACATGTCCTCCCTAAAAGAAAATCCAACTACCATCGGAAAAAAACGGAAAAAGTCTATCACAAAATAACAATCTATAACACATTCAAGAATTCCTACAAACCCTCTCCGATGCAATACCCATTCTGCTTATACATGTAAACCCATCATGACACATCCCCTTCCACACACACATACACTTACGCACATATGGAAAGCTCGAACCACACTGACACAGGCATTCACTGTACACCAGCCTACAAACACACACACAACTCTGAAACTCCAGGACCCATTAGGATTGCACAGGCACATCTTTAGGGAATCAACAACATCCTTTACAAATCTCTTTTTATTTTGCCTACTGCCTGTTTTCCCTTTATCATGCTTCAATCCAAACTTAGGGCCTGATTACACATCAGCGGTCCATCTGCCGGAACGCCAATGCCGCGGTCGGGAGAACACTGCATAGCCTGTGGTATTCAGACTGCCGTATTACGAGTGGACCGCCGGGCTGGCAGTCTAAAGTCGGCGGTCCCATTGAGAAGGGCCGCAGCAGATGCTCCCATGGTACAGAGTCTTCTGCATGTCTGTGCATAGTGTGCCCCCATGCAGTATCCCCCCACAAAAACCACCCAGGAGCCCTGTTTGGGCCCCTTCCTTACCTTTCTGACATCCTTTTCATGGCAGGTTTCCCACCATGAAAAGGCTGTAGAAAAGGGAACTCATAATCGCGACGACAGTGCCTGCCTCAGCACCATTCACAGCCACCTTTGCTCCTGCTGCACCATCAGGGATGCAAGAATATGGCGGTGTCTGCAGTGTTGTTGCAGGCTGGTGGCGGTCCGACTGCCGAATTTGTAATCGGGCATCATACCTCCTAGGTTACGTCATTTGGACCACCACCACGGGTACGGCAGACCTGGAACTGCCGTACTCAAAATAAGGCCCTTAACCACGCCACTCAACAATTTTGACTCCAATTAGAGTATAAATCCTAGCTCCTTATATATACCAAATCTCAACTTCAAAGTCCATGCTTAACACAACTTTGATTTGGCTTTTATAGACTGCATCTAAGGGCCTGATTCAGCAGAAGGGTTACTCCATCACAAGCATGGGTGTCTGCTGTAGGCTATCCCATACGCCTTATTACAAGAGCATTATATCTAATGCCAGTTTTAATACAGAGGGCGGGCCATAAGTGAAAGAAACATCATGCTATGTGCCATCGTACATTAATTCCTGTTTTCTTCACTAATTTCTTTCAATTCACCATGATAGAGGATTTTGTTTTGAATGAATTATTCTTACATTCTCTTTTAATCCATTCTGTTTTTACATTACATAATGTCATAAATTATGTCTTAGTCATTATCATTTAGAAATACTAAACACAATTGAACTAGGAGTTCGAGAAATTGTGTAGATTTGTCAAACTTTTGAACCACAGTTTTGAAAATCTATTTAGATGATTTATAATATAATCCCTCATAATCATTTAAACTGCAACAGTATTTTATGAAGATGTTTTTATATTTCTTTTTTCTTTTTCTTTTGAAAGATTTATATAGCACGAACAAGAACCTTGCGGGTATCAGAGCGCTTTACAGGACCGATGTAAGGAACAGAGACAGATATAGCAAAAAAATATATGAGTGAGTCTAGTACACAGTAGTAGCTAAAACAAGCTAGCAGATATTACATGGTTATATAAATAATTCGAGAACAGAATTTCACATCTTTTTGAGAGAGGTCTAATACAAGGTAGTAAGTAAAAACACAGATATATAAATAGTTCAAGTAAACTTAGCCATGAGAATAGATTTCACTTCTTTTTTTAACGAGGCAGTAGAGGGGTTCTGTCTTGTTTCTGGGGGTAAAGCATTCCAGATCCTGGGGGCCATTCCTGAGAAGGTCCGGTTGTATGTTTTTTTCTTGGCAAATCTTTGCGGTTTCAGAAGAAGATTCCTGGAGCTCCTGGTGGATCTCTTACCACAGGAGAGCACCAGTTTCTGAGCTAGATAACTTGGGGTATTGTGGTGAAGGCCTTGTGCGTCATACATGCAATTTTCAGATGAATTCTCGCCTCGAAAGGTAGCCAGTTGAGGGCTGTAAGGTCCGGGGAGATGTGCCAATTTCTTTTGGAGCCCGTGATGAGTCTAGCCGCTGTGCTGATTGTGGCTCTCAGCGGGCCGTCGTTGATCTGGGAAGGCCGCAAAGAGCGACACTCCCATATTCCACTCTTGGGATTACTAAAGCTTGCACTGCCTGTTTGAAGTCATTTGCGGGCAGGAAGGGTTTCAGTCTTCTCAAGGTGTTCATCTGAAAATTGCTCCTTTTGTAGAGGCGCTGATGTGTTTCTGCATGTTTAGGTTTCTGTCCAACATTATTCCCAGTGATTTCGCTGAGTCGACAATGAGTGGTTGACCTTTGAGTGTTGTTAGGTGATTCAGCCAGTTGAGGATGATGGACGATTGGTTGGGGGGAGCAATTAGGAGGAATTCAGTTTTGAGGGTGTTTAGCTTGAAATGGTTTTCGGCCATCCATGTCTGAGTTTTTTGAAGCATTGAGTTGAGAGATTTGATGTCCTCAAGTGAGTGAATCTTTATGTAGAGTTGTGTATCATCTGCGTACATGTGATAATAGACCTTGGATGCGCTGGGAAGTTCTGTGAGTGGTTCCATGAAAAGGTTGAAAAGAGTGGGTGAGAGGGATTATCCCTGCGGTACTCCTAAGGTGACTGGTACGGGTTTGGATAAGGATTGATTAACCTTGAATCTTTGTGATCTACTTTGGAGGATAGAGGTGAACCAAGTAAGTACAGAACCGGATAATCCCATTCTGTATTTCAGGAGATCTAGCAAGTTGTTGTGTTTGACTGTGTCAAAGGCCGAAGATACGTCAAGCAAAATTAGTAAACAGGCTTCGTTTTGGTCAAGGATTTTTAGTGCGTCATCTATTATGTGTGTCATGGCTGATTCCGTACTGTGACCTGCCCGGAAGCCTGATTGGTATTTGTTGAGCAGGTTGAAATGATCTATGTGGTTGCCCAGCTGTGTGTGAACACCTTTTTCTAAGAGTTTGGCCAGAGTGGGGATGTTGGAAATTGGGCGATAGTTGTTTAAGTCCGACGGGTCCGCCAATGGCTTCTTTAGGATAGGGGATACCTGCCCTGCTTTAAGGATTTCTGGGATGGTTCCTTGAAGGAGGGAGGTGTTTATGATCTTGGTCCATAGAGACAGTAAAAGTGGAATTAAGTCTTTTAGGTAGTTTGCGGGAAGAGGGTCTGTGAAGTGGTTGGAGGGGTTCAATGCTGTTAGAATTTTTAGTATAGTTTCTTCACTATACAAGTTGAAGGAGGACCAAGATGTGTTGTTTTTGAGGTCAAACTTTGCGGAGCATATGGGTGGGGCTACTGGCGTGGGATTGGAGGGCCCATCTGAGTGTCGGTAAGGGATATTAGGTCGTTGAGCAGGTCCGTCTTTATGTATTCAGGTCTGGTGGCTCAGTGGACTAATGTGTCCATTGCAGGGGCCTGTGTTCGACCTCATGGTCACAGGTTCGAATCCCGCGGGGTCCACTCAGCCTTTCATCCATCTGAGGTCGATAAAATGAGTACCATTGAGTTGGGTAACAATAAACATCTGTTATTCAGTGCCAAGATACCCAAGGGTGAACGTGTGCTTTACAAATACACATGTTATGTTATTCCGTCTTCATAGTAAAGAAGTAGACAAATTCCTCGCAATTGGGTAGTGTGTTGGAGGGGTATACCCTTAGTTTGCGCTTTGATTAATTCGAATAGGTTTTTGGGACGGTTCTTGGCTTGATCTAGTTGAGTACTGAAGAAGTCCGCTTTTGATCGTCTGATCTTTCTGTAATAGGAGTTTCTCGTGGATCTTAGTAGCTTGAGGTGGTCAGAAGATGGAATAGATCTCCACCGTCGTTCGATTAATCTAAGGGATCATCTGTCTTCATTTAACCTACCTTCATACCACGGTTTTGAATCTTTTGTGGTGACTCTTTTCAGTTGTAGGGGAGCTAGTTTGTCTAGTAACATGTTCATGGAGTGGAAGTAATGGTTGGTCAGACTATGAACATCGGATGAGCCTTCCGGGGGAAGCAGGCTGTTAGGGTTGGAGTTTGAGAGTAAGTTGGAGCTGAGATTTTTCAGATCCCTCTTCCAAATTTTCGTTCTCGTGAGTTGTGCAGTTGTTAATTTAACTGATTTATTGATGTTGAATGTAATGATGTAGTGGTCAGACCAGTGATACGGGAGGATCGATTCTAGCTGAGTGGAGTCAGCTTTGGAAATTACTAGATCGAGGGTTGCGCCTTTATCATGTGTGGGGCTGTTGCAGATTTGGGTAAGGTTAAGGTCTGATAGGAAAGCTTTGAGGCTATTGACCCCTGGGTTGTACAGGTCATCCCAATGGAGATTGAAGTCACCAAGGAATATTTGAGTATTATGAAGATCGACATTTGGAGCTGGAATATCCATGAGGTGTTCGATGAAGGTGAGGTTACCTCCTAGAGGGTGGTAGAATGTGTGTAGTGAACATATTGGTTTGTTACTACTAGTGATCACTAAGCAGAGGTATTCACAGGAGGATAATAACGCAGAGTTGGAACGGTTCACTGATAGATTGCTCCGATGTATGCACGCAATACCACCTCCTGGCCTGTTAGTTCTATCTAGTCTTATGATGTCATAGTTTGGGGGTACCAGTATGTCTAGGATGGGCATAGAAGATTCATTTAGCCATGTTTCGGTCAAAATTAGTAGGTCTGGTTCATTGGTCATGAGGTCAGCTATATCAGTAGCATGTCTTGATGCCGACCTGCAGTTTAGAAGTATGCATTTTAGTTGGGTCTTGATGAATGTTGTGTTGGGTTCGAGTATGATGGGGACTTGCATGAGGTTGTTTTCAACTATACCTCTAGAGTTGTGTCTTGTAGCTCTATGGGTATCAGAGGGGATGGATTGGATTAAGGAAAGTTTTATCAAGTTATCTGGTTGCTCAGTATTAAGTGGGAGAACCGGTAGCTCATAGGAACAGAATAGGGTGCTTAAGTCTTTAGCTGATAGAGGGTTTTTCCTCCGGACCGGTCGGGATGAGACATTGGGGTAGGGCACTGTTCTCCATCTTGGGGGCTCTTGTTTCGGGGAGCTTGCGTGTAGTTGTTGGGTGAATTTCGAATGTTTGCTGTGGAGGGATGTTCTGGGTTCTAGTTCAGGGTGCGTGAACTTGGGTTGTTGTAAAATTAAGTCATGAAGAGTTTGGATGTCCTCTTTGACTTGTTTTAGAGATAGTAATATCCTCGTGGTGTCGAGACTGGACTACGTCAACTCCTTGTATTTGGGCCTACCGGAGTACCTACTCGGCCGACTTCAGATGATTTAGAACATGGCGGCCAGGGCCATATTTCTGACTAGATCTAGGACTCGAACGTCTCAACTTTTGTCCTCACTTCATTGGCTTCCGATGCGGAAAAGAATTCATTTTAAAGCTCTAGTCCTGGTTTTCAAAGCTTTTCACAAGATTGGAGCCCCCTACCTAAGGGAAAGATTTCAGCCTTATACACCGCTGCGCACCTTGAGGTCCTCTACTCAGTGCTTGATCTCGACTCCGAAGGTCCTGCTCTCCCGGGTTGGGGGAAGGTCTTTTCAAGCAGTAGCATCTCGATTATGGAATGACCTCCCTCTCCCTCTGAAACAGATCCCGGACCTCTTTACTTTTAGGCGGAATCTGAAAACATGGCTTTTCCAGCTTTAGGCCTATTCCGATTCTGTGGCGAGGGTGGGTTTTCTGTTTGCTGTTATGTGGTCTTTTCTATTAGCGCCGGGACACTCTTGGGAGTAGCCGCACGCTCTATAAATACCAGATAACATAACATAACAACATAATATCTCATCGAGTCTGTGGTCAGGAGTAAGAAGTAGCCTATTTAATGTATGGATTGTAGGTGAGGGAGGTGCGGTTGAGCCATGAATGTCAATTGGGGGGAACCGTAATCTGGTTCGATGTACTGCAATCTTTCTGTGAGTTTATCGATAGAGGGGGGGGTGTAAAAGCGGGGTGTGAGGCGGTTTGGATGTGGGTTATGTGTGGGACAGTGGGAGTAGTTGTGAGGGGAGAAGGGGCGTATGGAAAGGTGGGATATGAGGAGGTAAGGGTCTGAGGTGTGATTGGAACAGTGTGAGTAGTGGTGGTGTTGGGGGTGGAGTAGGAGTTGGGGTGATGTGTGTCATCTCGAAGATGTGAGGAGGTATGGAAGTGGGATGTGAGTGGGACAGTGGGGGTATTGGAGCGGGGAGAGGGTGGGGGTGGGAGAACGGGATACAAGGCGATAAGGGTGTAAGGTGTGATTGGGGCAGTGGGAATACTGGAGGTGATGGGGAACGCATAGGACATGGGGAGATGTGTGTCATCACCAGGGGTGCCGGTTAGGTCTGGGGTGGGTGTAGATGCAGGATGGGATGGCAGGGGGATCCGAGTTAATGGGGAATCAACCAGGGAGTTGGTAAGTGAACTGAGATTGCTATCGGTTGGGGGGGTGGGATGGGGTCTAGTAACTGTTTCCTTGATGAGAGGAAAGATGTTATTCAGAAGGTTTAGGTTACGGTCCGATGATTGCATGAGGATGATCCCATTATGATAGATGGTGATTGTTGCTGCTGCTTTGTAGATTGGGGAGGGGATGATAGAGTGAGACCATGTGCTGTTTTCCTCGTGGAGGCGATCGAGAATAGGGCGAGAAAAGCTTTCCTCCATTGGGCTCTTCTTTTGGTATAGAAGATGATGTCATTAG
Source organism: Calotriton arnoldi (assembly GCA_963921515.1). Classification (NCBI taxonomy): domain Eukaryota; kingdom Metazoa; phylum Chordata; class Amphibia; order Caudata; family Salamandridae; genus Calotriton; species Calotriton arnoldi. Next base: position 286,061 of record CAWUFW010013326.1, read on the forward strand.
TTATGTGTCCTTTGTTAGCTGAGAAGTAAGGGTCAGAGATAGGGGTTTCGGGGTGAGATTTAAAAAAATTGTGTTTAAAGCCTTTGGCTGCTTTTTTAGAACGGTTGGGGGGGTAATTAATGGAATAGGTGTGTAGACCTGTGCGGTCCATAGTGGAGTTGTAGCTTGTTAGTGGGGGTAGAAAGGGTAGGGGGAGTACGTGAGGCAGTGTTCACTATGAAGTGTCGGTGGAGCTAGTTCAGCAAGGCAAAACTCTCACCTGTGAAGTTGTTGAATGGGGACTCGAGGATATTGCAAGAATTCTCTGGGAACCATCCCCTTCAGAATGAGTCAGTCCAAGATGGCCGCCCTGTATACTACTTAGATCTGTTCCTGTGAGGAAGTCCTTTTTCACTTTCAATTGTTTGGTCCTCTTGGGGTGTAGTCCTGTTTCTGTTTTTAAATGCACTATGATGAATGGTCCTTTCTTTATTGTCAATGGCTTGATATTATGGGGCAGTCCTATGTCTCTTTCTGACTAAATCCATGTCTGGTTAGTCCTTTTTCCCTGGTTATGTCTATTGCTGCCATTTTGTAAACTGAGTAGAGGCAAATGGTGATCATCGTCCACTTACATACAGGAGATCACAAAACAAAATGGGTTCCCCCTTGTGTGCAAATCGGTCAGCAGCATACAAACAAATAAAACAGATAGACCAGGTTACACAGATCCCGCTGATCTTCCCCTACTACTGTTCAATCGAGACTGCAGTGCACAATGAAGCCCACATGCACAAAGTAACGTAAAGTAAAGAGCCGCAAACTGCCAATTGTCTGCAGACCTGTCTGTAATCACGGCAGGAGCGGGGTTCCACCTGAGTCTGGGGTCTCAGATCACGGCTCTGCTCCCCCAATTGTGCACCAAATGATGCAGCCCACAATGCAGTTTGGATGAGTAGAGTGAGAGACAAAAACTGCTAGTTGTTGCAGACTTGTCTGAACTCGCAGCGGGCACGAGGACCCCTGGGTCAAAGGTCCCGCCACACCGCCCTGAGAAGCCAGAACCACTCTCTCTTTCAGATCGTGATCGAGCCTCCTCTTTAGTCTGTCTCTACAATTGATTAGGACCAGCGAGCTCTGGTGCACGTTCGTGGCTCGCTCCAGCAGTCCGGCGGTCTCGGTTCCTCCCGCTTCCTGGGAGAACGCCGGTCTCAGATCCTCCCGCTTCCAGGGAGATCGCTGATCATGCCGACTGCTCCCTCCTTATACAAGGTTCCGTGGCAGCTGAGGGGAAAAACAGGGATCAAGAGGACCGCTTCCCTGTATCTCACATCCCATCTCGTCCCCGACCGCGGTCTTGCTGTAGGGGGATTGCGGCAGGAAACCGGCCAGGCAATGATGCTGTTGTGTGCCCTTGAGCTCAAGAGCTGTGATCCATCGCAGGCATCCCCGGCGTCCCAGGCAGCCAAGGCTTTTCAACGGTCGGGGGGAGATCCGGTCTTCTGGCGTCCAAGCAGCCGAGGATTTCACGACGGCCAGGGGGAGATCCTGGCTTTAGGCGTCCCAAGCTTCCAGGCTTCTCATCGGCCGGGGGGAGATCCGGTCTTCCTATCGGGCGTCTCCCTGTGTGTCAGCAGCCCTGCCCGCAATCGAGCTCTGTCCAGTGGGAGAGAGATCGTCGTCGAGGTGAGTCGTCGTGGGATTACCGTTGTGGATGTCTCCCAATCCCTGGGTCCGTGCCGCCGTAGGTTCAAGATGGTAGCTGGTTCCGTTCTCATCATCCCGCTCAGCCGTTGATGAGGTAAGAGACGGGAATTAAGACTGTAACGTTGCTGGTAATGTTTTATGCGCTGTTTCCTCTTTTCCACTATAATTCCGTTCCAAATTCCGATGGGGCTAAACAGGGATATTCCCAAATGTGATCCACAGCCAGCGGAGCTCTCCTAGTGAGCTCCTCTCCAGTCGGCCATCTTGTTTCTTCCCTGTGACTAAAGATTATTTCTAATGTCCAAAATAAATACTGAGGGCCAAATTCATCAAGGTTTTGTGTCACCCTGCACTACGCAATGGGGAGCAAGGGCGATGTAAAACCTGAGTGAGATTTATCAATACACGCAAGGTACTTTGAGTGGCCCTGCATGGCTCGATAAATCTAGAGTAATGCAAGGTCGCACAAATCTCTGCCTTCTGTTACTCTGCTGGAGGGAGGTGTTCCATGGGTGGAGTGTGGGTTTTCCCATGCATACACTCATGGATTTTGGCCAATTAACAGATTTCCCATTTGTGGTAGATCTCGTAATGCATCAAAATTCTATACCTCTACAGATGAGGCGCAACGAGGAGAAATGTCTTTATTTCTTCTCTTTTCTCCTCGTTTTCTCCTCTTTCTATGTGTGCTGAAGAAAGAGGAAAATGCCTCTTTAGATTCTTTTTGTGCAGGATGGTGCCCCTTCCTGCACAAAACCTCTCCTACCTACAATGCAGGCAGCCTTACACCGTTAGGCAAGGGTGCCTACAGTGGCGCTAGGCAGCCAAATGTGCTGTATAATAGGAAAAACTGCACATTTCGGCATGTCTCCTATCACGCAGCGCAGCAAGGTGACTTGCTGCATTGCCCTGCATGAAAGAATGATAAATCTGGCCCTGAGGGTTTAGCACATTCAAATACTGAGTGTTTGCAATCAAGCATACACATCAAGTCAAGTCTTGATTTTATAGGTACCTAGAGTTGTGGCGTTGAGCAGAATTTTCCTTTTTTTAACCAAGGTTAGCCTGCAATTGTTTTAACATATTAATCATTATAAGCTCTTCTTTGAAAGGGTGTGATGAGAAATATCTTCATAGCAGGAGATCACTACATTAAGGAGAAGTGCTCTGGTGGACTTTACATTAAGACCAATATAGGTGGGTGAGAGGACAGAACATTAGGGCATTGTCCAACAAAAAGTTGTAGTGCTTTAGACCGAGTTTCAAATTTCAATATGTTAGCAATTTGTTAGGTGAACAAGGTGAGTACTGTCCCATCTATATGCCATCTGTCCCATCTATATGCATAAAATCTTTCAATGCTTCTAGAAGGATGATGTGATCAACCAGGCCATGCATGCTTCTGATGGTGGAAGCAGTCACCGGACCCTGATTGGCAGGCTACGGGCCCAGGCTGGGATAATATCATCTGGTTGTCACTATATCAGATTCCTAGCCTGCCTTGAAATTGGCAGAAGGTAGCTGGTGGTAACCTTTTTTCCCCAGAAAAGATGGGACTCCCTCTGTCAAAATGTGGGCCTATTTTGACCAGTTTGTTAGTTGCCAATACGTGAAAGTTTTAGAGTTGGAGATGGTTAACTGATTCACATGTTTTAATTATGTTACAAAATAGCCAGTCCTTTAGCTCACTACATGATCTAAATTCTAATGATAGAAGATGCGGCTTAAAAACATGTTCTTGTAGGTTTTTATCTCCCTTCTGAGATGTTCTAAAGTAGAAACAGAGGGTCAATGTCCACAAGCAACTTTTGATTCTATAAGAACTTTTATGAATTCATTCAGTTATTTCAAGTGTCAGACTATCTCAATTTGTTTTTTTCTCTTTCTCCACTGGGCAGTCTTTCATAATTTCCCTCATATTCCCATTGTAATCGTGTGGTAAAACATTTACATCATTGTTTTTGGATATAAGAGGAGCCCAGAAGTGAGTCTCTGTTTTATATTTGGAATATTAGTTTTCATTGGTACAACTTCATCCATGTATGCGTTCCGTTAGCTTGTCCTAAATGTGTTATTTTAGAGGCTAAGAGATGAGAGGGTTATGTGGGCTTGGTCTGACTTTCCACTGAAATCAATTCATCTAATTGGCAATGGCTATGGTTATGGAGCTCTCTAATTTGGGGTTCTTACATTGAGTAGGGACAACTCAATGCTTAATCAGGTAATTTTTTGATTGGTCAGTCAGAGAGTTGATTGACAGAATTATCCTCAGTTTTACCGCAGTACAATCTAAACAACCCATCTAGATTATTTTTGGGGTAAATTTGGTGTACAGTTATAGGTTTAGTAATGTGTTTCACTTTAATTGAATGTCACAGAATCTATGATAGATAATGATAATTCTAAGTGAATAACGGGTTACATAATTAGTTCAATAACTTGGCATTGGATGTTAGGAGGAGGATTTCAGAGGTCAAGTGTTTTTAACAGGCTCATCAGTTTACAGGTTTGTTTCTAGTGTGTGGTTGTATAAAAGAGAGAACAATAATTCACATCCACAGAGCTCAAAGGAATATCAGTGAAATTGAGTGCCAAGGATAAAAAATACAAGGATCAGCTTCTAGTGACCCTCTCTCCATGCAGAATTAAGGATCTTCAATGAGTCTTTACATTTTTGTTTGATTTGGTCCATTGCACAGTTTCAAGTTACCCTGCATTGTGGAACAAACGCATTTTATACTTAAGAAACATTATGAATCAAAAGAGTGTGCTGGAATTCATTGAGCTTTCTTGAATAATGTTGGAGGGTATTTGATTTTAAATGTGTGGGATGCCTCTTTCTTAAAGTGATCTGGTGTACTTAAGGATTCAGCGTGAAGAGTATGTAAATGGACAAAAATGAAGTCGTACATACCAAAGACATGTTTTCAACTAAAGGTGGATGTGGAGAAAAAAAATGACTATATAAAGTGTTCCTTGAACAAGGGAGAGAAGGAAGCATTAACCTTCGACACACCGAAAAATAAACAGTTGTCACCTACAATTATGTTAAGGCCCACACCTTTTGTGAAACATTAGATTGGGAGTACAGATAAGTGAAGGAGACTGATAAAGGGAAGGCAATTTGCATTGCTCACGTTTTTATGAGGTGTGCCCTGGAATTTCGAGATAGAAACCTCAATGGCACCATATATGTAAATCTATACTTCTTCTATAGGCACTAACCTTTCTGTATTTTGTCCCTCGATATTCTGTCCTCACTATTTTTGTATCTCTATATTCCTAGTCTGGATAATATAGCCTTATAGCCCTTAGCGGGCTATACCGGCTATTAACGGCCCGCTCCAGCGTTAAAGGCCCGAGCCGAAGGCGAGGGCCTTTAACAAGGGAGCGGGACTTTAATAGCCAGTATAGCCCAGCGACGAAGGGCTATAAGGTTATTAGAACATTCTGTCACTAGAGGGCAGAATGTTCTAACAAATAAAACAAAGGCTTCAGGGAGCGCGAGGGGACTGAAATCCCCTCAGGCTCCCTGAAGCCTTTGTTCACAGCCACAGCTGTGAACAAAGTAACATTGGATTGTTGGAGCTCCGGGCTTATACCAGCCATTATAAGCCAGGAGCTACTCCATCGTTTTCAATGGAGCTCCCAACATTCCAATGTTCTAATATATAGTACATTCATTTTATGAACATGTTTTTGAAATTTGCTTTGTTGCAGCATATATTTTGGGATGATTGCCTCTGTCATTCAAAACATTTGTTGTTCAGGTTGATCAGGATTTACATTCTTGTCAAAATAAATCTTGGATGTATTTAAAAGCCAGAGGCTATTGAAATATTGAATTTGTTCAAGGTTCCCGGTGGTTCCTTTTGCACTATGAATTGCGGTTGACATAACTTACTACAGGCTGACTGACTGACTTTATTGTGGGGTCTGTGTGACAAAGGGTGCTGCTAAGTTTTTATAAGCCTTATTCACAAGGTGTTTATATGCGCAATAAGCAACAACCATTTCTAATAGTAAGCCACACTTTCCCAGGTTAAAGAAGATTGTGACTAGGGCCGTAAGTTTGTCTTGCAAATTCCTATCATAAAAGCAGGCAGAAAAAACATTGAGTAATTCAGTTTGAATTAAGGGTTCATTGTGTTATCTTAGGTATCGATCTAAAAACTAATGTAACCTTGTTTCCAGCTAAAATAGGATGTGTTCTTGTATTATTCAGAAAGTATATCGGTACTGCAAATAATGATTTAATAATTTAATTAAACAGCTACAAATATTGTTCAATTAAAATGCTTTTGTCTATCTTGCCTAGCCTCACTCGAGTCAAACTTATGATCTTGTAAAGACACTCTTATTTGTACCATATATTATAATTTGCTCTGAATTATTCTCATTAACCACAGTTCCACAATCAACCCTGAATCGAAGACAAGACTGAAGGTGGTCGAAAAAAGGTTCAAATTAGTTTGCCGATGGATTCTGTTACCTGCCATGCATGCTGCGTCAAAAAGAAATCTACTACCATCAAATGTGAACAGTTGGACACCACAACCACAAGCTGTAATGTTTTGCCTTAATATAGTTTGTGGTTCTTCTTGTTTGACCTATTCATATCATTCTGCACTCTTACACCATTTAATTATTGTGTCTGTTGCTACATCCTAGGATGCAAAGAAATGAACACAAATGTTTAGCTAAATTCGATGGTATGTATATTTAGCTTATTGCATTCAATCAGATGCTAAAGCATCAAGGAGTCCCAGTTCAAATAATTCTGTATATATTGCTTGAATCAGCTCAGCCTTTTCTTTTGCAGCTACAGGTAAAGGAAATGGCACTGAAGAATTGCTCAGAAAACACCACTGTTATCATGCAATTCGTGATCCTGGGATTTCTGACCCCACGAGCTCTTGATCCTCTCCTTTTCCTCATATTTTCCAATATTTACCTCTTTTCAATAGCAGGAAACGCAATGATTTTGATCACTGTTTCCATGCACAGGCGCCTTCATTCGCCCATGTACTTTTTCTTAGGCAATCTGTCCTTCCTAGAAATCTGGTACATCATAACATTCATGCCAACCATTCTTGGTGGGTTGTTGCCTGAGGGCAGGACAATTTCCTTTACCAGTTGCATTATGCAGTGCTTTTTTGCTGGATTCCTACTGTGCACTGAGTGCTGCCTCTTACTGGCGATGGCCTATGACAGATACGTAGCCATATGTTTTCCCTTACACTATACTACGGTCATGGACCAGCGGCTTTGCCTGCAGCTTGCGGGAAGTTCCTGGTTAATCGGTTGCATAATTGCATTATTCGTTATATTTCCTATTGGGCAGCTACAGTTCTCAAAGCTCAACATGATTGACCATTTCTTCTGTGACTTGGGGCCATTAATACAAGCAGCTTGTTCAGATACTTCTGTGGTTGAAATAGACATCTTTGTTGTTTCTGTATTTGCCCTTCTCATCCCATTCCCGGTGATCATCGTTTCATATACATTCATTATTTCAGCCATAATGAAGATCCCATCAGCCATTGGCAGGCAAAAAGCATTCTCAACGTGCAGCTCCCTTCTACTGGTGGTTGGCATCTACTTTGGCTCATTGATCACCACATACTACATGCCAAAGACGGGAAGCTCTTTACGTGTAGGCAAAGTCTCTTCACTGCTCTACACTACGGCGACTCCACTTCTCAATCCTATCATCTATGCTCTTAGGAACAAGGCTATTCGAGAGGTACTGTGGAGTGCTCTAAGGAAAACTTGACTCTCAAGACTATAATATGATAAGTTCATTGTATTCGTTTTAGGCATGTGCATAATGCACTACAGAGCACTTTAGTGGTCAGTACATCATCAGTTGATTGAGTACATCAGAGAAGGAATTGATAGATGGTATCCCATTTAATGTATCACAATAGATAAGTCTTACTTAATGTATGAGTGATTTTTGACAAAATGCTATTCACATTGTAAATACAGTTTGATATTGAAAAGGGGCTGCAACCAGGGTTCACATATTTGTAAAACTGAAAAGGGTGAATTCATGTGATAAACTCTACACACAATTTATTGCACGGTACAAAAGTTTCTGTTTCAGAATAACCACTAATGTTATAATATTTGATATTTTGGATGATCCATAAATGCATCAGAAGACGGTGTCACTTTCAAACTACTTGCAATTGGCAACAAAGAGGAACTGAATACAAGAGGTATCAGTAAAGGGGAAAGATGTTTAGGTCCCTAGTGTGCTAATGAGATAATCATCATGATCTCAGTACCAGAAAATGTTTTGCAACCTTGTTTATTTTGGAAAACTTTGGGTGGATTATTGGTATGGATAAGTAGGGTCAAACCACTAGTAATAAGGCCACAATCACAATAAAGGTACAGTCAAGGTCTCAATAAATTATTCCCTTGCTCAACCCTTGGTTGCTGGCAATGAGCAGGCAGGCTTAACGTAGGAGACAGGTGTGTAAAGCATTGAAAAACACCAATACATTAAATATGTAAGACACAACACACAATAAAAATCAAACATCAATTTATAAAAATAGGAAATATTTGTATCTTTTAAATGACACCAAAAACAACAAAAATCTAATGTCGGGAACCATAGATATGAATTTTTAAACAATACACAGTTTCTTGTGCTTAAAAACCAAAAGCGCCAACTTGGGACATCTGGTCGTGCTTGACTTGGACAAAGTCAAAGTATGAGGCTGACCGCAATGGAGCCCTGGTCGGATAGACTAAGTGAGACGCTTCGGTCAAAATTTTACCTTCACACTTTTTCTCTCGAAATCGAGTGGGCCTCTCCAGCAGGCCGGATTCATAGTGGCTTAATTGAGTTAGTCCATGGGAGCCCTCAGTCAACTCCTGGAAGTCTTGAGCTCTGGAACTTTCAGCGGGACGAACCTGAGATCCAGGCCATGTCGCGCTTAGACATAGTCAGCTTGACAATTGACGTCGGGCCGGTCTCCTAAAAGCTCTTTTTCCAAAAGTTGCTCCAAACATTTCCAAATGTCTGACACTTCTTCCTGAAGTTCCTCAACGGTTCAAAGTGTCCAAAGCACCATTCCAAGCATCTAAAAGCTCTGAGATGGTCCTTGGGATGTTGGGACTAAAATTCCTACAATGCACCTAGCCAAATCCTTAAAGTCCACTGGATGCACTTTAGGATGGGTACTTCTTGGTGGAGATGAAACAGGTGGGCTCTGTTAATCTGTAGTGTGCGGGGAGCCCACTCCTTAATCCGTGTGAAGCCCGGGAATAGTCCTTTGGGTTGTACTACCAGATTGTGCAGCAAGGGCAGTCCTTCAGAGTGCAGTCATTTGGGTGCACATCAGGGTACGTACCACCAGGGCAGTCCTTCTTCTCCTCATTGTTTCAGGCAGTAGATCTGAGTTGCCAGCTCTTTCATATTTATTCAGTGGTGAAGCTCTCTCCTGGAGGGTTAGATCTGGCTAAGCCAACCCACTGGCATGGCTAAGATTCTCTAACACTCCCCTTCCAACCCCTTCACTAATCTAAAACATATTTTATAATGTTCCTGCTTATAGTTACAAGGCACCCTACCCCTGGGGCACCTAGAGGAGACCTTAGGGGTGACCTATATGCTACAACAAGATAGTTTAAGACTTTGGAATTATCTTTAATTCCAAAGTCAAATTTGCATGTTATTTTGTATGCAAAGGCAGCCTGAAAAGCAGTGCTGCCTTTAAAATGTCAGCAGGCAACACAGTAGTGCATGTTGCATACTGGGCCTTTAAACCTCTGTGCCCTATTACATACTAGGGACTTACAGCTAGGCTGTCAGTACCAATTGTAATTACACCTAATTACCAGATACATTTAATCAGAGCACAGGCCCTGAATCTGGTTAGCAGATCCCAGGTAGCAGTCAGAGGCAGAAAACCAGCATCTAGTAGTCAAAACGGGGACAAAAAGTAGGGGGACACTGCAAACAGGTTTGATTTCTCACACATGCAAATTTATCATATGGAGAGCTATTAAAATGCTCATTGCTAAAATTGTCCAAGATACACACAATAGAAAGAGGGGGGATCAGGTCCATTTAATAGGCTAAGAACAGCACAGTAAACAACTATTGTTTATGCATATTTACTTAGGTTTTGTTAAGATTAGAAAAGGTTATAAAGTTCGCTGTATATGAGAAAACAATCATAGTCTTTCATAAACCAAATATCCCAAATAGGTTAAATGGATTCTCTTCAGGAATATTGTTTGAAATAGGGGTCTCTAGTTGGCAGAGGTAGGCACCTTGTCCACATAGGGACCCTTCCTTCTAGTCAGTGTAAGGGGGATTACACTGCTAAAATAACCCCTGCTCTACCCCTTGGTAGCTTGGCATGAGCAGTCAGGCTTATCTCAGGGGCAACGTGTAAAGCATTTTCACATTACACAAAGTAACACAGTGAAAACAATACAAAAGGACACCACACCTTTTTAGAACATAGCCAATATTTATCTGTGTAAAACAATACCAAAACAATAGTAATCCAACATACACTAATAAAGATACAAATATTGAGAGGATAACCTTAAAATACAGTTCCTTGAAGTCGATAGCTCAGTCCGAGACTATGACAGTGTCATGAACAAACAAATCCAACAGTTCAGGCCGACTGCGGTATCGCAGGCAAAATAAGGTGTCCGGAAGATCCGCAAACAGTACCTTGGAAATGCAGGGTGTCATGGACCTTGCTGTGAGATCGGAAGTTGTGGCGTCAGCAGGCAGCGGCTTTGGATGTCATTGCAGGAGTCTTCGTGCCCTTGAAGTCACATGCATTATAGATCAAACTCTGTGAGGTTGAAGTCAGTAGAACTTGCATCTGCAGGTGTCAGGGCTGCGGTGCAAAGTGGAGCTGTGCAATGTGTGGTGTCCTCAGGTCACAGTGTAGGCAGCTACTCGATGACGGTGTCCAGTGGCATTGGTGAGACCAGGGCTGCGGTGTGAAGTGGGGCAGGGCTCGTCACGGTGCTTCCAGGTCACGGTGCAAGCAGCGTCGTCAGAGTTGCTGAAGCGATATTGTCGGTAGACGATTCTGGAGTCAATGGCGCTGGCATCGGTGGGCCAAGGCTGCGGTTTGTGATGGGGCGGTGTGTCGAGTAACTTACAATCAGTGGCGTGAGGCCACGGTGCAGGCTGCGGCATTGATGTCGGCATGGAGCGGCGTCGTCTGGGATACCAGGACGGCAATGTGAAGCGAGGCGGTGCGAAGTGCGGGGCACTCAGGTCATGGTGCAAGCAGCGGCTCGGTGGCGGTGTCAGTGAGGCCAGGGTTGCCATGTGAAGTGGGGCAGTGCTCTTTGCAGTGCCAACAGTCCACAGAGCCAGCAAAGGCATCTTTGATGACGTTGGGTTGCTTGTTCTTCTGTTGCAGCACAAAACACTCAGTTTCCAGTGCTGGTAGCAGATGATCTTGTTGTCTTTGCTATTCCTGAGACCTCTTGAACAAGGCAAGCCCTACCTTAAGCCCTTAGAGAACTCAGGAAAATAAGTTGCAGAAAGTCCAGTCCAGTTCTTTCTCTGCCCAAGACAGAAGCAGCCACAGCAGGCCAACACAGCAAAGCAGTAACACACAGCAAAGTGGTAGTTCCTCCTGACAGCTTCTCCAGCTCTTCTTCTTGGCGGGTTCCTTAATCCAAAAGAGTTATAAAGTTCTGGGGTTAGGGCGCCAATATTTATACTACTTTTCCCTTTGAAGTTTTAGGCAGCAAGTCTGTCCTCTCTAATCCAGCTTCGCTACAGGAGGTGGAGAAAGCATTGTGCAGAGCAGACACAGTCTATTCAGGTACTAGTGAAAACTCCTCCCACCACTCTAAATACAGAAAGGTCTATTCAGCCTGGCTATGAGTCACCAAGAAAAGGCGGGACACACCTTAACCTCCCTTATGACTGTCTAGTATGAATGCACATCCCCAACTCCTGTCACTCTAAAACCAGACAGTGAATACACAAACAGGCAGAGGCACACAGGATGGTTAAGCAAGAAAATACCCACTTTCTAAAAGTGGCATTTTTAAATACACAATTTAATAACCACCTTTACTAAAAGATGTGTTATTACATTCTGAGGTCAGGGAGCCTAAACTACATTTCTCTATCTTTTCCCATTTGAAAGTTACAATTGTAAAATGTTGCAAGGCAGCTCTAATGATCACCTTTGGGAAAGACAGCCTTTCAGTAGTGAAACACAAAATGCACAGTATTTCACTATCAGGACATGTAAAACACACTACTGCATGCCTTACCTTTCACATACACTGCACCCTGCCCATGAGGCCACCTGGGGCCTACCTCAGGGGTGACTTACATGTAGGACAATGGATGTTTAGAGCTTGGCAAGTGGGTGCACTTGCTAGGTCAACATAGCAATAAAAACTGCAGAGCCACTGCAGTGGCAGGTCTGAGACCCATTTGAAAAGGCTACTTGTGTGGGTGGCACAACCAGTGCTGCAGGCCCATTCGTAGCATTTGATTTACAGGCCCTGAGCACACACAGTGCACTGTACTAAGGACTTACTAGTAAATAGAATATACCAATCATGGAAAACCAATCATAACACAATTTACACTAGGAGCACTTGCTCTTTAGCACTGAATAGGAGTGAAAAAGTGTGTAGAAATACTAAACTAGCAAAAAAAGTCAACAGGAGGTCAGAAAGTAAAAGTCAGGGAAAACATGCCAAAAGATGCCAGATCTAACAAATATAATTGGATTTTTTATATATATATATATAAGATACTGGACATCCACAGTGAGTGAGGAGTCTGTGGGCTGTGCCAAACGACAGAGATGCTTTCACTGACCAATACACTACTGGCATTGTGTTGCTTAGTGTCATAAATAATTATACAAATAGTTGATTTATATGAATGCCTCCAGGTCTGTTAGGAGAAATCTGCATTTGAAAAGGGATATGAAATTAGAAAGCATGTTGGACTGAATGGATACCATTGAACATTTTGTAAATAAGTGATTGAATTGAGGGAAATTACAGGATCGAACTTAAATCGCTTCCTTTAATTATCTTATGTGATTTGGAAATGCAGACTGATCATAATGTTGATTAGGACTGTGTATCTAAATAACTTCTAGATTTCAACTATAAGATTTTAGATTTTGTGGTGCATCCAGTACATTTTTCAAAATAAAGTACTTAGGGGCATATTAGCAAGGAGTTGCGATATTTATCGCTAACCGCCGCCTATCGCTGGAAATTATCGCTGAGATAACACGCTATTAGCAAGGTTTATCTCCAGTGCGATAATATTTCCAGACATAGCGACGAAATGCGAGAATATCGCTGGAAATCCAGCGATATTCTCGCATTAACGCTATGTTGGATTTAGCCTTACAATCCACCTCCTATATAACAAACAGGTAAGTCATGCACATTAGCAGGTGTTAAATACTAGCGATAAACGCGCTTAGCGCGATTTATTTTATCGCTTCGCCTGCCTTGCTAATAGGGGGTAGTTGTGTTAGCGACTGTTTTCAGTCGCTTTTGGTTGGGAACGCCTACCTTGCATGTCATTAGCGATAATTATCGCTGGCATGCAAGGCGATGGTAAAACCGGCCGCTATCGCCTGAAAGCTGTCGCTAACGCCTGTTAGCGACAGCTTGCTGATAGGGCGATAAAAATATCGCCGCTTTGGCGGCAAAAAGTACCGCTAAAGCGGCGATAAAGCCCTTGATAATATGCCCCTTAATTCTATGATCAAAGAAAATATCCTTCAGGAGATGAACAAACAGAACTGCATTGACAAATAGAAATAGATTATTCAGTGCAACCCAATGATATTCATTACTTTTAACCATTCAGGAAAAAATCATCTTGAGCATAAACATGATTGCCATCCATTTGCATTCATATCTGATGTGAAAGAAACTCAAGATAATAAATAGGTTGCAATATACCATCAACCAAATGCCAGTTCTGGACGTCTGCTTTTAGACAATACAAGGCTTAGTGGTTTCAAATATGTTTGTGTGAGGCTATTGAGTATGAAATTAACAAAATATTAACCAAATGGAATGAAGCTCCTGCCTTGAATTTTTCAGTTTGCTAGAACTCCTTACCCTAAATCGATTCTAATTGGTGTCATGGGAAATATATCCGAAGAAATAAAAAAATATGTAATTCACCAGTTAAGCTCTGATTAAAGGACATGGCAAATTTGACAGTTTGGCTGTGAATCAGGCAAACCAAAAGACGTCTTCTGGAGAAACGTGATATAGGTTCATAAATTTACTTTACTGATTGGAATTCATTAGGTCATTTTATAAGAAAAGCAAGACTAGTGAACATGAAACTTGAGGACATTAATAAAAGCTATGGGCCTGAGTAATGTTTAATGAGTGCCATAGGAAATAATGCACTTGTCATAAGGCATATGGGATACCCGTTACATTTATGACATAGTAACCTGTCCACCAATCTCCAAACCAGGCCCTTAGTATATGTTTTTAACTGTATCCTTTTCATGGTTTCCTGTATCTCACATCCACATTTCCTTCATTTTATGTGCTCTACTTCCCGTCTTTACTCACCATTTGCAATCTTAAAAAACTTCTGGAGGAATATATAGTTTGAAATTGATGTTAAACATATATACTTCTATTTGATATCTATATTACTGAGCAAATTTTTATAGACAATAAGCCCCTCCTAATTCCATTTTTTGATATTTACATTGCAAGACTATTATTCACATATAAACATGCTGGGCCTAATTCGCAAAGGCAATCTGAGACAAAAGTCTTTACAACATTTAGTATTCACAGAGGATCATTTATGAGTCATATCTTTATATCAGCAGTCAGGCCAGAATCTCCGGCTCAAGACGCACTCTCCGGCTCAAGCCTGAATCTCTGGCTCGGGCCGTATGAAGTGTAATCAATGGGCTGGTATGCAATTTTTACAAAAAGGAACATTATGAACGTGAGATAAATGGTAGAGGAAGTCATGAAAATCAGTTTGGGTAGGGAAAGGGTGTGGCCAGACACTACATCACATCCCAGAAAAGTTTGCTCCTTTGCATTAGGGTACATGCAGTCATTAATTTGCACACCCCTCAGTGTTTTCCTTAGTGTTACACCTCACTCAGTGTTGACTGTAGTGTTACACCAAACTTTGGTGTAACACTACAGTCAACACAGAGGGGAGCTCAAATTGTGGAATGCATGTACCATCATGCACAGGGGCATACTTTTGTGGGATGTGATGTAGTGTACTCAATGAAAAACAATTGTTAGGTGCAGCTCAGTTGTTGGCTCTGGGTACCTCAGGTTCTTTGAAAACTTACAAACCCTATATATCCCAACAACCCCAGGCGTTAGGTGGATGTATTGGAAATTGGCTACCATGAGAAGAAGTTACAAATGGAAACATTGTCACAAATGGATTTTTTTCTTTACTCCTTGTTAAGGATACCCATAATTTCTCTACAGTCAGACCTTTAGAGTGGAATAGCAGCACACAGGATTATAGATTCTGCAATGTTTCTACTTGTGCAAATAGCAAAAATGGTTTCATGATTACACAATGAGATTGGCTTTATATACAGCAGTCTTCATGAGTCATCCCTAGTCCTAGTCCTCCTTCTTCTAAAATGACAGCCCTTCTCTTCTCTTGCCCTAGGGAGTCTTCATAATTCAATCATTCATAACTCAATAAATCCTAAATTCATCAAAGCTTAGTTTTCATCAAAGTTTAAGAAAGTTAAGTTCATAGACACAGGGTTGTATGATTATTGAGATCAATTCAGCAAATGAAATACTTTGCTGTGTGGGCATAAATCACTGAGGCTTAGTTGGCACAGTTCCCTGATTGACCAAGTCATAGGTGATTTGTTCAAGTTCACTGTCAGCATAATAATTCCACTCAGGGGCAGACTACCTACTGTAGTATTGTGTGTGTTAGAGATAGCGGGACACCTCTAGTCCCTCACGGACTCAGTAGAATAGTGACATAAGCGATTGGGTGTGGTTAAGAAAATTCATGACGTAGTACGTTCAGGTAATGGTTATACTCTAATGAATAAAAATGTGTAATACCAATCTCCGTGTGTAGCGTGATCATTTACATGTACCCAGGCTGTGGAGGATGAGAAAAAACTGGTGACGAGATATGTAAACGCTGTGACCCTAAGAACCGAGAGTGCTCTCCTCAAGAGTTTGCCATAGTCCAGCCCACTACTCGCGCATGCCAGATGTGCCTCAGTTGAAGTGAAATATCTGTGGTTGGTGTATGTGGATTCAAAGTGCCACTCTGGGCAGTACCTGGCCTGTGAAGAAAGTGAAGGTCTTACAGAAAGTTTGTTTGCCATCAGATAGAAATTTGCTAGTAAAATCGATACAAGAGATACTGTACCACATCTTAACACCGAGCTGTCATTCAAGCAGCACAACAAGTGATAAAGGCAGTGATAGCTGAGTGCAAGGAAGTGCTAAAAGTGGAAACAGTTGTGAAGAGATGAAAAAAGCTATAGGCAGTAGAAACCAGGAACAATTCAAAGAGGTGAGAGTGGTGAACACCCTGTGCAAGATATAAAGCTGCTACTCACTGGCAAAGACGAAGACAGCACCTCACAACAAGAGATCGGGCACGATGATCCAAATGTTAGCACACGGATAGTGCCTAACTAAGGTGCTGGTCCAAGTGGGCAGCAGACACAGCCGGAGTGGGCTATGCTCTCAACAGCAGAAAGTTCCATAGGTTATGATGCTGCCACATTACTAAAACCACCTCCTCACTTCGATACTGCCGAAATGCAGAATATTGTTGACAGATGGACAGCCTTTATCAACTCCTTCTATGATTTCCTTGATGTGCTGGAAGAAGCAAATGGCTAAAAGATCATTAAATAGCTAAATAATTTGGCAGGTTAAGGAGTAAAAGAAGCGATAAAGAAAATACCACACAGTGATGAAGTGACAGACTGTCAAATCTAAGAGACGTTAAACGTCAAGTTTAATCCATTGCTAAATGTCAACTATGAAAGGTATATTTTCAGTCAAGAAAGGCAGAAAGCTTGTGAAATGATGGACGAGTTTGTAGAATACTTGATTTGCTCATTAAGCAAGTTCAATGAGTTCTACAATAAAGAGGCCATGCGTCTCAGAGTAATAGATGGTTGTCTCTGCGATTCTTTCAGATGATAAAAGCTGAAAGAGACACTCAGCTAGGAGCAAATACTAATGGCTACTAGAGCAGAGGAAAGTGCTGACAGACAAGCCGCTAACACAGAAGCTGGAGCAAGCCAAAATGAATCAGCGCTGCGTGTGAAAAGTAAGCCAAAACATAAGGCAGAACGCCACAAAGTAATGTCTCCAAAGAAAAATAAGTTGTGTTTTCAATGCGGATTTGCCATTCCAAATGAAGGTAACTGTCCCACTATTGAACAGATATGCAAAGGCTGCAGGAAAGTCAACTATTTTGTAATGGTTTGCAAAGCAAGGGAAAAATCAAGTGTGTCACGTTGAGAGAAAAAAATTGATTCCTCAAAGTTCCAGAGACCTTACAAACCATGCCCACAAAGTCAAGCGGCAACATCAGTTGAGGCAAGTAGAAAAGGAACGATGTTGATTGTCAGCAAATTCCTCGACTAAACGTTCGTCATTGTCAAGCAACAGTGTGGAAGATGGGTGTGTGATATCAATGTCGACCGTGGGACGACGTGCACATGTAGGATTAGCTACTGGTAAGGAAGAATGCAGCTCGAAGCTACATCAACAAAGGAAAGTGAGACACTGTCCCCAAATCACACTGCAAGTGAATGGGTGCTTCCTACCTTTAATCATAGACAGTGGCATTTCAATAAACATAATGCCAGCGGAAAAGTACAATGAACTGTCTCCAGTGCCCTGTTTAACCCCATCGAAAACTAAAATGTATACGTGGGCTACTTCAATGCCACTGCAAAGTTAAGGTTCATCTATAGCAACTGTGAAGCATAGAAGGATGAAAGCACAAGCACTAATTCATGTCCTGCAAGACTCTTCATTGAGTGCATGTTTACTCAGTTTCAGTACTGCTGCTGACATGGGACTTATTTCTGTAAATTACAATGTCAATGCCTATAATGAAATAAACAGTTTCCATCCTCATTTCGTGGTCTAGGAAGACTTGAGACCACGTAAGTGCAACTTGAGATAAAAGAGGACATCCGTCCTGTTGCTCATTGACATTGTCGAACTGCGTTTCATTTACAAGACTTTGTTGAGAAAGAGCTTGAGACACTATTACAGCAGGACATCATTGAGCTCTCCACTGGTCTGACGTCATGGGTGTCACCCATATTGCTAAAGCCAAAGAAATATAATGGAGGAGCTGTGATCATCTTCGTTGATATGCGTCAAGCTAACATGGCGATCGAAAGAGAACAACATCCAGGTCTGCATATTGCTGACATGATTACTCAGCTGAATGGAGTAAAAGGGGCCTTAGTATGAGTTTAGCGGTGCAGGAGCAGGACCGCCCTACTCCATCACCACCAAACCCGTATAGGAACCACCCTCCAGATCAGGAGTTTTCTCCTGGTCCGGCAGGCGGTTCTATGGTGTTCCCACGGTGGTGCCAATGAAACAGGCACCTCAATGGTAACGTCAAAGGCAGTACCTGCACTGCATGGACTGCTGCAGTCCATGTCGTGCAGGTACTAGTGTACATGTTGTGCACCCTTGTGTGCATCCACATGGCATGAGGCACCTGGGCCCCCTTTGTTTCCTCACTGCCCAACCTTTCATGGCGGTAAACCCCCATGAAAAGTGTGGTGTTGAGAAAATTCGTAATATGCTTTGCGGGGCCGCAGCAGACCCGCAAAGCATATTGCAGCCTCAAGACTTCTGCGCCACCGCCAGCGATCTCCGATCCCTGGCAGTTGCATTGGACCCAGGGCAACACGATCGCCCTGATCTTAATAGGGCAGTCAGAAGACCATCACAGCTGTGACCCCGAGAGTCTGGCCCCAAAGTCTTTTCCTGCCTTTGATTTGAACAAAGGGTATCACTAACTCAAACTGGAAGAAAATTGCAGGTATATTACTATTTTTTTGACTCATGTTGGTTCATTTAGATATAAAAGACTACATTTCAGAGTGTCATCCGCTGCAGAACTCTTTCAGGATGCCATCCGTCGCATCATACATCCAGTCACAAATACTTTCTATTACAGTGATGACATACTAGTTTTTGGGCCAATATACACTAATGGGGTAACCCAATGTAAGCCACAGAATCTGTGTATCGTACAGTACATGCAACAGTGTGGTCCTACTGGCAATTGCTTAAAAGGAAAAATACAATATTAATTCATGTATTGCAATAATGGCAAGAGAGAAAAAAGAAAAAGATAAAACGTGAGAATTTCAATTTTTTTTTCAAATTTCAATTTTTCAGAAACTTTCTAGTAATGCATACATATGTTAAAAAGTTTGTATCACGGTTTCTCCAAAGAGTGCATAGAAAAGGGTTCATAGAAGTGCTCACATGCAAGGTGATAAAGAAAGGAAGAGTAACGGTTGTCACAGAATATTTTTATACAATTTACAACAATCGCTAAAGCACCTCAAATTAGCCAATGTCTCTGCACCAATCGCTAGTAATACTCTCACAACAATCGGCAACCGGACCCTAAATTAATTGCATAGCGGATGGTGCCTCATGGACCGACAACACAAACCTTAGGAGATATGTTAAATCACTATATACTTCTTATCTATCCTGGGATCTTGGAGTGCGACGAGCCAAATAACCTCTTCAACTGCTCAACATTAACCACTCACATTTCACACAATTGGGCAAAGTACATCACTACAACACAAACCAAACAATGTTAATTCAGCACTGCAAGCTTGCCACAGATAACTTGTGATGTGTAACCCTGTTGATATCACTCCTTAGCCACCACAACCACCTTCAAAACACTGCCAGTCTTCCAAATTGGGTCAAATAATTTTGGGGCCTGGACTGGACTTGACCATGCTCTAGATCTGTTTCCAGAGTACTGTACAGAAAGGAGCTAACATAGGAAATATATTCAATTACAGTGAAAGCATTGTGGCACCACAAGATAACCAGAAAGGAGGGTGTCCATTCCTCAAGGGTTTTATTAATAATTTATGGCCTGATTACGATGTTGGTTGGTGCCGTTGGTGTCGGTATACTGACATCTGACATTGTGGTCTTCCAGTCACATTATGATGCCGCAGGAATAGTCCTCGGGTGGAGGGACTGTCTGCGGCGTTTCCGACGGGCTCAAGGAGCCTGTCGGTGCATCGGAAAACACCATAATCCCTTCAATGATGGCAGAGCCAGGCTCGGCTCCGCCATCAGAATTATGATGGCACTTTATGACAGCCTTTTCATGTCGGACCATCCAACGAGAAAAGGCTGTTGGAAAGTATCTTGGGGGGCCCCTAGAAGGGCCCCCTTCCCCCTGTCCCTAAGCTATGGGTGCCTGCCACACGGTGCAGGGATGTTTGCAAACATCCATTTGTCAAGGGAAGCTTGTGCTGTCGGCCTTTTTCCCCTGCCGCTCAAGGTTCCATTGACAAATGGATGTTTGCGACCGCCCTATGGGCGGTAGCATCGTAATACTGCGGTCAGAACCAAACTGCAATTGTACATCTGCCCGATATCGTAATTAGGTTCTTAGTTCAGGTTACAAGTTAAATCATTCAGCAAAATTGAAGAAAATATACTATAAGAGCCTGCATATTTAAATTATTATACAGTATGAATTTGTATATTATAAGGAAAAAGATGCAAAATAGAATTACATCCAGTAAGCAAATTATCAACCAAGCATAATCCATAAACAACTTTTCCTAGTCCATATAAGGTATTGAAAGTGGCAAAGGTAAAATCTATGAAGAAGTCGTCAACATCAGATAAACTAAGTTTCAAGGTTGGTATTCCCATGCAAATCCTTAATAGAGACTAAAACGGTGGTATTTCTAAAGCAGACGCTGCGTGACATAGTATCACACAGGGTATTGCAAGGCTGGAATGGCAGTTCCCTAAATCGAGGCAGGAACAACTGAGGGTGAAGTAATGTTTTTATGACACTGCACAGTTTTCTCATGTCCTTGGAGTTATTGTTTCCACCCATGTGCAATTGGCGCCACCTGCAGCAACTGCACATTTTAATCTACAGGCTAATGTGGACAGTAAAGGATTAATTCATTAATGCTGTTGCCAAATATCCTAGAAGTGCCCATGCCAGACTCTCGCTTAATTAGCACATCCAGGTTGGTGTATATGGGAACCCCCGCCTGCTAGGTAAAAATGCTTTCAGTTATCAGAATGTTTGTGGATACATTTGTTACATTTAAATTAATGTTACTAGTATGTTTAAATGTTTTATCTGTCATCCAATTTTTTTATATTAAATTAGTGTGATGTTTTATATGTTGTCTTTTTGTTAAAGTACATGACTCATAATTACAATTATTTTTAACTTACAGTGAAATTATTCTCCTTTCTATAGTATTGTTTTTTATAATTCCAATTTGTAATTGGGATTTGTTTTCATAATTTTCGTCATTCTTCATTTTTTTATGTTTATTAAATTGTCAGATGTTTGTTATTATAAAAGCACATTTTTAAATCATTATTTGGCCCGCATCTTATAATGTTTGATGCAACATAGTGAAGAAAGTTCATTTTCATGTATCTGTTGTGTGAAGGAGAGAGAGCTTAACTGATTCATATTGTACAATGTATCCTGTCTTGATGTCCTTTTTAAGAGCTGGTATTTTTTTTCTTCTCGGTTGTAATGCAGGCACCCTTTTAACATGCCTCAAGATCGGTTTAATTTGTGTATGTACATAAAGTCATAATATAAACCACAAAAAGTATCCCTTGATGCATATTCATCATTGTATGTGTGGTGCATAAAGCAGCACACATTAAGATTGTCATTAATTTTAAAAATGGATTACACATTTGTTCTTCTTATGCCTGCCTAGTTGTTAGACCTGACATCCCGGGTGTGGTATCCCCCCAAACATTTTTCGTTCACCCCCTGATTTTTGCAAACCCTTTTTTGTCTAGCCAGGGGTAAATTGTTTGTGCTTTCTCTGTCAAACATGCTAAAAGTGGACTACACCTAATTGCCACATTTAATTGACTTCTAAGTCCCTAGTAATTGGTACTACCTGTATCCAGGGCCTGCAAATGTCATGCTATTAGAGGTCAGCAGCACTCATTGAGCCACCCACTAAAGTAGCCTTGTAATTTCTCAGGCTTGCCACTGCAGCTTGTATTTTCAGTTTTAAACTCTGAAGCATCACTAAAGAACACATTTTTATGAACAATACAAACAATAAAGAATAATTTCAACATTAACACTTGCTTGTGATTCAAAAAGTTGAGATTGATATAATTACAATATGTTACAGTGTGCAGCGCTTCACTGACAAAATATCGAAACCCAAAATATTGTGGTCAAAAATATGATGTCAAAAATATCGAGCACAAAAATATTGTTTTCCTATACTTATAATGTAAATGACAAAAATACAGAAAAATATTGCTATCCACTATCAAAACATATATACAGTAATATCGTTTTTTGCTATATAGTTAAACATCGTAAACATTAAATATGTTAACATGTAACAGTAATATAATGTAATTTAAATAATATAACAAATATACATAAATATATACTTAAACAACCACAGATACATCTATATGTATGTTTATTTACACATATAAAATGCAAAACTATTAAAAACATAATTTTAATCTATATTATAATTTTCATTTAAAAAAACTAAAATGTAATAACATAACATAACAATGCACAATATATACACAATAAATTATAAACCATAACAGATAAACTGGAAAAGAATTTAAAAACATACCAATTTAATTACACAGAAAAAATAAGCAATGTAAATGAATGCATTTTACTAAAAATCTATTGTATATATGGACCCTGGAGGGGTAATATTATAGAACTATTAACATAAATATATGCATTAAAATAATTATAATTGTTTAAAATAATTAATAAAAGAGTTGCTTTTATTTAATAATTATTTCATCAAATTCCCACACTATAATCCCACATACTTAGCAATGCACATTTAATGTATATCTAAATTACAAAATTATAATAATTACACAATTTACATAATTAATTAACAATTAATTAATACATAATGTATCAATAATTACTCAATTATTATTTTATACATTTCCCACCCTATTACCCTACAAACCCAACAACTGGCACCTAAATTGTATATTAAAAAAATTATGATAATTACACGTTTTACATAATTAATTAACAATTAATTAATAATGTTTCCATAGTTAATAATTAATTAATTATTATTTGATAAACTTCCCACCCCGTACCCTTACAAACCCAACAACCTGCACCCAAAATATCTTTAAAAATAATATTTACACAATTTGCATACTTAATAATCAAATAAATAATTTATATTAATTAAGATACATGTTTTAGTTAATTATACTTAATTATCTTCCCACCCTGTACTCCTATAAACCTCACAACCCGCTACGACACTATAAATTACTATTTTACAATTCAATGAAAAATATAAATTGCTTAAAATTACAAACTATATTTAAAAACATTTAACAACAATTACACAAACAAAATAAAAACATATGCAATTAAAGTATGACATAGAGAAACGTAGAAAACAATATTTCTTACCTTTAAAAAATCAATATTTTTGTCAACTATATTTCTGCATACAATATTTCTGTGTCACAATATTAAAAATTCGATATTTCTGCAACTCAATATTTTTACCTCGATATTTTGTCCGAATAGCATACCTATTTAACAAAGAAATGGATTTCCATAAAAGCCAATGGGTGGTTGCATGGTTACACCCATGCACCACTGTTGGCACACCACCTTGATGGAAAGACACCCAAGCAGCACATAAAGCAACTTTGCGTTACTTTTAGATACTATCCAAAGCAAATACATAATTGTGTTTGATAGTAAATCACACCCTAACAGTTTCAATCAACCAAACAGGCTATTTGTAAAGTGTGACTACTCACCCGTAAGGGTCTCAAGGCTCTGGGGGGGTAACAGCTCGTCCGCCGGAGGCATGTCGTTCAGTCGAAGAGCCGGGTCTTAAGGTCCTTCCCGAATTGAGGCAGTGATGGTGATTGCCTGAGGTGGGGAGGCATGGTGTTCCAGGTCTTTGCTGCGAGGTAGGAGAAGGATCTTCCTCCGGCCGTAATCTTGGGGATATGTGGAATGGTAGCCAGGACCAGTTGGGTGGAGTGGAGGTCTCTGGTGGGTGCGTGGAATGCGAGGCAGTGGTTAAGGTACGCAGGTCCCGCATTGTGTAGATCTTTGTAGGTGTGCATGAGGAGCTTGCAGGTGATTCTTTTGTTGACTGGGAGCCAGTGGAGGTCTCTCCGGTGGCCCATAAAATGGCTGTGGCAGAGGATGTTGAATATGAGTCTGGTGGAGGTGCTTTGAATGATCTGCAGTTTCTTTAGGATTTTCTGGGTGATGCTGGCATAGAGTGCGTTGCCGTAGTCATTTCTGTGGTTGATGAGTGTGTGGGTGACCGCCTTTCTGGACTCCTGGGGATCCACTCGAAGATCTTTCAGAGCAGGCATAGTGTGTAGAAACAAGATGGTGAGATGGCGTTGATCTGGCCATTCATGGTGAGCGAAATGCCAGGATGATGCCTAGGTTTCGTGCATGATCTATGGGTGTGGGGGGGTTCCAAGTGCTGTGGACCACAAGTAGTCATCCCTGGCAGAGTGGGAGGAGCTCATGATGAGGACTTCGGTCTTCTCTGTTCTTTATCCAGGTGGGGAAAGTGAGGTAAGGTAGAATAAAGTGTTAGTAAGTTTGGGCCCTGATGTCCCTTTATGTGATTGATGCTGTTGTCTATCCAGGATACCACTACTGATGTAATTCTAACAAAGTAAAAATTACTTTTCTTTGAATGTATGTCTGGCTCTAAATCATGCTTGTTCCCTTAACTTAAAAACTTGGTGAGCGATCATATAACGCGAAGTAAGGATGTTTGGCTACCTTGGGATTCAGGTATATCATAGGAATAAGGATATTTGGAAGGGAACCTGGGGGAAAATATTTCACAACTTGGCAAAACAATGTCTTTTTGAACTGTTGCAATATAGGAAGTTGGCTCTGTACAAAATGGGAGCCTTACTCAGATTGCTGTACTTTATAGCATGTCTCTAAGTTTATTTCAACTATAATTTTAAAAACTGAATGAACAGCTCTTACATTTAATCTGAGGACGTTGAGGCATTAGATTGTGCTGTTTAAACTACAGCTCCTTCTATAGACAGTGGCTTATCAATGAGTATAATTAGAAAAATACTCCATGGCCTCTTAGCTGCTGTGGTTATCTCAATTGTGTGTTGTGGACTAGCAGGGGAAGCTGACTTGTGTTTTAGATGTGTGGGGTGAATGATTGACATTGTTCAACATTCTGTCCATCAATTGTTCTTTTTGCATTTGTCACCCCGAGTGGGATGGGTATGCCCAGTCATGGGTCCCATGCTCTCCATGCCACTGGAGTCAAGCTAACTTGGCTGATGAGGGGTGAAACCCCAAAACCGGTCCCATGATGCTTGTTTCCAGTCCGGGGAGGACCTGGTCTGGCAGTTCTGGCTGGACTGTTCCCATGGAGAGCATGGTCAAGACTGATTTGCATATGGCTGGGTTTAAACTGGAATGGCATGGGGAGCAACAAAACAATGGATCTAGGCCCAGATCTCTGTACTAGGGTGAATGTTTAACACTATTCAACATTGTGTCCATAAATTGTTCTTTTTGCATTTGTCATCCCGAGTAGGACAGCTATGCCCAGAGGTTGGTCCCATGCTCTCCATGCCACTGGACTCCAGCTAGCTTGGCTGATGAGGGGTGAAACCCAGAAACCGTACCCAGGATGCATGTTTCCAGTCCAGGGAGGACCTGGCCTGGCAGTTCGGGCTGGACTGTTTCCATGGGGAGCAGGATCAAGACTGATTTGCGTATGACTGGGTTTAAACTGGAATGGCATGAGGAGCAAAAAACTATGGATTTAGGATCAGATCTCTGTACTGGGGTGAATGTTTGACATTGTTCAACATTCTGTCCATCAATTGCTCTTTTTGCTTGGGTTTTAGGTAGGCAATGATTTGGTATCTCTGGTGTTGGGAAGCATTGCAGAGTCTTGTGACTGGTTTTGGGGAGACACTGTTGGACACACCAGAAAATGAGGATCAAGCAAAACCTGCTTTGTTACAGAGAGAGCTAAATAGGACACCAAGTTGCAGGTATAACTCATGGATGTTGAGTTGAGGAGAATTTTCATATTACCTGGAGTGTGGAGTTATGAACACCAAATGTAAATTAATGCTGTATAAGAACCTACACAGCACTTATCTGACACCACAAATATTTAGTACGATATACTCAGAGATCAGAGAGGTTATT
This sequence comes from Calotriton arnoldi, assembly GCA_963921515.1. Taxonomy (NCBI): domain Eukaryota; kingdom Metazoa; phylum Chordata; class Amphibia; order Caudata; family Salamandridae; genus Calotriton; species Calotriton arnoldi. Next base: position 312,264 of record CAWUFW010013326.1, read on the forward strand.
TCCCTATAGGCCACAATACAAAGTGGCAGGGTTATTGTTTAACAGCATTGGGAATGCTGCGTAATTTATTATGTGAGACACTTTTGGATGTTTCATACATTACACTGTGTCTCTTGGATGAATGAAGGGCTAACCTAAATGGAATGCACTGCTGACATGAGTTACAAACTGGCCTTAAATGAGCTGTGTATATAGAGCAGCAGTGCAAAAGAATATTACATGCATAGACATGAGGAATGGGGTTGAGTGAATATAGTGTTAGAAAATTGCTACCTCAAGAGATTGTCAGTGGTTAGACTTATCACAATCATCCTCCTATCACCTTTAGTGTGTTTAATGAACTGCTGTAAGGGGCTAAAAGTATGCCTAGACATGGGGCCCTTGCTCACAGTCCCACTGGAACCACTCCAAGTGAAAAGCCCCAAGCAGGGCAAAAGCAATTTTGGGTTGCTTGTGTTCTAGTTCAGAAAAGACCTGGCTTAGCAGTTCTGGCTAGACTTTTCCTATTGGAGCATGGTCAAGACTGATTTGCATATGGCTGGGTCAAATCTGAGGTGAGATTGTGTGCAAAAGAATAATTGGAAAAAGAACAATGAGTTGGAGTGGTACCCAGAGCGATTGCCAGTGGTTAGACTCACATCACCTTTTGTGTGTTTTATTTTATTGTGTTAGTGTTCACAGCTTATTTTACACAGTGTCAATGGATACGCTTGTGAGAAGTTGGCCTGGTATATGCTGTCCACTAACTCAAGTGGGCACCTTGTACCAGTCCAAACAACCCTTATGATGTATGAGGTCAAAGATAACCTTAAGAAAGCTATCCTAGTGGTAGCTGTGGAGAGCAGCCTTCAGGCTTAATCTTGAAGGAATGTAAAGCAGCTTGTTTTACCAGAACATCACCTCCTATATTGACTAAATGAAAGGAGAACCACACAGTAGTTATATAAAAATATGTATGTATTAATATAACACTGTCTACTATCCTCTGCACAGGATAGAACACAAAGTACACAATACGAGATCAATAGAACAGTTGTAAGTAGCACAATACACAGTGGGCTCCAGGGGGAGACCAAACCATATACTAAAATAGTGGTATAACAGTCACGACTGAGATCAAGACCAGGTCTGGAGCACGTAGAATCGCTGGGACCCCAAGGAACCACCCAAGGTGAGTACACAGGAACCCCACGGAGGACGGGTGCAGTGTGTGAACATGACCGCGGGCTCTGTACAATTCTATGGGGAAGTCGCGGTTACACTTTTAGAGTTTAAGGACCCTTCTAGGAGGACTTCGAGCGAACCCTTTGGAACTTAAGAGTTTGAAGAGCCACCCCACCCGTGGATACCGTAGTACCCGAGTTACCTATCCCAGAGGAGCCGGGTGCATAGGTCTGGAGTGGCGTCGGAAACTGCCGTCATTCTCGATGGAGGGCTGTGAAGAAGTACTGCTGCCGTGAAGGTGAAAAGGGTCCGGTGGAATCCAAGCCTAGATTCAAGAAGGAAGGAACCTGAACGCAGAGGGGATAGAGTCTGGGTCACTTCAGAGTGACCAGGGGCTCGGTAGACGAATGCCCACCGATGTCGGATGATTCAGGTGCAAAGAAGGGATGCTTGACTCTGCAGCCACGAGGACCAGGAGACCTCGAGGATGACCAGGAGCTGGAGGTGAGCTGTCCCACAAAGGATGTCGAGTGCTGAGTGGTCGGTGTCTGGCGGGAGCACCAACAAGCCTTGGCAAAAGCAACCCACGCAGGAAGGTCAAGCAGGTTACAGTGTGGACCAGTAAGGTCCAGGGGACTCACCAAGCAATGGGGAGTCAGGGCACATCTGTAGCAACCAGGAAAGCCCAACAGAAATCAAGATGACCCTCAGAGAGACCCACATGCTGAAGGACCAGGAGTCGCAAGGGGACCTCGGGCAAGATTGCAAAGTGCCAGCCCACGGAGCACTCGATGTGAGGAGGCTGGAGTTCTTTGGTGCAAATACTGCTCAGGGTCAGGACTACATGGAGTCCAATGCACAAGCTCGGGAATTGCCAACAAGTATATGCAACTGCAAATGGATGCAGTGCACAGGGGGTCGGGTTAGGCAGTCCCCACGAGGGATACTGGCCTCAAACTTGCTGAGAGGGCAGATTAACCTCGGGGACCTTCAAAAACCCACCTCCTGTGTTGCTGAAATCTTCAGAGTCCGCAGGAGCTCAGGAGCAGCAGACCAGTCAGTTGCATTAAGGTGCCTGCTAGGGCAGGGGAGTGACTCCTTCACTCCAAGGGAGATTCTTCAGTTGTCCTTAGTGCACCATAGGTCCTGCACAGAGCCTGTATGGAGCAAGGGCACAGACAAAGCTTTGGACGGAGAGGGAGATGAAGTCGGGCCCAGTCGAAGTCCAGCGAAGTCCAGAGTGTCCAGACGGTCGAAGGTCAGTGGTTTCTTCTTGTAGACCCTTGTCCACGTAAAGTCTTACAGCCAGATAAGCCCTTTTGTACCCACGGAAGAGGGTTGGACAGATTTGGGGGACCCTCCTAGGGGAGGGTCAGGACAGAGGGGTGGTCACACCCATGTCCTTTGTCCAGTTTCGCGCCAGAGCAGGAGCCAATGGCTCCCAGAACTGGTTTGAGCTGGACTATGCACAGGGACACCAAATGTGCCCTGGGTGCAGACTTTCAGGCACTCTCAGAGTGCACCCACCGAGCCCCAATACACTAAATCCTGTCTGGGAGGTGGTCATACCTCCCTGTGACAGGATGCCTATTGTGCTGCCTTCCCCTGCTCGAGCGTGGCTCAGCAGCAGGAGGGCAGAAGTGTGTCTCTGGTCAGCAGCATCCATTTTGTGCTGACCGGGTCGAGAAGGCTGGCACCGGATAGACCAGTGACCCCATGAAGCTCGCTTCAGAAGGTTGGATTCATACCTCCCACACCGGTTACTGGTGTGGAGGTATGATTCCAAGGTGTTTGATACCAAACACGATATGTTTCTATGCAGCCGTTTTCGAGAGAGCATTTACCGCGAGGTTATAATGCACCTCTACCTATATGTCCGGCTGAGTCACAGACAACCCGGGAGAATGGTCTCCGAAGGCTGCAGAGAGGCTCTGCTAATGCAGGGGCACCCTCTCACTAAAAACCCAGCACCCTGCCTTCAGGATTGATAAGGCCTGCTATAGGGATGACATAAGTTTTAAGTGTAGGGACCTATAGATATAGTGAACCGATATCTAAAGTAAGTGGTGCAAGCATCATCTTACACAGGCTGCTGTAGCAGACCTGGAGTTCCATTTTGCATGACCTCTCATGGGTGGCATAATACATGCTTCAGCCCAGGTGAGGCCTCTGGGGTACCTATGCTCTGGGTACATGGGTACCATATACTAGGGACTTATAAGGGTACCTCAGTATCCAATCTGGAGTGTACCATAGTACATGTGAGACAATTTAGAGGAGAAACAGATAGACTGGGATCCTGATTAGAAGGATCCCAGTCAGGCTAGTCAAAAACCAGCAAAACACCAGGCAAAAAGTGGGGGTAACAATGCAGTCAGATCCTACCTTCCTACAACGCTGTCATTGCCTCATAATTTAATTTAAATGTTATTTGTTTTGGGAATGCAATAAGCAACTTTGCCAACATTAAACTTAAATTCAATGAAAAATCAATCAATCAGTCAGCATTCGTAGAGCGCAGAACTGGCACCCCTAGGGGTATTTAGGCACTGGGGGTGCGAGGTCTCCGTGGAAAAACAGGCCTTGAGTTACTTTCTGAAGACCGCCAGGGAGGGTGCTGTTCGAAGGTGGAGAGGCAGGTCGTTCCAGGTCTTGGCAGTGTGCCCCCCACTTTGACAGATCCGGGGAGGGGCAAGGGCTAGTGAGAAGGAGTGCAGGTGCCTTGCGGGTAGATGGAGGTTAAGTCAGTGGTTAATGTAGGCCGGTCCATGATCTTGTAGGGTATTATAGGTGTGCATGAGGATCTTGAACTGGCATCTCTTCTGGATGGGGAGCCACTGAAGGCTTCTGTGGTGGGAGTTGATGTGGGTCTGTTTGGGTAGGTCCAGGATGAGTTTGGCTGCAGCGTTCTGTATGGTCTGGAGTCTTATAAGGAGTTGGGTGGAGATGACAGCATAAAGTGTGTTGCCATAGTCAAAACAGCTGGACACAAGGGCCTGAATGGCGGTCTTTCTGGTGTTTACTGGATTTCATCTGAAGATTCTGCAGAGCATGCAGAGGGTGTGGAAGCAGGAGGAGGTGACTGTATTAACTTGTCATTTCATGGTCAGCTTGCTGTCAGTGTGAATCCAAGGTTGCTTGCAGGGTCTGTTGGCATGGGTGTAGGTCTGAGTTCTGCTGGCCACCAGCTGTGGTCTCATATGAGTGCGTTTTTCCTGAAGATCAGTTCTTATATGTTATTGGAGTTGAGTTTAAGGCATTTGGCTCTCACCCAGTAGGCTATATTGGTCATGGTGTTGTAGACGTTTGCTGTGGTGGTGGAGGGGTCTTTGGTGAGTGAGAGGATAGGTTGAATGCCATCTGTGTAGGAAATTATGTTGAGGCCATGTGATCTAATGATGTCTGTGAGGGGGTCATGTAGGTGTTGAACAAAGTGGGGATGAGGGAAGATTCTTGGGGTACACCGCATATGATGTTCTTGGGTTTGGAAGTGAAGGGAGGCAGCCTGATGCTCTGTGTGTATTCTGTAAGGAAGGAAGCAATCCACTTGAGGATGTTTTCTCCATGCTGTTGATGGACGGATACGGTGTCAAACGCAGCAGGGAGGTCGAGGAGAATCAGGGCTACAGTTTCCCCCTCCCCGCGGTCAAGGAGGGTTCTGATGTTATTTGTGGCAGCGATCAGCATATTCTCCATCCTGTGGTTGGCACGGAATCTTGATTGGGAGGCGTCAAGCAGGTGGTTTTGTTCCAGGTATTTGGTTGATGGCCTTCTTGAGTGCTTTGGCAAGGTAAGGTAGCAATGAGATTGGCCAATAATTTTTTAGTTCAGTGGGATTGGAGGAGGGTTTCTTTTGGAGGGGGTCTTCCCTCTGAGTGTTTCCATCTGTCCGGGAAGGCTGCTGTGGTGATAGAGGTGTGATGATACTGGTGAGTTCCGTGTTGATTTGGATAATCAAAGAACATAATAAAAACAAAAGGAAACATCTTAACCCCTTTACCACGGCCGAAATTTCGCCGCGGTGCGGCGGCTTTGAAGAGTGGGCGGGGCCGCGTCGGCCAACGGACGTGCGCAGCACTACGGAGGTAGTGCTCGCGACGGCCGTTGGCCGACAGAAGCAGCGAAAGGGTTAATGTACATGGCCTTTATTACCCCCACCACCTCTCCGCTGCTATAAGACTAAGGTAAATCCAAATTAGCAAACCAATCTTTCCCCTCCAACATGGCTAGCCCCCCTCTCTGCAATGTTCATTTATTCATTGTCAGGTAAGGTGCTGATGCAAATAAGTGTCACAAAATCTATACCTCTATAGTCGGCCCATCCCTTCCATATCTTGTGATGGTTATTGGGGCAACCTCTCACTTTATTTACCGCTATCTCCGTCCCCCTACAGCAGGTCCATTCCTTTCTTCCACCATGCCAAGAATGGGGGGGTCACTGCTGTCCATTCCTTGGCAATGCCACGTTTTGCCAGTGTCAGCCCTAGATAAAGCAGGGTCCGTTTATATCTATCTCTGCCAAGGTCTTCGGTGAGATGGAGGAGACAAAGATGCAGGTTCCTCAGGACCTACCAGGACAGGACCCTACTCTTGCACATCAGTACTCCCTGTCAAAATTTGTATAACTCGGGACAGTTCCATAAGGTGTGAAAAAAGTCATCCCCCACCACTGAAAGGCCACCTGGAAGGTCTACCTACAGTCCTGTCATTAGGTCAAAGTAGGATTGCCCAAGGAGGGGCGTATATACTCAAGAGTGTAAGGGTCTCGCCATATAGCATGCCTGTAACTGCTATGTATCAACATTATCTATCCAATCATGTCCTAGTGTGATGGAACGGGACTGTTTTTAAACAGTATGCCAATGCGCTGAGAACCCCTTTTAAACCCTGCGTGGTAGACCTGTATGTAACCATGTCAGGTGAGACTCTGGACCTTGTTCCCATAGAGGCGAGTGTTAAAAATGGGGGTCTCCAGTTGGCATAAGTAGGTACCTTTATCCAAGTAGGGACCCGTCTTCCTAGTCAGGGTAAGGGAGTTACACTCCTAAAATGACCCCTGCTCACCCTCTTGGTAGCTTGGCATGAGCAGTCAGGCTTATCTCAGAGGCAGTGTGTAAAGCATTTGCACATAACCAAAAGTAATACAGTTAAAACACTACAAAAGGACACCACACCAGTTTAGAAAAATATCTTTATATATTCTAAACAGGACCAAAAACGTTAGAAATCCACCATACAGTTCTCTGAAATCTTCAATAATCCAAATAGACTTAAAATACAGTTCCTTGAAGTCAAGTAGCTCCATCTGGGGCTATCATGGCGTCGTGAACAACAAATCCAAACAGTTCCAGCTGACCGCGGCGTTGCGTGCCAGCTACAGTGTCGGGAAGACCTGCAAAACTGTACCTTTAGAAATGCAGGGCGTTGATGACCTCTCGATCAGCCCTGAAGAGCTGGAGTCTGCAGGCGTCAGTTCTTCAGGTCGGTGCAGGAGTCGTCAGGCCTTTGAAGTCACACGCGTTGCAGATCGAACTCCTCGCGGTTGAAGTCGGAAGTGCCGGCAGGCATCGGGGCTGCGGTGCGAAGTGCAGCGATGCGGTGTGCGGTGCCCTCAGGATGCGGTGCAGGCGGCGGCTCGGTGGCGGTCATCCTGTGGTGCCGATGAGACCATGGCTGGTGTGCGAGGAGATGCGGTGCTCATCACAGTGCTGCAGGTCACGGTGCAAACAGCGGCGTTGTCGTTGTCTGTCGTCGGCTGACGGACTGGAGTCGATGGCGCCGGTGTCGGTAGGCCAAGGCAGCAGTGAGGGATGTGGACGGTGCGTCGTGTAACTTACGAGTGGTGCCCTCGAACCACAGTGCAAGCAGCGGCGTCGATGTCGGCGTGGAGCGGCGTTGTCGGGGATACCAGGGCAGCGGCATGAAGCAAGGCGGTGTGGAGTGTGGTGCCCAGCGGCTGTGGTGCAAGCAGCGGCTCGGTGGCAGCATCAAGTGGCGTCGTCGGTGAGACCAGGGTTGCGGTGCAAATGGTGGCGGTGCCTCTGCGGTGCCTTCAGGACACGGAGTCGGCAGCGGCGTCGTTGACGGTATCGGGTTGCTTTTTATTCTGTTGCAGCAGAAAACAAACAGTCTCCAGTGCTGGTAACAGATGAACTTGAAGTCTTTGAAGTTCCTGAGACTTCTTGAACATGGGGCAAGCTCTACCTCAAACCCTTGGAGGAACTCACAAAAAGAAGTGGCAGAAAGTTCAGTCCAGTCCTTTCACTGCCCAAGACAGAAGCAGCCACTGCAGGCCAACACAGCAAAGCAAAAACTAAGAAAAAACCTCTAAACTGACCCACTTTGTTTTACTGATGGCTAAAAGCTCATCTTGTAGACATATCCCCAAATTAACTTCCTACAACATGATTAGTTCATAAAACTGTATTTTATTACTTATAAAAATATTTTTTCATTTTTTAATCTTTTTTCACATCTATTTATCATTATAAATAAATAAACATTCATGTATTTACAATTTAATATGGAACTTGTCATGATACAAGCTTGAAACACAATTTACAAAATATCTGTAACCCCACAGAAACAACCATCAAACCTGCATTCTCACCTCTCAACCCTGTACAGTCACACTAACATTCATACAACACCAATGGTATAAAGGGATTCAAAAATATATGAGGGATCCTATATAATTCTTGCAGAGAGAATTGAATTCCTTGTACAATTGCGTCCCATCAGGTTCTTCTCCTGTATATGCCTCTGGTAGGATTCCCCTGTGTCTAGAAATGGTCTACGCATGTTTTGTTGGATATTACATCAAACCACCTTCATCAGGACCAAATATGTACTAGATAAGTGTCAACAAACACGTGGACGGGGGTTATCTGTAAAAATCACAATAAGACAGATTTACCTAGGGAATGTCAAGTACAAAAACTTCGAATAATTTCTTTTTACAAAATAACGTACTCGTGCTAAAGAAAGGCAATTATGATTGTGTCGCTTCATGTCATACTTTCTAACAAATTCACCCGTGATGTGCACAAGTAGTCAAAGTGGAGATTTCTCAATGTTTTGAGTAAGATCAGAATGGGGACACAGTTGAAAAAGTCCAAGAAAGCGAAAGAAAAAGCCTTCACCAAAGAACCAGATCTATAATATATATAAGTAAATTGTATAGGAGCGGTAAAGTCCAAAGTTGAAAGACCAATAGTCAGAAAAAAGTGAAAAGATGTTTCACTATATAAATATACAAGATCAGAGTTTGCGATTCTGTATGGCTCTCATCAGGTAGATACAACTACACAGCATGTAGCTCACAGACCATATTGGGCTCTATCTTTATATTATCTTTGGAACGTAGACTGGTTATCTATTAAAGAAAGAGTAAAGTAATAGTCATGAGTAGCTGTCCCTATGGGTTCTCGGGATCTTATATTCCTCGCATAAGGGTTATGGCTCTCACCCGAATTTCTTGATAGAACGTTTCTGTACTCAGGTGCTCAGGTGCAAACTCTGATCGTGTATATTTATATAGTGAAACATCTTTTCACTTTTTTCTGACTATTGGTCTTTCAACTTTGGACTTTACCGCTCCTATACAATTTACTTATATATATTATAGATCTGGGGGCATATTAGCAAGGAATAGCGATATTTATCGCTAAACGCGCTTAGCGCGAATCCTGTTAACGCCGCCTATCGCTGGAAAATATCGCTGAGATAACACCCTATTAGTAAGGTTTATCTCCATAGCGATAATATTTCCAGCGATAGCGGCAAATGCGAGAATATCGCTGGAAAACCAGCGATATTCTTGCATTAACGCTAAGGTGGATTCAGCATTAGAATCCACCTCCTATACCTTAAACAGGTAAGTCATAGTCAGTAGCAGGTGTTAAAATCTAGCGATAAACGCGCTAAGCGCGATTTATTTTATCGCTTCGCCTGCCTTGATAATAGGGGTTAGTGGTGTTAGCGACTGTTTACAGTCGCTTTTAGTGGGGAACGCCTACCTTGCATGTCATTAGCGATAAATATCGCTGACATGCAAGGCGATGTAATTCCCGGCCTCTAACGCCTGAAAGCTGTCGCTAAGCTTGCTAATAGGGCGTTAAAAATATCGCCGATTTAGTGGCAAAAAGTGCCGCTAAATCGGCGATAAAGCCCTTGATAATATGCCCCCTGGTTCTTTGGGGAAGGCTTTTTCTTTCGTTTTCTTGGACTTTTTCAACTGTGACCCCATTCTGATCTTACTCAAAACCTTTTCTGCCACATTGAGAAATCTCCACTTTGACTACTTGTGCACATCACGGATGAATTTGTTATGAAGTATAACATGAAGCGACACGATCATAATTGCCTTTCTTTAGCAACGCAGTCGTTATTTTGTAAAAAGAAATTATTCGAAGTTTTTGTACTTGACATTCCCTAGGTAAATCTGTCTTATTGTGATTTTTACAGATAACCCCCATCCACGTGTTTGTTGACACTTATCTAGTACATATTTGGTCCTGACGAAACGTGCGTAGACCATTTCTAGACACAGGGGAATCCTACCAGAGGCATATACAGGAGAAGAACCTGATGGGACGCAACTGTACAAGGAATTCAATTGTCTCTGCAAGAATTATATAGGATCCCACATATATTTTTGAATCCCTTTATACCATTGGTGTTGTATGAATGTTAGTGTGACTGTACAGGGTTGAGAGGTGAGAATGCAGGTTTGATGGGTGTTTCTGTGGGGTTACAGATATTTTGTAAATTGTGTTTCAAGCTTGTATCATGACAAGTTCCATATTAAATTGTAAATACATGAATGTTTATTTATTTATAATGATAAAGTAGATACATATGTGAAAAAGATTAAAAAATGAAAAAATATTTTTATAAATAATAAAATACAGGAGCATATTAGCAAGACCGGCGATAAAATTATCGCTGTTTTAGCGGCAGGAAACTGCCGCTAAAACGGCGATAATGGGCTTGATAATATGCGTTATGGAATTCAATAGAAGCCCAGGTTAGATGTCCTGCACATCTAACCTGGGCTTCTATTGGAATTCTATAACGCATATTAGCAAGCCCACTATCGCCGTTTTAGCGGCAGTTTCCTGCCGCTAAAACGGCGATAATTTTATCGCCGGTCTTGCTAATATGCCCCACAGTTTTATGAGCTAATCATGTTGTAGGAAGTTAATTTGGGGATATGTCTACAAGATGAGCTTTTAGCCATCAGTAAAACAAAGTGGGTCAGTTTAGAGGTTTTTTCTTAGTTTTTGTTTGTTTCCCCCTCCTCTGTGACCCAAAAGTATGTAGGGGGTACCTTCTCCCTTAAAGATTGTTACTCGGTATACAACACAGCAAAGCGGTAGTCCCTTCTCACAGCTTCTCCAGCTCTTCTTCTTGGCAGTCTTCTTTGTTACAACAGAGTTCTAAAGGTTTAGGGTCTGGGCCCCAATATTTATACTCAAAATTCCTTTGTTCTCTCAGGCAGAGAGTGTCTGTGCTTAGTCCAAACCAGTTTGGTCCTCTCTGGCCCAGCTTCCCAGCAGGAGGCGGACACAGCAGTGTGAAGAGATTGCTCACATAAAGTTTGTAAGTGTTTTGAAAGATCACCCCTAATACTTAATGGGACATTACGTAACCTGTGTTTGACAGGACTGGCATTTTCTTTTATTTTAATGAAATGTTGGAAATTGGTGATTTTGCCAAGACGGTCCTCAAAAATCTTGCTAAACTTGTGTTCCCAAGCATTGGTCATGTGGGCACTAGATAGTGAACTGATGTCCTTCATGGAAGTGATAGGGTACTGATTGGTATCTTTGTCAATAAAGACAGGGTTGGCTAAACCAGGTTTGATAGTCAAATGAAATTCAGCTTGGTGAAGGAGACCGAGAACGTTGATTCCTTTTTTGGCTACATACACTTTACCTTTGATAGTTACCCCTAGGACCATGATGTTAGCCCAGAAATAGCCCAACAATTCGATTTTACTGCCTTCAAAAGCTACAGTGAGTACATCTGGTGGTAACAAGCTTTTATCATTCCAAAACTTGAGATACTTATCATGGGAAACAATGGTGATGCGTGCCCCAGTATCGACAAGAAGTTGAATGTGATAAGTTTCAATACAAACATCTACTTCAGGGTCAGGGACATGTAATCTATTCTGCTTGTCAGTACAGTGCTTTACGACTACCACATATTCTTGATTAGTCACGTCGTCATCATGGAATTCATCGGTTTCATTGAGAACACACCCTACATTTTTTCTTCTACCACTCATGCAAATTTTAGCAAAATGTCCCATTTTGCCGCATTGATTCCACACTGTTGGTTAACAGCTGGACAGTTTTTGAACGAAGAAACATGTAGAGATGAACCACACCTAAAGCAAAAAATTCTGGAATTGGGTTGTTGTCTATTTTGCACAAAGTTTCTTCCACCCCTGGACATGTATGGTCTTCTTATATAGTTGCGAGTGGCATTATCGCGTGTGAGAGTGGGGGGATTGGGGTTGAAACCTGGATGCTTTGAGGAGACAGCACCTGAAATGGTGGAGTTAGATAGAGTAGTTTCAAGCTGTTTCACATCATCCATTGAAGTTTCAATACTTTTAGCAATATCAATTGCTTTATCTAGAGTAGGGTCTTTGCAGGTAAGTAGTCTTTCTTGTATCTTTTTACAGTGGCAACGTGCAACAAGCTGGTCTCTCACCAGTTGGGAGGTAAAATTCTCAAATTCACATTTTGAAGCTAGGATTTTTAAAGCTGTAATAAAAGTGTCAATGCTTTCGTCAGGTTTTTGCATTCTTGTAAAAAACTTGTATCTATGCACTACAATATTCTTCGTTTTGGTAAAGTACTTATCCAATTGTGCAACGGCTTGTTCAAACTCGTCAGGGTCTTCGCCTTCAGGCGGATCGTATGGAGGTAGATGGTCAAAGACATTTTGTCCTTCGACTCCTAGGTGATAATACATGAGGTTCTTTTTCCTCTCGGGTCTGAATCTTTGACCATCAATGGCACCTAAGTATGCCTTGAAAGATCTAAACCATAACTTCCACTCTAGAGGTGGATCTCCTGGTTCTTGTAAGAAAGGTGCTGGTGCCGCAACACTTTGCATATTTATAGAGTACCTGTGGAACAAAAGTGGTTAGACAGAGGATAAGGAAGGGGAAGAAGAAAAAGAGAAGAAGAGAAAGAAAAAAAAATTAGGAAGAAAGGAGAAAAAAATAATGTGAATGCTTTCCTAATTTTGCAGGGGATAGGAAAGTGCAGAACTAATGCTTAGTTGGACACTGGGGATAGTCAGAACGGTAAGTCTTTAAAGATAAGTTAAGTCTTTAAAGATAAGGGTAAAAGCAGACAAAAAGAAGATGTGTGTGTGTATCACACAGTTGATTCCATGCAGTTAAAATAGAGACACAGGCGATGTTATAGTAAAAGTAGAAAAGTGAACAGTAATGCGGTCAAGCCCTTCCCCAGGCGCTCGTAACAAATGAAGCGTGAAAGAACAGTTTAAATTCAAGGACGTTGAAATAGAAACACATGCGATGTTCCAGCTAGATTGGCAGAGCAAACAGCAATGTAATCGAGCCCTTCCCCATACGCTCGTAAAACAAATCAAGTGTGAACAAAATGTGCTCTCTCTATAATCAACAGACCAGGTGAAGGAAAAACAGCGCTCCCATTTGAAAGTTGAGTCCAGAAACAGTGAATGATTCAAGTAAATATCAGACGCTTGTAAAATAAATGAAGCATGAAGGGAAGCAGGCTGCCTTTTCTTATTGAAGAAATCACATAAGTGGAGGACTGTGTGTGTCAGTGTTGAGTGTGCCCCTTTTTTTTTTCTATAGATTGACACACGAGTGCTGTGTGTGTCAGCGGAGAACAGTGGAGAAACTTTCCTTTATTTGAATGCGCTGTGCGCGTCAGCGCTGCTGTGCGCGTCAGCGTAGAAATGCTTCCGAAGCTTGTAGTCAGGGGAACAATGCCAGTACGCTTGGACGCTGCGTGTAGCTGATGCGTCACAGTGACATGTAGACGTTGCCTTTTGGCTCTGTGTGGATGCGACGTCACCAGCGCTGAGGCGTAGAATTCCGGATTCAGAAAACTGATGGCCGTCTATGCTGTGACGTGTGCCTCGGGGAGCTGCGCGAGGTAGGCTGATACAGGCGCGAGGCGCGAGGTAGGGTGATGTTTTGAAATCTAGAAGAGTGGTCTGCGGGCCAGGCGCCAACCAGTCCCAAAATCCACAGGGCGCCTCTCAAACAAAAAAAACAAAGCGCAGGTGGTAGACAGCGGTCCTCGGGCCCCAAAGAGGAGACACAATGCAGTCACTGGGCCGGCCGGCAAGGCCAAAATAAGTTCCCACTAAGCCGCAATAAGTGACAAGCGATCCAAAGAGCGACGCTGGCAGGGGGGGCAGACCACAGCACAGGGCAGGTGCCGGCAGAAGAAGGGGTACGGCTGTCTGTACAGTTGAGTGTGAGAAGCAAAAAAAAAATACTCACGATTGCCGTAGTGTATAGGCAATACTTCTATACCTCTGAGACGTGTGGGATCCCATCCTCTGTCGCCATTGAAGAGATGCGCGGGACACACGGTGGTTGCTGGTAGAGGGTTTATTGAAGAGATTGCGGTGGTACAGAGAGCCGTCCCAGCTGGCACAGCCCAGGCACACATACAGCAACTGTCACTGAGGGAACCCTCAGAGCAGGATGCTTCCCAACGTTCTAGGTGACATCACATACAGTTCATGCTGTTCTTCCAGCAACCCATCACCACACAGTGTCTACGTCAGACCAGGTCCATTCAGGTGCAAGGTAATCTCCTCCCACTACTATAAATGCAGCCCAGGTCTGTTCAGCCCAGCCCTGACTCATCCAGGAAAGGCAGGACATACCCCGACCCCCCCAGTGGCTGACTGAAGAGAATGCACATCCCCAGCCCCTGGTATTTCAAAGGCAGACAGTCAATCCACAAACCCAGCAGAGGCACACAGGATGGCTAAGCAAGAAAAGTGGTATTTTCAAACACACAATATAAAAATCATCTTTACTAAAAGATGCATCTTTACATTCTGAGTGCAGGCACTTTCCTACCTTGTCCCAATGGAAAGTTATATTTATAAGACGTTATAAATAAACTCCTTTTCTTCCCTATGGGACAGATAGCCATAGTGAAAAACGAAATGCACTGTAATTCACTACCAGGATATGTCACACACATCAGTTCATGTCCTACCTTTAACAAGCACAGCACCCTGCCCACAGGGGTACCCTGGGCCTACCTGAGGGGTGACATATGTAGTAAAAAGAAAGATTAGGGCCTGGAAAGTGGGTGCACCTGCCAGGTCTGAATTACCTTTACAAGGCTACTTCTGTGGGTGGCACCATCAGCGCTGCAGGCCCACTAGTAGCATTTGATTTACAGGCCCTGGCACTCTCAGTGCACTTTACTACGGACTTACCAGTGAATCAGTGAATCAAATATGCCAACCATGGAAACAGCAATCCATAACACAATTAACAACACTTTAACACTGAACAGCAGTGAGAAAATGCGCAGAGGTATTAAACCAGCAAAACAGAGTCAAAACCGGGAGGTCAGAAATCAAAAGACAGGGGAAACACGCCAAAAGATGCCAAGTCTAACAGCAGTATTTTGTAACAATATAACAGCTTGGCCTGCTGGAGGACCACTCCTCTCTTAATCTTGTCAAACAAACAATCAACATTCACATGACACAAACCTGAGATTGACAGTGGGTCTGGCCTATGATTGGGCACTCATAACGGGTCTGGATGGCAATGATCACAGGAGGGCAGGCGCAGAGGCAGGCAGGTAGGTCAACATGAAGTAAAATAAAGAGTAGTAGGCATGACCATATGGTGTGCATTAAAAATGCCACAAATCTGACTCTAGAAACAACCAAGGAACCCCCCACCACCATACTTCGAGACCGAGAAGCATCTGTCATGAGGCAGGCCATCACCAGGCCCCAACAGGCAGCCCTGCTCTGGCTGGTCCAATGGATCCCCATACCAAACATTTAAAACTATTCTAAAAACAGGACCTACTAATGTATGTTCGCTGCCATGTTCATCAACATACGCTTTAGAACCACCAGACGCATCATTATGAGTGCAATCCCTTGTCTTTGTCACTACGATGACTCTGCGCCGGACATCTGGGAGGTCCGGGTCCCCCCTCCTCATCATGCTTGGCAGTAGGTTGCCTTGAATCCCTCCAGGACGAGTGGTATCTGTTGCAGCACTTCACCAGGTTCCTGGGGAGACTATCCTTCTTCTCCCTCTGGGGAGAATAGGAGTCAATACACATCGAAGTGTGGACTGTGGAGTCGCACATGAATCTGAAAAACCTCTTTCGAGGAGTCGAAAAAGAGTGACTTTGACTGGTAGATTACTTTCAGTTTAGCTGAAAAAAGAGCATATACTGTATATATTCAGCTCCTGTAGTCTTTGTTTGGCCGTTTGGAAGGATTGATGCTGTTGCTGCACTAGTCGGTGTCATTTTGGAAAAAATGTTATTGTGTGGGATTGATACTGGATTTTGCCTTGGGTTGGGTGCATTTAATGATGGTTTTGCAGTCCATATAATTGAAGAACTTTGCTATGAATGTTCGATGCACTTCCCCAGAGGGGGGTGCTGCACCAGAGCCCAGTGAGCCCGCTCAATCATGAAAATGTGAAACAGGCTTCCTGGGGCCTTATTTTGCGCTGCCACTTGTTGAGTAAACGCTCTAAGGAGGGGCACTCACACCCCTCGGGAAAGCTGATGAATCTGAGTTGTCTTGGTGTGCCCTGCCCTCCGCATCTTCCACCCAAGCAACCAGTTCCTTGGTCACAGAGGTCAGTTTGGACATTGTTTGTTGCGGGGATAAGCAACTGTGGGGCATATTCTCAAGGACTTATCGCCGAGTTATCAGCACTTTAGCGCAGCAAAAGTGGCGAAAGAATTATCGCCCCATTCTCAAGCTGGTGCAAACTGACCACATCGCCAGTTTTCCAGCGATAGCTGCCGCAAAAAACATCGCCACGGATGAGAGAGACAACTAACGCTAATGATATGCAGAGTAGGCGTTCCCGTGCAAAAACACACGAAAACACCACTTCGCGACATTCACAACGACCAGCCAGATCTGCGATGCGATCCAAAAACAGGCGATAAGACGCGTTAGCACCAGGGATTTAACACCTGCCTTTTACTGGTGTTAAGCAGGACGACAAACTGCAGTAGAAAGGGAACCCAGCCCAGAGCCACATCTGAAGACCAACAGATGCCATGGAGACACGGATCGTGCAGCTCGGAGACCCGAGAGGGCCACAACATCCACCGCCACCCCCACCAGGCCCCCCCTCCTGCCCCCCCGCCCTGACTACCACAGAGGCAGTGCAGAACAGGACAGCAGTCGTTCCCAAAACTCACCAGCCTCAAAGACTCAACGCCAGAGGAAGTAATTGCCCACTACAGGCACAAAAGGACAACCATCCTCCGTATCCTGACCCACATTGCCCACAGGCTGACGGTACCAACACAGCGGACAACCACCATCCCTCCGCAGACGAAGCTGCTGGCTGTGCTGCACCTGTTGGCCCCTGGTACCTCCCAAACAACAACTGCCAGAGTCGGAGGAGTCTCACGGCCAGCCCTATCATACGTCCTCACCCATGTCATGGATGCATGTCCACAATAGCAACGGCGGGCCCCTGTCACTGCACCACACGACAGTTCCAATTCGTAGTGTTCCTGCGCAACCAACCCCAACGCCAGCCGTTGCCAGACGCCACTGTGCCACAGATCCAAAACTGTAGTAACTAAAATGGGGGTGCGCACGGTCATGAAGTCCAGTAGTCAACAGTAGTGTAAAAACAGTCCTTTATTACAAATACAACAATAAACAATACGAAAAGCACAGCCAACGCCCAACGGGGAACTTCATTAGGGCAACGTGTGGATTCAAGTAATTGCATATGCTGCGGGAACTCCCCAATACCATTCCATACTCCGGAAGTCAGTATCCAGAAACCTGTTGGACAAATGGTGACAATGGTCAAGCGTCCGTATAGTCACAAACCTAATCTGGTACAGTGTATAGCACTTGGACAAACCGGAATGCTCACAGGAAAGACAAATCCTGCACAAAAAGACCATAACAGAAGTACGTGTGGTCGTAACCTTCGTAGGAAAGAAAAGGAAGGTTACGGTCACACTAACTTCTGTTACGGTCTCATGTTGCAGGATTACTCACACCTGTAAGCATCACGGTTCGTATCAGCTTGATACCCCTGCACCTTCACTCCCCCCACCCAGCCACGAGGGCGCCGCCGTGACCGGTGGTGCCTACGTGATCCTGTGCGCCTGCTGCACCCCAGCCCTGGTCCCCAGACCAGTCCGCCAACCAGCGATGAGTGCCCGCCCCTGCGCACCCAGGCCTCAATGCTCACCTGCCGCCACCGACGTGTCTCCAAGAGGGCCCACCACGTGCCGGTGCAACCTCCTCAGCCGAACGCTGGATTCCGCGCCACAGGGCCCCAGCGCACCCTGCAGCACGGAGTCATGTCTGTGCAGCCTGCTGCCCTCAGCGTACACTGCGGTCCAGCTGGGATCACAATTCAAATCAAATCTTGATTGGCAGGATGGCGTATCGAGGCCTACGCATCATCGCAGGCTGCACACCCGCTCAGCTCTGGTGCCACTAACTCAGTGCACCGCAAGTCACCGTCCCGTGGTGGTAGGCCCGTGCCAGCCTAAGTGCCTCGGATTCCACCAACTCTGTGCACCGCAAGTCACCGTCCCGTGGCGGTAGGCCCGTGCCAGCCTAAGTGCCTCGGATGCCACCAACTCTGTGCACCTCAAGTCATGGGCCCTTTGTGATTGAGTCTCGTCGTGCGGACGCCATCATGTCACCTCCGGCAGTGGGGAATGTGATGTGGTAGGGCCCTAGGCCCTCATGCATAAATAATGACCACACGGACACACTCAGCTAGATAGTGGAAATGGCCTCGGGTACGTGCGCCCGGCCCCTTTTATTGGCAGGGTCACATGTCCTGTGACGCATGTGCTGGATGGGTGTGGTGTGGGTGTGAACCAGCCCTCAGGGAGTGGCTGTGGCATGCTGACAACTAGACCTGTGATCAGCAGATCACTACAGGGAAGACCTGGGACATGTAGCGTTGTCCCCCCCCCCCTGTAAGCGTAAGCGGAGTGGGCTGGCCTGGCGTATGCTAGTCCAGCGTAGGGGTGTGAACGATGACCCCGGCGCTCTGGGCTGGTTCCACTCTGGGCTGGACAAGAAGGTAACTAATGCGTGTGTCTCTGATGTGATGTCAGCACCACCCGGTCTGCAATCGGTAATGTTGCACCCTGTGACTCAAGTCCCACATCATGTGCAACATGGACGTAAGGGGGAATCACTGACCCTACATTCATCCATACTTCCGTACTTGAATGGTCATAGACATGACACATCTGTGTGAATTTGATTGTTTATTGCACATTCAGTGGAGTGTTGTAGCTGGAGCAGTACAGGGCCATGCAAACCCCACTTTACATTGTTGGCCCGTGGAGGGCCAGCCAGAGTCCTTCAGGGAATGACAAGTACATCGGAAGAGGAAGAGTTCAGTCCGCAGTCTGATAGCTGTGTCATTGGTGACCAAACAGAATATGGCAGTTCATGTCGAGGTCCAAGGTGAGTGTCGCAGAGTGCATCGGTGGACAGTGGAAGGTGATGATGCAGAGGGCAGAACCAAGCAGAAACAGGCCATATGGCGGAGAAGAATGCTACCGCTTCCTCACCACCTGTGAGGCAGATTCATCCGCATCTTCGTCCTCTGATGTCTCATGTGCCTCACATGTGGGTGGTGGTGTTTTCTCTGCAGCACTGTGTGGCACTGACACATCAGGGGCCGGAGGTGGATTGTCTGCCGCACTGTGAGGCACTGACACATCAGGGGGCAGAGATGTGGATGTCGAAGCAGCAGCAGCATTCATCGGCGCCAGGCCTTGTGGCGGCAATGCCATGACGAGGATCTGCAGGGCATGGTAGATCCCAGCTACATCACACTGGTGTGCAGCCGTGGGAGCCATTCTTTCCGCCTGCACCTGCTCCATGTTCTCCATGGTCCTCCGCATGTGTCCCAACTCCTGGATGACACCGCTGGAGCCACTCTGACTAAACAGTTGTCCTTGTCTCTGAGTCAGGACTCCAGCGATGTCATCCATGGTTCATTGGAGAGGATGGAGCGGACTATGGGTGTCCGTCAAGGACTGTAAGTGGTCCCTGATGGGACTTAGACACCCACGTATTGCATCTAGTTTGGCTGCCATGAGGTCGAACCCCACCCGCACTTGATCAGCCATCTTCTCCTGGCACCCTAACACACGGCGTTGGAAGGCCATGTGTTGTTCGTGGGGGTTCTAGGAGACAGCCGTGGTGGTGGGTGCTTCCTGCTGTGTGGTCTGTGCAGGGGGTGGGGTTCCCTCGATGCAGCTGGGCTGCCCTGCTCCTGGAGGTGGGGTGCCGAAGCTGTCCATGAGCCGTTGGAGGGCGTCGGTGTCGATGGAGGGGAGGTCCTCTTCATCATCAGTGAAGAGGTGTACCGTCTGCTCTGCAGGAGGTGTTGATTCACCCTCTGCAATGTAAAGGGGAGATGCAGTTTAACATTGTTTTCACATGTATGTTGACGCATTGTACAGGTTTACATACAAACTGCATGACAATGTACATTGTTACTGTTTGGGAGGAGCTGCCTATTTGATGCGGGACAGTGGACATTTCGACGACATCACGGATGTGTGTTTGTACTTGTGCATGGGTTTGTTGTGAGATTAGTGATGTGTGGGGAGGGCCCCCTCTGGGCACATAGTCGACGGGGGCCTACTTGCTGTTTGTAGGTGTGCTGCAGTGTGCCAGGGGGATCAGGGACATGATCTAGAGTCATTGCATGTGTGACATTGTGCCCATCTCCCCCTGTCCCCCCCGTCCCTGGTCGTTACTCACCCTGTTGCTGTTGTGTCTGGTCATGTTGAGCAGTGTCCGGTCCCCCAACTCCTGCCACCGTCTCCACACTGATGACTGTGGACACCATTTCCTCCATCTCGTCCAGCTCCTCCTGTGGCCCTGGACTCCCACCTCCAGTCTGCATTGCTGCCTTCTGGTTGTTGCCGAGTTTCTGCTTGGTTTTGCGCTTCACATCATTCCAGCGCCTCTTGACCTCTTCCATTGTCCTCCTCAGCACTCCGATTGCATTCACCTTGTCCACGATGGACTGCCATGTTCCATTTTTTGTCGCCAATGACACATTGGAGGTGACAAACAGTTGTTGATGGTATTTCATCACCACCGTTATCAGGATCCTGTTTTCCTGCGGACTGAAACGCGTCTTCCTCTTCTTCCTGTCCTTGCCCTTCCCTGACCCCGAGGTCCCGGCCTGGTCCTCTGGGGGGCTTGTGGGGTTCTGCTGGTCCTCTGTTCCTGCTCCAGCTACCTCCATTGTGCTTCGCAGTTGTTTTGTTTTTGTTTGTGGTTTTTTTTCTGCTTTTGTAGTGATTTTTCCCACCTGACGTGTGTGAATTGCAGGCCTGGCGCTGCTTGTCGCAACTTTTTTCACGTTTGGGTTTCCTTTTTTATCGCCATCGCGGTAGTTGTCTCGCGGACATTTGGCGTGTTATCGGGAGACTATCGCATGTTACTGACGTGTTGAGAATACGACGTTAACAGGGTGTTATTTTCCCGCGATAGACGGCGATATGAAAACGTGCGTTAGCCTTTTTTGGCGATGATTATCGCACGTTCTTGAGAATATCCCCCTGAGTCTTCAACTACCGAGACCACAGCGATTCGCTCCACTCTATTTCGAAGGTCTTAGCGGATAAAACGACATCTGAGCCCATCGCACCTATATTGGCATCGAGAGCGTCCCGTGACTGTGTAATGGATGCTAAAAAATGCTGCATTATCTGGGATTGACTGTGTCTGCTGTTAATCGTGATAAGTTATGGAACGTGATATGGGGTGGAGGAACCCCTGCTTACTCTCCTTCAGAGACTACACTACAATACCATGGTCAGAATACCTTATGGCCCGACGGTGACAGAAGGCACTCATTAGTTTCAATTGAGAGTGTCTGCCAGGGATGCATTTTGGCCCATTTTATGTTTTTTGTCTATATAAATGGTCTGGAGGCATATTTCCTGCAAAAGAAACTAGATTATCTGAGAATGGGTAACCATTTTATTCCCATGCTTCTTTATGCCGAAGACGCTCTTGATGCCTTTGCAGAGTGTATGTCTTCTTCGGACCTGAAAGCATACTACAAGAAATCCTATATAATGGTCTGCAGCCCAAAAACAACAAGATCAAAACTTGTTATATGCATGGTAATCTGGTTGATAAAGTAAAAAGCTTTTGCAACTTAGGGACCCTTTTTAACACTCAATTAACGTGGGACCCTTTCTAACTTTAAGGGTGCAGCCAAACAGGACCAGAAGCCTGTTAGGGAAATGATAACCCTGTACAAAGCAAAAGGTGTTTCAATTGCTGTTTATGGGGCTGGAGTCTGGGGCTACAGCAATTTCCTTAGAAGTCTCTTGATGGTCCCCCAATCCACCTCGACCTTCTTTCATCATTCTAAGGTGGGTTTGAAATATATAGAAGTTTGTATAGGACTGGCCCCGCTGTTATTGTGATTTAAAATATGGATGAAACCTGAATTGAAATTTTCGGAGCACATCCTTTTGGACTGTCTGACTCTGGGTAATGCTGTAAAAATCCCCTGGCTCGGATTCGTAAAACGCACTTTTGGTGAATTGGGCCTTATTGGACCCAGCTCATATCCTGCCTTTAGCATAAGCCGAAATTAAGGTCGCGTACACAGAAGGGTATTGTCTAAACACCAGAGTCCACCCACTCAGCAATATTCCCTGAGTACTTTTAATGATACTTCCTTTAGCCAAGAGACACAATTTTACTTGTCTTTTATCTTAAATTCACAGCATAGATTTTATTTGACTGAGTTTCACTTGGGCACCGTACATTTTCTGGTGGCTTTTCCAACTGAAGGTGGATGGTTGGAAACCCCTTTGTTATACCCTTGTGATAATACCTCAAATCAATCCACATGGCACCTTTTACTTTTCTGTGCACTTTATAAAACCCTAAGAGAATCTTTTTGCTCCCCCTCTTGAGAATACGCAGCACTTGCTCATATCGAGAAGGTTTTAGATTTTACATTTCCTTGATACTCCTGAAATCTGTTATGCTTTTGTTAATTTTATAACAGGGCCACTTTCAATAAGGAAGCGCTATGGTTAAGTACTGTTCCTTGAATTTTAAGACAATTGTTGTTTTATCCATGTAACGTTTTGAATCACATATGATATCTCTGTGATAACATCTTGCACTAATGCACAATGCACTTTTACTCATTGATCTTCTTCCTTTTTATGAAGCCCTTAATATTTACTTTATTTTTGCCCCTGTAGAACCTGATTAATTAGTTGTTCACACAAAAATAGCATCAGGTTTTTATACCCATCTGAGTCCCATAAAATGTGTGAAGTTTTGGTGAGTGCTAGATGAGAGGCATTGTCGACTAGGGCAAGATAGGCCTAAACTGTTGTTTACGAGATGATGTTGAAATTGCTGATCCATTGATGTACTTTACTTATGTATGTCACACAAAATGTTTTATATTGCTGTGTGCTTTTATGATTTTCCCAATTCGAATAAAGATTTTATGATGATGGTGTCTGTGTTTGTCACTCCATTTCCACCGACAAGGCGGGCCCCCCAGTTGGGCACATTTGTCCAGGATGCTCTGTTTAGTGGCTGGTGGTGCTTTATCCTTAGCCATCCCACTCAGGTGATCATCTTCATCGTCTGAAACTCTCCACTGTCCAGCTGACCCGCCAATCCCTCCTACGTCCTTTATGGGGTGGCACGAGTGGTCAGAGCCCCGAGTCACTGGCCACACCGATATGGGCACACTGTGGCCAACTGCCCTGTCCAAGGGGACCAACTGTGACAGCCACCCACCGGGGATAGAGGGAGTCGCAACCCCAGCAACCCAGTCCGAGGTCTGGCACTTCTATCTTGTCTGGCAGAATGCCTGATGCCTACAAGGCCCTTAGTCCGGCCCTCCTCATCAATCTCCAAGCGCCCAGGATGGCAAATCCCAGACTCGTTCCGTCTACCAGGCTGACTTCCCAGTTCACTTCAAATCAGGGGACCCATCACCATCATGGGTCCACTAGGGGAAATGACATAGGACGCGCTCTGAATAGCAGTGTTCGGGACTCAGCTCTGCCTCACCACCCAAGGAATCCACTGCTGCACGGGGTGTTATACGTGTTATGGGCCCCTGGCTGCATCCTTGACCAGCCAAGTTCTCCTTGTCTGCACCCCATCCATTAGGTGATTTCCATCCCCTGGGGCCCAACGCCTCCTCACCTTCTTTGCGACCAAGTGTGTCCATATGGAGATGCCCAGGGGCCTCCCCTGCTCACGCGGCTCACCCCTCTGTCACTTCTGTGTGTTTCAGAACCAGGGCCAGTTTTAGGATTTGTGGGGCCCTGGGCAGAGGGGGAATGTGTGAGGCCCCTCTCATTTGCATAGACTTGACCCATTCAGGACTGTCTGCATCTCAATTGATGCCCCTGCAGCTTCAGCTCCTTGCTCTCAGCCACCTACAGGCACCTTTTAACAGCTCATCAAGGGCTGAAGGTGTGAGGGTTGCTTATCTCCATAGAGGGTAAGGACTGCAAGGGAGCTAAACAGCCAGACAATAGTCCTGCCGCTGCGCCTCTGTGTAGGTGGGGGGAGGAGGCCTACTTGCAGGACAAAACTGAGGAATGTGCCTTCTTGCAAGTTGGACTGCCCCACACCCGGGTTTGCCTCCCTACACCATAGCAGTCAGGCCAGGGGAGGGGGCCCCCTAAGGTGGTGCACTTGCAAGGTGACACCTTTCATGCCATGGCCTGTCTGTGTCTCATGAGTGCGAGGCCCCAAGTTGGAGGGCTGACTGCGGGGGTCCCTGGGCAGTGGCCCACACTGCCCATGGCCAGCGCCGTCCCTGTTCAGAACTATGCATGAAGCTGGGCCCTACCCCTGCAGCAGGGCCCCCTCCGGTGCCATGGTGCCCCAGCACTCCAAAACTTGAACATAGGCCCAGTCCACCACACAACTACTTAGGGCTGTCTGGTAGCAAGAGGAAGCAGTCCTGTCACCCGTCCGGGGCTCCCCATGCTGCTCCGTGCCTCCAGCACCCTCCAAGCGGCCCTTCTATGGGCTTCGCAGCCATGCCGCAGGCTGCTAAACTTTGCGACTGCTCCCAGGGCCCTCGATCGCCAGTGAACCCAACACAGCCTCTGCCCCTCAAGGTCAGGTACACATTATGGCTGAGCCCCGGGGGTAACGTTACTTAGGATTATGTTGGATTAGGTTGCAGCAGAGAGGAGCAGTCTTAGGACGCGGCTGCCATGATCAGCATCCAAGTCGCACACCCTGATATTGAAATTTTAATAGTTTTCCATAAGGGTATCTTGCTTTACACACAAATAAAATACTTATAGACATATTCCTGTTTGTGTGTGTCCTGCAGAATGCAGCACACAGACAAAGAGAAATTCACAAGTTTCATACAACTACTTTCACCTTGTTATGGGAAGGTTGGGATTGTGTAATACTTTTCCACAAACTCTGCTTTACAAATCAGAGTAAATCTGGGTTGGTGTCAATACACACCATTTTGTCCATAAACCAACTGAGTCAAGGTAAATGACCAACAAGGGAATTATTGATGATAAATATTCATTAATTAAGTATATTTAACATCTGAAAAGGTGACATCACAAATTAATCAGATGATGCCATATCATTCAGACAAAATATTGGAATAGAGTGAGCCTGATCTGGAACAAAACGTCATACATGAAAGAAATACCCTTAAAAAAATTACTTTATAATGTAGGTCAGATTTAGGACACAGAACATAGGGTTCATATTATGCCAAACAATTATTTATTATTCACTTCTGGAAAAAGTTAATTGAAAATAATGTAGAACGTGAAGCAATGTATGATAAAGAGTACTCTCGTTTGAGGGAATCAGTCCCTAGTGTAGAACAAAAAATTAAAAAATTAAAATCTACAAAGAAGCTTATAGAGAAGAAATAGAAGCACCATCGATGTTTCAGTATGCCATACCATGCTGAGCACAGTTTTTGGCTAGGAAAGTTAGTTGTTGACCCCTCCTCATCAAATTGCAATTGTCAAAGTACATGATTTGAGAAACTGATGTGAAAATAATTACATATATATAATGCATCACTTGCGTAACTGATGTGAAGATATTTTAAAAGGCTCTACTCACTCTCCTACCAGCAGACTCTTCAAACACCTCCAAAAAGCGCCAAGCACCAAATACATCTCCAACTCACAACCACACTAAAGAGAAAGTGAAAGATGGAATCACAAACGTGCTACCACTGCTTCTAGGCATTTGGGTCATTTTCATACAGTGCCATTGTATTCTGAGTGATAATGTGTCAGCCTTTCCTGTGGAATGTCACCCTGTGTCACCCAGCCTGTGTTCCAAAGGAATACACAGGCTCCCATTGAAGGAAGGGGTGGCTGGGGAAAATCGTGCACTCTGCTGCAGGCCCCCCTTGGTGCCTGCAACACTGTGCATGGTTGCAAAGAGGGGTTTCCTGGGTACCCCCACGGGCCCCATTCGGAAGGCCCCAGGTGACGGGAGGCCTGCTACGGGCCCCCAAAGTCAGATTCCGACAGCTGATCTGAGTCAGGACAACCGAGTCGGAAGGGCTGTCCAAATCTGACATCGTAATCGCTCGGACGGAAGGCTTCCAACTTGTTCAGAAACCCAGTCCATAAACACACATGTTTCGGCTCCGAACGGCTCGGACTTCCTGAATGCCGTCTGGTCCGGATTCGGAACCAATTCGGAAAGTCCGAACATCGTAATGAGTCGTTGGGAAAGGTTTCCAAATCGGTCGGAAACAGGGCTTTCGAATCCGATTCGGCAAACCCGAATCCGATTCGCAGCCCTTCCGAACGGCATCGTAATCAACCCCGATGAATTAAAAATGACACAGAATTAATGTAATTTTGACACAAAATATCCCATATTTTTTAAATAACTTTACCAAGTTGAAATGTAAAGTATATACATGTCTAACAAAAATAAACAAAAACGCATGCATGTTAATTCTTTTTTTAATATAGTTAGTTTAGAGTTAGATGAAACCCAACAAAAACTCAAAATAAAAAAATTACATTAAGTTAAGAAAATGTGGTTTAAAATTAAGGATAACATTTAATTGTTTTTTATAACATGCAAAATTAAATACGTGCAAATTATATTTCAATTATTTTACATTGTGATATACATTTTACAAGCGAGATATACAATAATTTGTTATATTACTTACTATTCATGTTAATGTGTCTTCATTTTACATCTAAAATGGCATAATTTAATTAATACATGACTGTAAATAACACATGCTAGACAAGTACTGTATAGAAATAAATAACATATGATTTATTGTAGAATTGTAAACACTTCAAATACACTTTCAAGTT
Source organism: Calotriton arnoldi (assembly GCA_963921515.1). Lineage (NCBI taxonomy): Eukaryota > Metazoa > Chordata > Amphibia > Caudata > Salamandridae > Calotriton > Calotriton arnoldi. Next base: position 339,065 of record CAWUFW010013326.1, read on the forward strand.
ATAAACATGGAGTTTATGTGAACCTGAAGAATATTTTGAAATATAACAATAGTTAAACATTGCTCATGCACAGAAAATTATTGTTTTATAAATTATTAAATACATTATAAATAACATGCAGAAGTAGACAAATAGCGAGGCATGACTTGGAAGGTTATTGTGACTGACCACTGTGAAAAAAATAACCTGTGCACAACGCAAAGCAAGAGCTTTGCAATCATATTTTGAAGAAGCATGCACCATTGTTGTGAGCACTATGTAGACTGCTGCCAATCCTCTATCCATGATCTTAGTTTACATTATTTATAGCAATATATTTAGTGATATGGTATGAATAACAGACTTTGTGCAGACAAGGTTAATGTACCTTGCAACAACCACAGATTTGAGCAGAGTAAACCACCATGGTCAAAGTCTAGTGTTCATCATAATGAACATTAAAGTTATTTTTTATATATATAAACCGTTTATTTCGGGCACAGCTCATAAAACACATCAAATTAATACAGCAAGAATACTCTTAAATGCATAGAAGGGTAACGCAATTTAAAAACATAAAAACATCATGGTACAATTGTCAAACTGTAAAAGCGGGTTAAAAATCAATGTAACAACAATAGAAAGAGAGGAACATCATCTATGTAAGTAAAATGTAGGTCTGACAAAGTAACCGATTGTACAATTAGACGAGTACAATTACCACCAGTAATCAGGAAAATTCATATTTTTACAGCAGGGGAAGTGTGCAAATCGGCAATTGTAAGGGGCGAGGGAGAGAGATAATAAAAAGGGACAGGAAGATATATACATATGCATCATTTCTTAATCTTATATTTGAATTTGTAAATGGGTAAATCTATGGAAGAGGGATAAGGGCAAGACCAACACAAGCACAAGGTATCCTAGCAAGGCTAGTGTTTATCAATTCTCTGTCATACTTTGGGATTAAGAATGACCTTCCTCCTTAGTACCCAAGCGATATGCAAGTATTGGGAGACCGCAAGAGCTAAAAGTTCTCCTGTGTCGCTCTTAAACAGTCTCACAACGCTTCCCAGTAATGTCTGACACCCATGAGATTACAGGCGGCCAACAACCATTTTTTACGGGCCTTCCTGTAGTGGGGGCAGAATAACATAAAATGGGATTCCGTTTCCACTATATTTGAGCAGTTTGGGCAAAAGTTGGTCTGGGGGGTTATATTTGCCCATTTAAAAGTGTGTGATCTCAGGGGCAGAAGCCCGCACCTGTATTGGACGTACAAGCATTTTAATTGGTGTGGATACATCCTGTTCATGTATGGTTCAAACACTGGTAAGCTTTTATGGTTCAGGAACTTGCCTGTGAGGGTGTTGGTTTGGTGCGCTTCCCACGTTTGGGCTAAGACTGCCTCCCAATAAGACTGTTTGACTCTTGAGGCATCTCCTTTTACAATTGAGTCAGGGGCTGACCATAAGTCACTCATGCCTATTCTGAGTGTTGTTTCTTGTGTATGTTTCAGCCACGGTGTTCTCACGTTTCTATTGAGGGCCAGAAGGTCTTTCACACACTCTCTATAGGGTGCCAATTCATGGGTGGACCATAGTCTAACCCAATATAGCAGAGGTTTTAAGACAGCTATTAGATGGATAGGGTTGAGAGCCAGGTCTAGCTGTACTGGAGTTGCAGGGGAGCTTTGGGGAAGTTTAAAGAGTGTTTTTATGAACCTGTTTTCTACTTTAGTTAGTCTTTCTGCATCAGCATATCCCCAGATCTCGGCTCCATATAGTGTTGACGCAACAGCTGTAGCTTTATATATGGCAATAACCAGGTAGACGGGTCCTTCAGATGCTACTTTATAGCGTCTAGCTATAGCAGAGGCTTTCTGATTTAGAGCGGTTTTGCTTTTTTCCAACTGTGGGGCCCATGCTTGAGTGTCGCTTAGCCTTATCCCAAGATAGTCGATCTGATGGACTACCTCGAGGGGAAGGCCCTCTACAGTCACAATACCTCTGCACCTCTTGTTTGGATTGATCGTCATAACTTTGGATTTGTTGTACCAAGTTGGCGTTTTCTTTATAAGTGCTCCTCTCCTCTGTTCCCTCATGAAGCATGATCTCAGAGTGTCCATGAGTTCCCAGTGTAGGGGGATAAACTGAATGTTAGGGATATTATTTTGGTCGATCTGGGAAAGTTTAGACACAAACAGATTATAAATGAGTGTCATCATTTTTTCGTCTTCCACCATTTCTGCCCACTTAATACTTCTCAAATTATTTGATGTTGTAATTAATGCGGGGGATATGACTGCCTCCTGCTATACATTTTTCCTTCCTCTTGCTCTTTGAGCCTGGAGGTCTTGGTTGGGGGGCTAGAAGAACCTCAACCTCCTCTATTAGCGCGTCAATTATAGTTAAAGTGCAGTTTTCTGCAGCATGTTGCTGAATTTTCCTTATACTACCCAGGCCTAGGCTTTTATCAGATGCTTTCCTTTTGCCCATTGTGGAGGCCACTGGATGGGGGGTAAAAGAGAAAAAGGGAGCCGAGAATATTCCAGGTTAGGCCCAGAGGTCGTATCGTGCAGTACTTACAGTTCTCAAATTGCTGTCGCGATGAAAGCAAGGGGGGTGGCCCTGCCCTGGCTCTGTTTGGCGCTGACGGGTGCAGACGGGCCCACCCTTGGCCTGGGCTTCACCCTGGCGTGGCCCGAGCACTCCTGCGTGCATCCCATGCTGTGGGAGCCCTCAGCGTTTTTTAAAGCGCCTCCTGGCGCTATAGATGATGTCGGCGGCAGGCAAGCCACAGGGAATGCTGGTGCGAGAAGTCCTGGGATCCTAGCTCCCGGCCCCCAGCAAGGAGCAGAAGCAGCAGTTGAAACGGGCACCCCGCACTGCAGGAGCCTGCAGCGGTTTTTAAAGCGCCTTCTGGCGCTATAGATGATATCGGTGGCAGGCAAGCCGCAGGGAATGCTGGTGCGAGAACTCCTGGGCTCCTAGCCCCCGGTCCCAGCAAGGAGCAGAAGCAGCAGTTGAAACGGGCGTCCCATTAAAGTTATTGTTAATGTAATTGTGAAAAGCACACAAGGTAGAAGGAAATTGTTAAATAATGTATTTTGCATGTGACTTCAGTACGCTAAGGGGCAAACAGATACATATTAATTGATGATGTGAGTTCACGGGTGCCATACAGCTTGAATATTAATATTGACAGTATTGCCAAGTCTCTTGAATGTTGTTTGTTTTGTTTATGTAAGTAATACATTTATGTTCATAACCAGCCTGTCTGTGTGAGCCAACCCAGGCCCCACAATCTGCTATTTGATAATAATAATAGTATGTCAGCATACAAACTAATCATGCAGTTGATGTGTGACTTGCAACACTAAACTAACTGAGTACATAAAAAACAGTTATTTAATAATAACATTTTAGATTATCATGAATAATGTGCACACACTGACGTATTTTTAAATCTACACATTTTCCTCAGTTGACAAATTAGGACGGTCCAAGTCATTCCCCCTGACACTGTGATAGTAAAATATGTTCCAGTCCTAAGTGCAATGCAACGCTGGACATGAGTGTTTTTGGGATGTAATAGTAGTACATTGTTAGATCATGTATCCTCTAGGGCATCCTGTCAATGGAAGTACAACACTTCTACACATCCAAAATATTTTGGACCTGAGTATCGGTGGGGCCACATTTTTAGCGCAACCATTATATATTTATGTTATGATTTTTAAGCTGCACAAGCTCTGATGTGGGAGCCCTTGCAATGATTTCTTAAAAATCCAAATTGATTACACTGATTAGCAATAAATAGACATGGTGTTCAGAATTTGCCATTTCATAGTGAGTGTTTGAATCAAAGTAAGCAATACAAAAGGGGATGATGGACGGAACGTTTGAGCCAATCAAACACTCACCCCCAGTCAACTGATCTGGGTTTAATCCATCATCATTCTTTAGCTCACTCCACCACCCCAGTTCAGACATGGCCATATGCAAATCAGTCTGACCCTGTGCCTCATGGGAACAGTACAGCCCGAACTGCCAAGCCATGTCTTCCCTGGACCGGAAACAAGCATCCTAGGACCGGTTTCTGGCATTCCAGCCGTCATCAGCCAGGCTTGCTTGAATCCAGTGGCAAAGTGAGCAAGGGACCCACGTCTGGGCATACCCCCGCCAACTTAGGGCGAACAAAGCAATACAAAAGGGGATGATGGACGGAACGTTTGAGCCAATCAAACACTCACCCCCAGTCAACTGATCTGGGTTTAATCCATCATCATTCTTTAGCTCACTCCACCACCCCAGTTCAGACATGGCCATATGCAAATCAGTCTGACCCTGTGCCTCATGGGAACAGTCCAGCCCGAACTGCCAAGCCATGTCTTCCCTGGACCGGAAACAAGCATCCTGGGACCGGTTTCTGGCATTCCAGCCGTCATCAGCCAGGCTTGCTTGAATCCAGTGGCAAAGTGAGCAAGGGACCCACGTCTGGGCATACCCCCGCCAACTTAGGGCGAACAAAGCGATACAAAAGGGGATGATGGACGGAACGTTTGAGCCAATCAAACACTCACCCCCAGTCAACTGATCTGGGTTTAATCCATCATCATTCTTTAGCTCACTCCACCACCCCAGTTCAGACATGGCCATATGCAAATCAGTCTGACCCTGTGCCTCATGGGAACAGTCCAGCCCGAACTGCCAAGCCATGTCTTCCCTGGACCGGAAACAAGCATCCTAGGACCGGTTTCTGGCATTTCAGCCGTCATCAGCCAGGCTTGCTTGAATCCAGTGGCAAAGTGAGCAAGGGACCCACGTCTGGGCATACCCCCGCCAACTTAGGGCGACCAAAGTTTGAGATTAATTATATTTACCTTATAAGAATAAAAATATATTAGGAGCAGGAACATATTTGAATATAGGTTAACCCAAAAGAGTATTGTTGGTATGTTGATGGTATTGATGCAGTTTGGTATGCCTTAACCAGGTCTTTTTAAAATTGTTTGCCTGACTTATAAATTGTTCAGTTTCTTTTAACAGCAATGTCTGGCTTCATGTTTGTGAGTTTTACCAGTACAAAACAAATAATGAAGAGACAGAACATTATGTGTGTATTTGACTGGGCCCTCTGTGCAGGGTCACCCACAGACCTATTTGCCTTCACCCTATTTTTTCTGAATTCATTTTTATTGGTCCTGGGACTCTTTACCTCTTCCAACAAGTGCTAAAGTGCTTGTACTCACTCCCAAAGTATGGTACAAGTTGCTTACACTTCAGTTGGCATATTTAATTTACATATAGGTCCCTAGTAAAATGGTATACCATATACCTAGGGCATTGAAATTAAATGTTATTAGTAGGCATGCAGCACACACTGTGCCACCCACTTAAGTAAACCCTTAAAACATGCCCCAGGCCTGCCATTGCACCCTGAATCCTGTTTTAAACTGCCAGATCGATTTTTACAAAAAAAAAACATGCCAAGCCTTAAACACCCCTTTTATTGCATATATGCCACCCCTAAGGCAGGCCCTAGGCAGCCCATAGGGCAGGATACACTGCAATTTGATATTGTATGTGCCTGTTTTTGCCTTAAACTTTAAAAATGTATAGCTCCAGTTCTACTGATTAGATTGTTGTTGTTTTGGTGTCAAATAATTCTGAATTTTGCTTGTGTTGTGTTCTCACTTTATTTCTGCTGCATAAATACTTTACCCATTGCCTCTAGGTTAAGCCTGACTGCATTTGTGCCAATCTATCAGAGGGTTAAGCACAGGCTAGTTTAGTGACTTTAGTAGTTCACCCTGCCAGGGATTGTGTCTGTTGCTTGAGCAGGGTTAACACCCCACTCAAACAACAACCCATTTTCTCACAGTGTGTAACCAAAATATATTTTTTTTATGATTGTTTAGGCATCAGTGTCACCGGTGACACAAAAAAGATTCTGAACTTTATGAAAGAGGAATTACGACATAAATAAAAACGGTGAATATAGTAACACAAATGTTACAAAATGAGAGAAAGATCATTGTTCTAATTGCCATTATCTAAGAAGGATGCTTTCTGCAGTCAATATATGGACACAATTAGCACCATAAAGCCAACAGTAGAAAGCAGAGGAAATGCAAACAGATGGCATGATGATAATAACAGGACCAAGCAAAGAACTGATCAACAGAAACTCAGTGATGAATATTTAGCATTGTTGTGTTGCCAAGTAGTTACTCCTACAGCTGCATTCTCTTATGATTCTGCATGCTCCTCTTGTTTGGGTTTAGGTGCACAGATAGGAGAAGCAGTGCCTAATGCAGAATCATCAGATGAGGACAGTGTAGTGCTCAAGGTAGCTACAACATTAGTGAGTGCTCTGGAGAGAACATAATAATCCCTGGCACAGTACTGCTGATTTAATAATACTGCAGCAATGTTGCTGTTGAGGGAAATTGTAATGGAAATTAAAGAGTCCATTATCAACTCCATTCCATGTTAGAAAGACTGGATAGAGCAGTTGATGAGATGAGCTCTAGCTTCTTGACAACTTAACTAGTTAGGGAGAAGGCAGTTGTAGTTCGCTCCAGACTCATATGACAACTGCAATGTCAGCTAGAGACTTATCACTTTCGTGGACCCAAGAATGGGTGCTTTTGACACTATCACCTTTGCACTGTGTTATGTACAATTTTGTAATAAGAAAACATATTGTTTGCATTTGATAGTGACTCCACTCCCTTGTTTGTCTTTGCATCAATGGTACATACCATGGATGGTGCATAGGTATTCATATGAAACCACACATTGGTTTTTCAGAAATAACTGTGTCAAAAGTTGACATTGAGTGTTTTAGATAAAGTACATTCACCTCCTTGAGGCAGTTGTAAAAAGTTCTAAATTTTACATTTCTCAACAGTTAACAGACTGTTAATATGTAGTACAATTTACAACTCACATAGAAAAAGTAAAAGTAAGTAAATGTACCATTTTGACAAATCTGAAAGAACTTATGTTAACAAACTATGCGTCAATATTGGCACATGCCATCATAAGGTCAAACACCACACGTTCACTCTAAAAGCATATCATATATTATCATATATGGCACATACATGCACTCTCATCTCCAGCCAACCCATCACAATGACTGTAATAGTTGTACTGTGCTGACTAACAATTTTCTTTAAATGGCCCTTACAATAACACATATGAGGATGAGCTGAAAATGAATGATGCAAAATATTTAAACACATCTCTCACAATGTAGCATCTCTATAATAACAAAATCATTGATCAAAATGGGGTTACATCTTTTTCAAATTATTATTGAATTGTATGCCTTTACGCTTTGTTGATAATAAAAGAACATTGGTGCTGCACAGGCTTACTTTGTGTGTTGTCACTATTACCATGGATTGGTATTTTATGTTCACATGTATATGCTCAGTAATGTACACACACATTGAAATCATTACTGACTTGACTTGGATTTAATAGAAAACATTACCAACCAGGCTGGCGTAATACACAATATATTTCTTACAAATAACATTGTTCATTCCATGTTGTTTTTCATAGGTTAGGGAATGTGCTGAAATAAACACCTTCAGGCATATAATGTATCCTGAATGCAACAGCTGGACCCTTGGGACATGGCTATAGGGTGAATGCATTGGCACTAGGAAACAACAAATGAACAATTTATTAAGAGACAAAATAGTGCACCATATCTTTTACAAAAGGGTCAATTCAGTGCTTTACTTTTCCAACAAAGCAGCACACAAACTTATCTTTTGCTGTGCTGCATTGGGTAAAATATATTTTGCCAATCTGCTACACCGTGTACTAAAACTTTATTTCCTTATGACAGATATTTGCAAGGTTGCATTGAGAATAACAAATAGGTTGCATTGAGAATAACAAATATTTTACACATTATCATATTAATACATTTACCATTATTGTGAGAGCCACGTCGTCAAAGTATCTGTGGGTAGAAAGCATGATCACTTATGGACAATTACTTTGTTGGACACTTAGGGACTGATTACGAGTTTGGCGGTGAAGGAGCATACCGCCTTGCCGGTGACACGCTCCCTCACCACCAAACCTGAGTGCCCACTGACTGCCAGATTATGAGTTTCCTTGTGTCTGCAGGCTTTCTTTTACGGCCCCATGGCAGTGCCTCTGAAATTGCCCACCACAATGGGAACGCCCAAAAAAGTTCCTGCACGGCATGGAGTGTAAAGTCCATGCCGTGCAGGAACTGATGTGCATGCGCACAGGGGGCACATGTTGTGCCCCCCTTCATGCCTCCCCATGCAAATGAGCAACAGGGGGCCCTGAAGGGCCACCATTGTTTCAGGATCACCAGCCTTTTCATGGAGGGAGAACCTCCATGACACAGCTGGTGGTCCTGAAATTCGTAATATGCTTGGAGGTGCTACAGCGGCACCACCAGCATATTACTGAGGACCTGACAGCCACAACACCATTAGGGAACAGCAGCTCCCTGGCAGCTGCGGCAGTGCAATAGCATTCCGACCACCCAAGTTGTAATGGGGCAGTCGGAGTGCCGTGGCAGCGGTGGTGGCTGGATGGACACTGCCATGCCCTGCGAGTCTGGCGGGCCTCGGATTGCCAGATTAGTAATTAGGCCCTTTGTCTGAGAAGCATGTAAAGTCTCTAGGTCAGGAGTGCCTCAACTCTGGCAACCAACTCTGTAAAGATGAGTGATACCACCTGCTCCTGCTTTGGAGTCAAGTCTTCCTAGATTTCTGGTCGTCCTGCTGTGGTTTTTGTAGCCTTCTGGTTCCTGACCTGACCTGTTTCTCCTTAGTCCTGCATTTATGATAATACCCCCTTTTCTTGTATTCCACTACAGTCTTTATGGTCAGTGCTACAGAATTGATTGTGTCTACTATTACTTGTCATAAAACATTATTCTTTGATAAGGGTAATTTGTATGTGTCAAATAGATATTTCTCAGAAAATGAAATATGGTTTACCTCCCCTGCAAAGTTGAATTTCCTTTTCCATGTGCCCTCTAGGTGAGCACCTCCATGTCTGCTTCCAAACTGCCGGCTGGTAGACTCATCCATATTTACAATGCTGTTAGCAGCAAAAAGCTGCAAGGAAATGCATTACATTTTGTAGTAAAGAACAACACAGTTATCCTAAACTGAATTGTGTAGCTGTTATTGCTAAAACCCCCTACAGCACTCTGAAAATAAAAATGGCTCATCATATTTCACCAGAAGGTGAAGCAGATCTAGTTCTATAGCAAAGTAGAAGAAACCCTGGAGAGTTTATGTGCCTTCTGCTCTGATCTGTGTGAGCCATGCACGTCACACTGTGCAGTCCTAGTTGAATATCCTAGATCCTGAGACCTTCATGTACAACTGCAAATCACAGCTCACTTGATCAATATTCAGTTTAAATAGAATTGTACAAGCAAACATTTTAATTAAGTCAGGGATAAGTAGGGCTATTAATGTTAGATGTGGTACTAGCAAGGATGCCCTCAGCCTCCAATTCTATTTCAATTTTTCATCAAGACTTTAGCAATAGCAATTCAAGAAGATCAGCCAATTTTGCCACCATTAGTTTATATGTCCAAACTTACATTATGTGCAGGCAATCCTAAGGAATACATTATGTGCAGGCAACCCTAAGGAATACACTAAATGTGTGGTTCAGGCTTTTGGGATTTCACCACATTGGTAGAGCTCTTTTGCAGAGAAAACCATAATATTTATGTAGCTAGCTTAGTAGCAAGATCTCTGATTACACTACTTTGGTAAACTGAAAATGTTTCCAGTTTTAGAGATTGGAGGAACAAGGTGCAGAAAAGAGTGGAGATATATGCAATGAGAACAGGAGTCTGGGGAAAATTTGAAAACCTATAGGAATTTTATGTACTGTTCTGTATCTTGTAGAAATCATAAGTAAGTGTTGATGAGAACTCAGAACACAATTTTTTTTCCTACTTTTATAGATGAAATTGGGATGGTAATATAATGTAAGTAAATGTAATGCATTTTTTTACAAAGATGAAAGATGTACAGGTAAGGAAAGCTACTCAGGTATGCACTTCTGTTCAAATGCTCATGAGTTACTGCATGTCTCATGAAGCAAATGCAGAAAAACTCTTTACCCTTACATTATGCTGGGCAGTTTTTTGTGCTTGCCTTACATGTTTTCCCTTTGTTTTTTGTTTCTTGTAATTATTAATTTTTTTGGGTTTGTTATTTGACTTTTTACAGTTTATACTGTTTTGTCCTACTACTGTTTTTTTTTACATTTTATATTTAATTTCTTTGTTGTTAGGCACCATGTTTGACCAGGGCCCGGCCCAGGCCTACCGCAGGTTTAACACGTAGAGATGTGTAAACCTTTGCTACTTTGTTGAATTTAAATTCAACCCACTCACTTTTTTAAAATTCAAAGGCGTTCTCGCCACTATAAATAAACATTTTTGGGGGTGTGCGATAAATTTTGCTCTGCCAGTGAAGTTGGCTGAGTTTTGGCCACTCCGCATTACATGCATAAAATGTAACTAAATGTAACACAGAGTTCCAGCCAAATCCTGCCAATCACTGCATGGCAGAGTTTTTCTTGTGCCCAGCTTGTCAACTGCAAGTTGGTGAGTGCGAGTGAAATTTGGCGTCCCCTAGCACAATTTTCAGTTGCTAGGAGGGCACCCTGCGATATTTCCCCAACATAGGCAGTAGCAGGGGGTTACAAACATTCACTGTCAGAAAGTAGTTGATCGAGTACAAAATCTACGCAAGCACCAGCAAAATCTACTCTAGAAGCAGCGCCCTCTGGCGCACTGCATGGTGCCATTTGTGTTGATTTTTCAATGCGGAACAGGCTCCAGCGCTAATATGTAAAGCGAGCAGCATGTCATGCCTAACACCGCCCATTCTCGGAACTCTGCGGAATCTCACAGAGTTTTCATGGAACTCTGCAGAACTCCGTGGAGCGAAACTCCCTAAAAATCTCTCAAAATTAAAGGTGTTGCTGACCTATGGAACTCACATCTGCCTTACCACCAGTTCAAAACAGCTTTGAAAAAAGTGGTACACACACCTTCCTTCAATGATGGACCCACACAGCTTAAAGAGAGGAAAGCATACTCACCATGTCATTGACAGCTATGAGCAAAGGGGGATTCAAAAGTACCTTATTGAACCATTTACTGTTAACTATAAACTGAGGTTATGCCAGTACGGATGGGAAGTTTCTCTTCATTAGATCTTTTGCCAACTGGGGTGACCCAACCAGCCTTCTACAAGTGTCGTCTCTGCCACTTGTACCAGGAGACGTTTCCACACCTCCTTTGCATCTGTCCACATTTAATAAACAAACACAGAAGATTCTTCGATGGACCCTGATCAATCAGGGGGTTATGGTCAGTTTAGACAGCTGTTGACTTCCTTTTGAACGGAGCACACCTGCAAGTGATATTAAGTCTCATAGGATTCTTCAATACAGCAGAAAAAAGAGAACGTCGTTATGCCAAATTCATCTGCCGGAACTTTGTTCATCCCGGGTCAGATATCAACAGTTCTGAGAAGTATCTTGGTAAGCCATCTTGGGCATGGCAATATTTATGTCGCTGCCAGGACCACAAGGCCAGCTTTGCCTTGAGACTCAAACCTGGAATCAGCTCCCATCACGCTGCATGCCGAGAAGCGGAATCAGAAGCATGTAAACTTACCGCATAAAGACAAAGGAGATCCCCAGATAACTGCTTCATCAACAACCAGTATCTGGAACAAAGCCTTTAAGAAAAAAAAAGAAACAGGATCATTATGGTACAATTTGAATATTGTGGACATGCAAAGACATCTGGAATTAAAACGGTTCCAGCAGGGGGCTCACGGCTATAAAGCAATGAAACACTACAGGTTAACCTAGGTGCATTATGAGATTGTGTTGAAAAAATGTGTGCACTCTTATTTGAAGCTTATTCAAAGACATTGTTGATCAAAAGCATTGAGCAGTAAAAATACTTCCAGAACAATCAGGAGAACACTTGTGCATTAAAGGGGTGTGTTGCATAATGTTCTTTAACATTGCTCAAAAGGGTAAATTTAAATGCCATGATTATTGTTACTATGTTAGTATTGCCTGGTTTGAATCATAACATGTAATATATTATTTGTTTTGTTATCCCATGGAGAAAAATGAAGATACCAGTACTCAAGTAAACCACAACCCAAAATTCTGACGTGCCCTCTGTGAAAGTACCAGTTGATCGCAGGTAGGTAAATAATCCACAGGTAAGAGTGGGGAGGACAGAGTGGGGATGGACTATGATTCTTAGCACTAAATCACTGATGTATTGTTTTCTCACTGTTAGAGGTACAACAGCTGCATGAAGACAATCAGCCTAGGACCTTCTTCCATGTACCCCAGCTATCTTTCTTGTGTATTTCTCATTAAAAGTAAGAGGGTAGGAATTGAGGGGCTGGCCCATATCATTCCTGTGAGGCCACGCCGTGGGCTTTAAGGAAAGGATTGCGGTAAGTCCAACAGAAGGCAACGTCCAACGCCTTACCCTGACGACATGGACAACCAGGATGTAACCCTAAGGGACATTTCTAATATCCTAGTGACCATTCAAACAGAGATTCAAAGTTTGCAGCAGGATGTCACAGCTTTACAATTGCTATTAGCTACATGTCATATTGACTCCCAGTGCTCTCAGTCCTCTGTTAAGCCCAAACAGAAATCGGTGCTGCAGGCACCCACTTTCCAACCGTCTAGAGGGGCATCTTTGGCCACAGGTACAATCCCACAAAAAATCCAACTGAGATTCATGTTATCACACCACATCCTATGCTATTGGTGCCTCCTTAATGCACTTATGGGGATAGTAGTAAATGTTGCATTTTTCTTAATCCATGGCATTTGCATTTTATGGTACGAGCTACTACTTTTCCTGATGACACCTCTAAGGTGTCTTTCGTTTTATCATACTTAGGAGGAGATGGGTGACACTGACAATGGTACATTCAATTAGTGGAAAAAGATGATCCCCTACTATATAACTATGTGACCTTGAAGGTAACTATGCAACACATGTTTGCTTGTCATACATTTGTCCAAACCACTGATACTGAGCTCCTCAATTTAAAACAGGGAAGCTAGACTTGCTCTAATATGTGGCCATGTTTAATAGTTTGGTAATTGAAGTGGATTGGCTGGAAGGTAAAAGAATCTTGATATTCTATTGTGGCTTATGCAACAAGTTAATAGACTTAATTGCACAAATGGTAGACCAGGCTGATGACATCAATGAATTCATAGACTTGGTGGTGAAGTTGAACCACCAGAGTTTAGAAAGGAAGTTTGATAAAGGCCTTAGGAGAACAGATTGAACAAAACCCATCCAGATAGGTAGGATTAGAGGGCCATTGACCGAAGAAGAGAAAGATAAGCGAAGAAAATTATATAGTGTCTTTATTGTGACAAAACTGGACAGTTCCTGAAGGAATGCCTGGTTAAACCGCTAAAGCCTAAAACAACCAAACTCGCACCACCAGTGGTGCCTGTAGTCAGCACTGAACCCGTGGGAAACAAGCAAGCCCAGTAGTAGTCAAGGTCAGCCTGCTGGGTTTGTCTTCTAACTCAACCTCCAAGGGAGCTCCTGGTGCCTTTTATCATCATACAAGTATAAACGTAACATTAACCTCAGATTCTAAGCACACTTGGCATGTACGTGCCCTTATAGATTCACAGGCAACAGGGAATTTCATCGATACCCAATTCCTTAGTACGCTAGGTATAACAACGGTACTGAAAATTCAAACCCGAGATTGTTAGGGCCATAGGCGGGAAAGAACTGACCTCTGGAATCATACAGTTTCAGACAGAATCTTTAAAAATTACCTGTGCAAACAACCATGGTAGAAGAATCCCTTTTGATCTCATAGACGCATCACAGTTCCAACTGATTCTTGGCCTTTCTTGGCTAACTGTTCTGTAGAAAGACGTGTTATATAGTATCACTGCAGAGGAGAGTCTGCCCGAGGTGTATTCAGATTTACTTTTTTTTTATTTTTTTTATTTTTTATTGGAAATCAGGTAATACATATTTACATTATCCAGTTATTCTTACATTGGTTTTACATCTGAACCATTATTCTCATTTATTTATTTTCATTTTTTTGTCCTCATTCGCCTTCTTGCCACCCTACTGCTTACGATACCGCCCTGGGTTTTCGACTTCATTTGCTGGATACAGGAGGATAGATGTAAAGCTTTAGAAATGGAGGCCCTCCCATAACCATCGCACCTCTTGCCCCTGGAGGACCTCCTCTCCCAGCCGCACAGTCATTCCGTTTCCCTAGTCTTCCTGTATAAACAGAGAAGATTTTCGCCAGCCGAAGCAGATGAAGACTTAATCATTGGACTCTTAAAGCTTACACACCTAACCCTTGACCATAATATGTTAAAAGAACTTCCAAAAGTTATATCTCTTTTTAGTCTGATCCGAAATATCCATCTTAGCAGCAAATTTCATTGATTGTAACCAACCACCCTCAGTAGGGCTAACAGGGAGACCCAAAGTTTACATATCTCTCTTCGGGCCAGCAATACTGCATAGAATACAAGCTTCGCTTTATCGCTCATATCCTTACCATGCAGCTCTAATCTTCCACATATGACCATCTCAGGGCTTACCTTTATCTGTAAGCCTAGAACCCTTGATAGACAACTACTCACGGCCTCCCAGAAAATCTGAATCTTCGGACATTGCAGAAACATATGCAGATCATCTTCATTCGGGCTTCCGCACTTGGGACACAACACCACTCCACCTGATCCGAATTTTGAAAGTCTTCGTGGAGTCCAGTAGGCCCTATGCATAGTAAAAAAGTGGTTCTTCCTTAAATACGCAGGTTTCACTATTTTATAAAGCATAGACATTGTTACTTGCCATTGGTCTTCTGTCGCAATCTCCGGCAAGCACCTTCCCCACAGGCTCTCTGGTAGCATGAAAGGACCATCCTCCATCTCAAGTATTAGCCAGTACCACAGTGCAATTTCTTTCTTGAAGGTACAGTTGGAAAGAAATTTCTCCTCCAGTTCATTAGAAGTACCTATCAAATCGCCGGATACCACGTACCAACTGTGAATCTGGAGGTATTTAAATCTGGAGCAACTGAGTCCCCACTCCTCTTCACACTGCCCCCATGACATTAACTGCCCTTCCGGAAATAACTGCTTCCAATTCAATAAACCCCTTTCTTTTAAGGGACGGGCCAATAGATCTTTTGTCCAAAGTGGGGACCCTGGTGCATCCCAAATTGGAGCCAGCTGACTAAAATATGGAATTTTTAAAGCCCTTCTAATTTTATACCATGTTTCTGCCAAGTCCTTTAAAACCTTCAACCTAACCTTCTTGAAATATTTCGGATCAGCAAATTTAAACAAAAGCCCACTCTCTGCATTTCTCTGTTTCTTCAGCATCTCCCTATACATTCTTCCTATCTCAGTGTCTGCAGGTATACCAAATAACATCCTACTATTTTTTAACATAAATGCCCATGAGTAAAGCAACAGGTCCGGCAACGCTAAGCCCCCTTCACTAACTTCCTCCTGAGCTTCTTCCAGGACAAACGTGGCCCTTTGACATCCAAAGGAAAGAACTGATTTCGCCCTGCAGCCTTACTAACCACTCCTTCCTAAAACTTAAAGGAATTGTCTCAAATAAAAAAGTTAACTTCGGCAGGATCGTCATTTTCATCAAGTTAGCTCGGCCAAATAAAGTGAGAGGTAAATACATCCATCCCCGTAGACTGGCACTGATCTCCTTTCTAAGCTTATTAAAATTCTCCTTGGTGAGGTCAACTATGTTGTGTGTGATCTTAACTCCTAAGTACCTCATCTCTTTTTACAAACTATACCATCCGTACTCATATTCCAAGCCATGACCTCTGTTTTCTCCTTATTGATCTTATAGCCTGAAATAATACCAAACTTGCTAGTTACGTCTATCAAGCACTTCATAGTTTGTTGCAAATCGGGTGTTTAGATTATAATATCGTCTGCATATAAACCTATCTTTTTACTCCAGCCTTCAAACTCAAAGGCACGATGCCCTCTGTACTCCTTATTCTGCGTGCCAGTGGCTCGATATATAAATCAAACAGAAATGGAGACAGAGGGCACCCTTGTCTAGTACCTCTCGTAATCTGAACTGGCTGAGTCAGCACCCCATTTACTAATACTCTGGCCTTAGGAGCCGAATATATAGCTGTTAACATTTTACAAACATTCGGGCCTAAATTCAAATATCTCACCACCGTCTGCAGATATACCCAATTAACACGATCAAACGCCTTGGCTGCATCTAGAGCAATAACAGCCAAGGGAAGATCAAAAGACGTGGCCATGTCTATAGAACCAATAAGAGAGTATGTCAATTCTTTCAGTGTTCGACCCCTAATAAAACCTTTCTGATCCTCGTGAACCAGATATTTCATAACACTATTCAGCCTTCCTGCTATAATTTTGGCAAAAAGCTTATAATCCGCATTCAGTAAAGAAATTGGCCTATACGAATCTACTTTTTTTAATGACTTCCCTGGCTTAGCGATCAAAGAAATATTGGCCTCATTCCACGAAGGCGGCAGAGAAGCATCTGACATAAAGAACTCATTGAATAACTGCCTCATTATAGGAGTCAAAACCCCAGCCCAAGTTCTATAAACCTCTACCGGAAGGCCATCCGGCCCTGGCGCCTTACCCTTTTTGCCTCCTCTAATAACCTCCTCAACCTCTTCATTAGATATCTCTTTATTCAGAATATCCTTTAAATCATCCGAAAGAGGGTCCATATTTTCCAACCAACTCCACACATCCTGTTCTTCAACAACCAAATCTTCCTTATAGACCCCCTCAAAGTGACTATGGAATGCTGCAGCAATTCCCTTACTATCCCTAAGCACTGTGCCCGAATCCTCACTTATTATTTCCTTAATCAAACTTCGAACCTGTTGGCTTTTTACTTTCCAGGCTAGTAGTTTGCTACAGCCCTCGCCATATTCAAAGTGTGCCAGCTGGCTGGTTTCCCACCTTTCCTTAACTCTGTCTCTCAAAACTCCCGATAAATTTGCTTTTAAATTTAATAATTTCTCCATCTCTTTTTCACTAGCCTCCCTACTTCCATCTATTACTAAACCTACCTCCAAATTCCGAATATTTTCTTCCAGAGCCGACACTCTGCTATAATATATTCGCCTTTTCCTTGCTGCCAGGGCTCCTAACCTGCCTCTCAGATAAGCCTTATAAGCGTCCCAAACAATACCAATCTTAGCTGAACCCTGATTTCTTTCAAAAAATTCCCTCGTTTCCTCTCCTAAAGCCTCCACTACTTCCTCTTCTAATAGTATCGTACGGTCTAACCTCCAAACAGTACTCGTTGTCTCTTCTCCTACCGCCAGCCGAAGAAAAATAGCTGAATGATCAGATAAATGCACCCCAATATGTTCTACCTCCAAGACTGAATCCTTAACCCTCCGATCCAGCAATATATAATCTATACGTGACTTATGTTTGTACTTTTTGTTATAAAATGTATAACCTAACTGCTAGCCAAACTTATACCTCCATACATCATATAAACCCCACTGTTTCATAAACAATCTAACTCTGTTCGACATATTAGGATTCACTGCAGCTCTACTGTTCTCAGACCTATCTAACTTATAATCCAAAACAGTATTAAAATCCCCTGCCATTATAATCTGACCGGAATAACTCAAAAGCTCCTTAGCTAATTCATCTAACGGGCCCACATCGTCCTGGTTTGGACCGTAATAACCCACCAAAAGAAAAACCTGTCCAAATATTCTTAGCTTAACTATAAGCCACGTCACTGCAACACTTGAAGCCTTACCTTCTATTGCAATATTCAGACCTTGCTTAACCAATAATGCAACTCCTTTAGTAACTGCTGTTTGTTGTGTATAAACTGCATGAGTAACCCATCTCTGTGCTGCAAAAATCTTCTTACTCTCTTCCTCCATCAAATGTGTCTCCTGCAAAATAATAATTTGCGCCGGAGAATCTTTCAAATATTCCATAATCAAATCTCTCCTCCTCTTCACACGGAGACCATTTACATTCCATGAAAGAACTTTCAGCTCATTTAATCTAACCCCACTCATCTCCAAAAAAGAAAAACCCGCACATCCTATTCAAACCACAACAATAACAGCAGCAACAAAACCAATGAGGCATTTTTCTACATTTTCCACCCGCCAAACCCACCCCTCCCCAACAAACCCAAAACCCCACCCCCTTCCCTGGAAAACCCTAACCAACTGCCCATGGCTAAGCCCTATGAGCGACCCCTTAGCGTGCAGTACTATATCCTAAAACACACTGGTGCGAAACAAATAATAAATCTCATGGCATAAATAACAACTCAAAATTCCTAATATTCCTACTCCAAGTGATAACACCATTCATCCTTTCTTTGTCCTTCATACGCTCCCAGACTGTTGTTGTTCAAGAAACTTATCCACCTCGTCTACAAAACGAAAGGAGTACATCTTGTTATTCAACATTACTTTCAGTAACGCTGGAAATTTCAATTGCACTGAAGCACCCAACTTTCTCAATGGCTCAATCCTTTTACCTAACTCCCATTGCCTATTGGAAGTTGCTATTGACAAATCTGATCTGACTTCAATCTGTACTCCATCCACCTCCAAAGCTTTCTTTTCAGGGCCTTAGCTAGAATCTTTTCCTTCAGAGTATATGTGAGAAAATTTACCAAAATTCTCCTAGGTCTAGTCCGATTTGAAACCAGCCTGAAGGGGTCCCTATGTATTCTCTGAATATCCCTCGAGATTTCCTCTTCTGACTCCTCCAGTTGTAACTCACTCTTCAACAAATGCACCACAAAACCTTTAACATCTCCTCCTTCTTTACCTTCTGGGAGTTTCAAAATTTTTAAATTATTCCTTCTTTGAAAGTTTTCCAATCTTTCTACTCTTTCCTCCTGCACCCTTTCCCTGACCTTAAGCCCTTCAATCTCGGTTCTATTCACCATCATCTCCTCCCTAAGGTCTCTCACTTCAACTTCTAAGACCACAGTCCGACTATTTAAATCGTCTATTTTCCTCTCTAACCCCTCACATACAGCCCTTATACCCTGCTGGTTTGATTCTGAGATCTCAAATCTTTTCTGCATCTCAAGACTGAGGTTTGTAAGCATCGAAACTATAGAGGAATCACCAGACCCTACATGTCCCCCCTGCTCCAACCCTCCCAACATATCGTTCTGTGGGTCCTTTGGTGTTTCCACCCCTCCCCCTTCTACTGATACTAATGTGGCTTCAAGGTCTGAACCGGGTCCCACAATACCTAAACTGGCCCCCTCCGGGACAGAAACTAAATCCTCACTCATCTCTTCAGATAATACCAGGAATCGGTTTGGGCTCAAATGTGTAGATCAATCTATTAGGTCTGTATCTGACACACTTCCTAGACACTCCCCTAACTGTGACAGGCTACCCTCTCCCTGCTGCTGTATTAGTTTACTCTGATGGGGTACCCCATGATTCTCCCTCAGCACCAAGGTTTTAGGGATCACTTTAAAATAAGACCTGAGGGATGGTGTTACCTTAATCTTGCGCTCTAAAGAGCCCGCTCTGGCCAGTTTGTTGTGCACTTTATTTCTAGCAGAACGTCTACCCCTAACCTTCACCTCCTTCACTTCCCTTTTGTTGTTCTGGGTCTCTTTAGCTTGGTAAGGTGAACCGTCTAGATCAGTAAGCACCTTTGCTCCGCCTTTGAATGTACTTCTCAAAGTGTACCTCGAAAACCCCCTTCTAGCCCCCCTTCCTCCCCTTCAGCAGCAACTGTCTCCACACTCCTCACATTTCCCAACCTCCTCCCTTTATCAGCAAACTTTTCTGACTCAGTAGTTTTACTGACACTTATCTCCTGCACTGTGTGGAGCAAAATAGGAGTCCGTCCCTTTAAGCTCCCTACCGGTGAAACATGCTTTCCCGGATTCCTCCCAACCTCTTTCTCACCGATGTTCGCCTGCCTTCCTCCTCCTCGTCCACCCCCCGCAAAGGAATGCTTGCAACGGCTCGGCGTCCCCTGCCTAATTCCGAAGCCGCTCTCCCCCACGACAGCTCCACTGAAATTGCTGACTCCTCCTCCAGCCTCACGGGACTGCGATCTTCGTCGGGCGTCCTTGCCGCCATACAACGCTGATCCGCCCGAGCCTACAACCAGGTAAAACCTGTCTTTTTCGTTCCAATCTGGGATTCTACAAAGTCACTATATCGCTCCTCCGCAAGCTTTCTTCCTCTTACGGCGCCTTACATCACTCTTAGTGCACCGCTCATTAGTAACCCTCCGTAATTACTGCACGCTCCAGGGAACACCCGCAGCCCGCCTCTTAGCCGGCCGCCATTATTCTCATTGTTAAATTCCTCTAAGTTGACATTACTATTTACATATTTACATATTGACACATATTTACATCTATTTACACAACATTCTATTCTACTATCTTTTTCTTCCAAGTCATTAGTGGATCCCATATTTTCATTCCTTTCTGCTTAGCTTTAAGGCCTTTACATTTATATAAAGACATTTCCTGCTGACCAATGTTCAATATCCTATGAACCCATTGATGATACATAGGTGGTTCCTTATCTTTCCAAACCGTGGCAACCAACAATCTTACCACTGCAACCGTTATAAATAGGAAATCTCTCTGTGGAGTATCTAATTCCATCCTGTTATCATAGCCTAACAGCATCAAGGGTGCAGTAATTTTTATCTCTAAATTCATCACTTGGAGCCACAACTTCTCTATACCTGTTTTAAGTTCATCTAGTTTCCCACAAGAATAAAACATATGAATACTATCTGCAGGTCTGTTTTGACACCTTGGGCATTCATCTGTCTGGCTCATACCCCATCCGAACAACTTCGCTGGCGTATAATAAAGATCATACAGGGTTTTATATTGTTACGCTTTTAAATTTGATGACAGCAAAACCCTATTCCCTATCTCTAATATCCTATCCACGTCTACCTCCCCATCTACAAGTTTTTCCGCCCATTTCATCTCTGTTTTTTCCATGTCATCTGCTAATCTCTGTGACAATTCCACATATAAATCCCTAATCCTACTATCTCGATGTTTCATTAATCTCAGCATAGATACCTCCTCGACTTTAACCGTTCCCCTAGCAAAACCCTTGATACGATGGTGTATCTGTATATATTTGAAGCAGGAGCTTCTACTTAAGCCAAACCTCTGAACAAGCTCCGGAAAGGTTAATTGTTCCTGCTTATTAAACAAATCTGCCACCATCACAATCCCCGCCTGTTCCCATTGCCTAGCCAGCCCATCATAGAATGCATATGTAAGAAAATATGAGTGCCACACTGAAGTATATTTATTATATCTAGAGATTTGACAGTGCTTCGTCACCTTCTCCCAAATTTTTATTGCCCCCTGAACACACTTATATCGAATTCTCTTACTGTAAATGGGTTTGGATTGTCTTTGAAAAAACCTTCTGCTTCTTTCCCCAGCGCCAGCTGATATATGTTAGGTAGCTTAGATCTTTCATCCCTACCAACTTCGGGAAAATAAAGCGTACCAAGATGCTGTAGGGTACATGCCCAATAATAAAATAATATATTAGGAGCCTTCCAACCCCCCCTTTCTATGGGCAGAGTCAAGAATTTATATGCCTGTCGTATCTTTTTATAGCCCCATATAAATTTTGAGAACATAGCCTCAATTCTTTTTATTTTGCTCCCGGGTAGTTCTAGAGGTATCGCTCGCATTAAATATAAAATCTTGGGGAATATCCGCATTTTTAATACGTTAATCCTACCTATAATCGTAAGATGTAACTTATCGATTTGTCTATGTTCTACGTCTATTTTCCCCAATACTGGATCTATATTTACATCCCAGAGCTTATCTATCTGTGATATTAGGTTAACCCCTACATACATGGCCTTCTCGATTACCCGAGGGTCCTGCAGATGACATTGAGTAGAGCATACAATTTGCGTTTTCTCTTTATTTAATAAATAACCTGACTGCATCCCAAACTCTATTGCCATATTTTCAATTTCTTTAATTGTCCCTTGCGGATCTGTAGTGACTATCCCAATATCATCCGCATACGCTAGAATCTTTGTCTCATATCCTTGTGTAATAACTGGTTTAATCACCTGATTATTCAAGATTCTCACTATGAATGGGTCAAGATAAAATGCAAATAAAATAGGAGAACAGGGACACCCTTGGCGTGTGCCCCTTGAGATTTCAATTCTCCTAGATGTATTCCCCATCACTTGTATCTGTGTATACGGTTTAAAATACATGGCTTGAATAGCTCTCAAAAATCCAGGACCAAGCCCTCTATCGGCCAGAGTGTCCCACAAAAATTGCCAGGACACTCGGTCGAAAGCTTTTTCTGCGTCGAGAAGGACCACAGCCACTTCCGTGCCCTCTGCTTCTGCAATATCCAATATAGATATAACACATCTAATGTGGTCTGTGGTCCCCCTGCCAGGAACAAAGCCATGTTGCCAGGGTGATACCATTGAGATGACTATTCTTTGCAGCCGAGAGGCCATTATTTTAGAATATATCTTTGCGTCCGCATTCATTAATGATATTGGTCGGTATGAAGATGGTAGTTCTAAGGCTTTACCCTTTTTAGGAAAAACCACCATATCTGTGCCCTGCCATGATACTGGTGGGACCCCACTATATTGTATACCTAAATATAAATCATGTAGGATAGGGAGGATCTGTGTGCCTAGCATTTTATACACTTCTACCGGTATTTTATCTGGTCCAGCAGATTTTCCTATAGAGAGAGATCCTAATGCTTCCTGAACCTCTTGCATAGTGATTTCCTGTTCTAATTCCTGTGCTATGTCTTCTTCCAATTTAGGCAAAGTAGGATTGCTATCCTCTGTCTCTGGCACATCCTGCACCGTATCCGCCTGATATAGTCTTCCATAAAATTCCTCGAAAACTTCCATTATCTTCTGGGAGCCCTCCACTATTTGACCTTTATTATTCTTGATTTTCAAGATATTGTTTCTAGTGCTTTTCTGCCTTATCCAATATGCCAATGTTTTTCCTATTGCCTCCCTGTATTCATACATTTCCCCCCTATGTGCTTGAAACACTTGAGCCACCTTCTCCTGAAAGTGCGCATTGATATCTGACTTAGCTACCGCTAACTTTAACATATGCTCCCATAATGCCTCTTCCACACCCCCCTTTCTTATTAATCCGACATGCTCAGCTTCCAGTTCTGTCAATATCCTAATCAGGTAATCCGTTTCTATTTTCTGCTGTTTTCGGATTCGAGCTGTATATCCAATTACTTCGCCCCTAAAAGCGGCCTTAAAGGTATCCCATACCGTCGCACGAGTTGCACTGTATCTATTACAGTCAAAGAATTCCACCGCCCATTGTTTAATATAGGAGCAAAATCCCTCGTCGGCTAATAACTTCTTATCAAAAGACCAAAAGCTCTGTTTTTGCCTACCAACCATAGCTTTTATTTCCAGCACCAGAGCATTATGATCGGAAAAAAGTTGGGGTAATTTCCTAATATCCATCTTATCTGTCAGCTGGCTAGACACCAAAAAGTAATCCAGTCTAACGAATTTCCTATGGGGATGGGAAAAGTACGTATACCCAGGGTCTTTTTGTTTCTTCTCCTTCCATACATCTATCAGCCCATGAGTTTCCTTGAATGTATTTATTGCTCTATAAACTTTTGGTTTTCTCCCTGAATATTTGTACCGCTGCGATTGTATATCCACTTCCATATGTATATTAAAATCTCCGCTTATGATCAGTGTTTGTGACCATGTAGCTAATTCCACCTCTAGTTCTTCCCAGATAGCTTCATCATCTAAATTGGACCCATATATGTTAGCCACAGTTAACCCCGTATTTAACTCCATTATAGCCCAGCGCCCCCATTTGTCTGCAGCTGTGCGGATAACTCCCCCAGCACTCTGTTTCACATATATAGCCACTCCCCTTATCATAGTAGTTTGCGTGGAACACACCGCAAGATTATACCCCCTGATTTCCAGCAAATCCTTATTCTTCCAGGGAAGGCGCGTCTCTTGGAGACATATCACATCTGGATTTACCGTTCTAAGAATCTGAAAAACCCTCTCTCTCTTTTTCCTGTCATTCAAGCCAGCCACATTAGATGTACAAATTTGCAAACTATCCATCCCTATTTCTATTATTTCTTTTTGCTTTTACTCGCCTTTGCTTAACAAATTTTATTTTCCCTTTTTCATTATGTACTCCTGATTTCCACACTTTTTCAATTTTCTCTTCCCCAAACCTCCCCTTGCCCTCCCCTGGACCCTCCTCTACCCCTACCCCCGTGCCCCCCACTCATCCTCCATCTCTACTACCCCCTAACCACCCCTGTGCTCCCATCCCGCCCCAACCCCAAACCCCCTCCCACCCTTCCCCCACTTCAGCCCCCACCCACCCTTCTCCCACTACATAGGCAAAAAGGCCCTTGCGATGGAGCGAGACTCGTGCCTCTGTGTCCCCTTCTTCTTGATCCTAGTTATACTATCGTTTTTTTTTGTTTTTGTTTTTTTTGCCATATATCTACCTATTAAAGACATCATGGATATACTTTACCAAACATTACGCATTGACCATATTACCCTTGTGTAATCATCGTTTTACATATTAGAATCAATATCTTGCCCCATGTTCTTTAACAATCTCACTTCTAGCTTCAGATAAAGTCCAAATATTCTTTAGCTTGTATTTCGGATATAAAAAAGCGCATTTGGCCTTTGTTGACTACTTTCAGTGTGGCTGGATTTAGCAGAAAAGCCTGTGCACCCTTGTTCTGGAAAGGAGTTATAAGCTGTCGCAGCTGCCATCTTTTTTCGACAGTATGGTGACAAAAGTTAAGCCTTACAAAGAACTGTACCCCCTTTCCCTGCCGTTTCCTATCCGGTCGAGCCAAATCATACAAGGCCTGGCGTGCTAAAAAATGGTTTAAACAAATCAGGATCGCCCTAGGCCTGGTCTCTGTTTGTCCTCTTTTAGCAGTCAGCTGTTTAAACGGAAACCTGTGAGCCCTCTGGATCTCAGTAGTCCAGTTCCACATTGTTAGATCAGGGAAAGCTTAATTGAATAGATCATCACAAATTTGCGGACATCCGAACCCTCCATACCTTCGGGTATACCTAATACTCTGAGATTATTCCGGCGTAGTCGATTCTCTAGGTCAGCTAATTTAATCTGAATATCGTCTCTGTGAGAAGTCATAGTATGTAAGGTGGTTTTTTGTGCTGCTATTTCATCTTCTAGAACCGATATTCGACCCTCCGCCTCATTCATTCTATCAGTAAATTCATTGCAAGTTTTTGCAATCCTTCTGACGGTGTTTTGGAGCTTCCGACAAGCTGTATGTGTCTTAAGATTTTCCGTGCGAGTTTCAGATCTATGGTCTACTATGGATTGATAGATTGCGGCCAGAGATATTTCTTCCGGATTGCCACCAACAGCGCCCAAAGATTGACCATCAGCTTCGTTGCCGGGAGAGGTGGCTTCAGGCGATAGAGAAATCTCCCACATCAGACTCTTAGTTGTCGAAGGGTAAGATGCCTTCTGCTTCTCCTTGTTTGCCACTTCCTTGCGTACCATAGTAGCATCCAAACTTATTTCATCCGCATTTGAGGTATTAGGTTCACTCCCCAGGCTGATTAATGACCCCTCCAAGGATCCAGATCTTGGGCCTTCATCTTGCTCATTCTCTGAAGCATCCGAGGGTTCTGAAAGCGAGTAAAATTTCTCGCTCAGGTCGCTCTCTCTACTAGCCTTTGCTGCGTTTCCTAGATCCTCCTCTTCCTCCTCTTCCTCCGTACCATGATCCGTAGAGAGATCAGATGCAAGAACATCCTGAGCGCCTTCTGGTTCTGAAAGTATTTCACATCGCCTTACCTCTGACATATTCTGTTGTGGCCATGTCACTATCTGACCCAGAGTCGAACCTTTTCCCTTATCAGATTGCGCATTATCTTTTTGGCTCCCTCCTTCATCCATAGATTTTGCCTGTATTGAGATATTGGCGGGCAGATTTGTATTACCAGTATCTCCTGCTTCTATCCTCACTTGCACCGTTTTTTCTTTACCACCGTTAGTCATCACTTGCTTTTCCTTTTTTTTTGATACTGCCAACATATAAGGAACCTTTTTTTTAGAGTCCATCATGTGTTCACCCCTCTGTGTAAGACTGTCCAGGTCTCCTACTGCCCCCTCCAAAGCCACTTTCATGCTGCTACCTACTTTCGGTGTACCTGCCATTCTGCTCCCGGCCTGGGGCTCCGACATTCCCCGACTCTTACCACCACGGGCTGATTTAGGGGACATTGTTGCACACTTTAACACACTTAGCCGCTATTATTACTAAATCTATCGACTATTGAGTTACGGCTTCAATTGCAACAACAGTCATCAATGTATCTGCCTAGAGTTGACAAATCTGTCAGCAATCCATGAATCCTTACAGAGAGTTCTGTGGGTTATATGGCTAAGTCTTTTCACATATAACGTCCACCTTCAGCTACAACGCTATGGCGTTTCCCGCCGTCGGTACCAGCACCCCCTTGAGCAATACGCTTACCAGTGAATCTTTGTCCAACTCAATGCCTCCGAGGGTTCGAAAAATGGCCAGCGGATCGCCCGTTCCACACACCACGCTCCAAACCCTATAGCTGCGAAAATCAGAATTAGGCTTCGGTCACGACGTGCCGGCATCCACTCGGCCGCTCAATTGCCAGTACGCCTACCGGCAAGGCTCCCGATCCTCCATCAGCACAGGTGAGTAGTCAGGCGGGTAAGTTGATTCCAGAGCTATCGCTGTCGCTGATTGCTTAATCCCGCATTTTCTTGCTATTGTCGCTTTTTTCCTGCTGTAAGATTTCACGAGGATCAGCTTCTCATGATATCACATCTCCGGGGCTGTACAGCAATTCTTCAGGCAGACTTTGTTTGAAGAAAGGGGAACACGCTGAGGAGCTCATCGCTCACACGTCCGTCTCACGGACGCCATCTTTGCCCGTCCCTCCTTACTCTCGGTGTATTCAGATTTACTGGATGTTTTTGATAAAAAAGAAACTAATACCGCTCCCCTCCATCACAGTTTCGACTGCAAAATAGAATTGTTTCTGGGCGCCAAGTTGCCCTATTGTAGAATAAACACCTTAATGGAGAAAGAGAACAAACATCTGAGCGAATTCTTGAATGAGTATTTAGGCAATGGGGTCATCCGCCATTCTAAGTCTACTATTTCCTCCCCCTTATTTTTCTTCGTTCAAAAACATGGTAGGGGTACTTTACACGTGCATTGACGACAGGGCTGTGAATGATATCACTGTCATTTTCAAAAATTGTTACCCACTACTATTTATTTCTTCTTTGTTGGGTCTTGCAAAGGATGCTACATAATACATCAAACTTGATTTTAGAGGGACGTACTACCTAGTCACAGTTCGAGAGGGTGATGAGTGGAAGACCACATTTAGACTGAAGTTCGGTCTTTCTGAGTCCCAAGTCATGCCTTTCAGACTGTCCAATGCCCCTGCTGCCTTTCATTTCTTTGTTTATAAAGTTGTGACAGAGTTCATAGATGTATGTTATATAGTCTATATAGACAACATACTTATCTATTTTCATTCACTATAAGAGCAGGTCTGTGCCTTTCTTATACAACTTCAAAAAAGTAGCTTGAACGTAAAACTTGAAAAATGTCTAATGCATAATATGAACATAGAGGGCCTTATTTATGAAGACCTGCAACACTTTTACGCCGCCGTTGCATCACATTTTGTGACGTTGTGGTGGCGTAAATAATGGGCTACGTTGTTCCATATTTACAAAGCGACGCATCTAAGCAGATGCATCACTTTGTAAAGTCCTGCGCTACAGTATACCTGTGTCAGGTATAATGTATGCAGGGTGGGTGTTCCCCTTCAATAAAGGGTCGTAAAGGTGGCGCAGTGAAATCTATGAGATTTGTTTCACTGCAACACTTCTAGGACGCTACTGAGTCAATATCCTACGCCTGCCTCACAGCAGGCGTAAGACTCACGCAGGCCCTTTCACATGGGGCTTGCCCCATGTGAAAGGACACATTGCTGGAGTTGCGTCTGTTTTCAGACACACCCTAGCAATGCAACAGTTTTGCGCCTACAGATACGTCTGTAATACAAAAGTATCTGTAACTCCTTGCGACATGGAGTGCCGTACATAAAATAAGGCGCATCCATAGTGTCACAAGGAGGGCGCAGTGAAAACTGTTGCTTTACTGTTTTCACACAGATATGCAACAGTTTTCATAAATGAGGCCCCCAATTTTTGGGTTACACCTTGAACCCAAGTGAGTAAGGATGGACACCATCCTACATCCTCGTTCTCAGTGAAGCAAATTCAAAGCTTCTTGGGGTTTGCTCAGTTTTGCAGGTGGTTCATAGAAAATTACTCTAAGACTATTGCCCCTATCACCCGGTCACTCCATGAAGGAGTAAAGTTTAATTGGGATCATGAAGCTGAACAAGCCTTTCAGCCTCTAAAGACAAATATTATCACCACTCCCATCTTGGCCCACCCTATACAGAATAACCTTCTATTGTGGATGCAGATGCTTCGCAGACTGCTTTAGGGGGTATATTATGTCAACAAGACACAAAAACAGAACAACTACTCCTTATAGCTTATTACTACCATAGGCAACATCCTGCAGTGTGCAATTATACATTTGTGCATCGAGAATTATTGGTTATAAAGGTAGTTTTCGAAGAATGGAACCAATACGTGATAGTAATCAAACACTTTGTAACCATATATACCGATCACAGGAATTTGCTGTTTTTACGATCAGTCCGAGCGCTCACAGCCCGTCAATTATGAAGGACATTGTTTTTTAATGATTTTAATTTTATAATCACTTATTGTCCAGACAAGGGAATGCAAAAGCTGATGCCTTATCTAGAACTGAAGAAAAAGATGAAGTAAAAGACTCATAAGAAACAAAACCAATTCTGGCAGGTAATTGTTTTCAAGGCCTGGTATTGTGGCCCACCTATGTAATGGACTTGCAAAATAGTCTGAGTACAAAAACTTAAATAGAATGGGAAACTAGTAATCCAGAGTTACACTTCTAAGATGGTCTTCTAATCTAAGACAAAAATTGGTACTTACCTACCAAAGACCAACATCATCATTTGTTAACTAATCATCATGGCTATCATAAAACCTTGGACAAATTGCAAAGACACTTCTGGTGGCCATCCATGTCTAAGAATACTCAGGAATTTGTGTTATCATGTTCAATCTGTGCTCAAGGAAAGACATTCCACGCACTCCCAAGTGATTTCCCACATCCCATAGCTGTGCAACCAAAATCATGACATACCATGGCATACAGTTTCATTAGACTTTGTAGTTGAACTCCCCAAGACCAAAACCAGATACACGACCATTCTCACCATTGTGGATCATTATCCAAAATGACACATTTTGTACACCTGAAGAAGCTGCCTTACTCTTCAGAATTTTCCCCCATTTTTATGACTCATGTGGTACATTTACATTTCCTACCATCGGCTTTGATCACAGATCGGGGTTACCTTGTTTGCATTTTCTTCTGCAGAGAATTCTGCAAATCCTTAGACATGGATGTGCAGCTTTGTTTCTCTTACCATCTGCAAACAGATGGTCGACGGAAAGAACAAACCAAACTCTGGAACAATATTTAGCTTGTTTTTCAATCAATAAATCAATCAATCAATCAGGGGTTTGTATAGCGCAGCTATTCACCCTCGAGGATCTCAAGGTGCTGAGGGGGGGCTGCTGATCCGTCTGGGCGCTGGGGTTCAGTCGAAGAGCCAGGTCTTGAGGTCCTTCTTGAATTGGGTCAGCGACAGGGATTGCCTGAGGTGGAGAGGCAGGGTGTTCCAGGACTTGGCTGCGAGGTACGAGAAGAATCTTCCTCCGGTTCCTAGTCTTGTGGGACGGTGGGCAGTGGGTGGAGTGGAGGTGTCTGGTGGGCACATGGAATGAGAGGCGGTGGTTCAGATATGCTCGTCCTGGGTCATGGATGACTTTGTAGGCGTGCGTGAGGAGCATGAAAGTGATTCTTTTGTTGTCTGGGAGAAAGTGGAGTTCTCAAAGGTGTTCAGTGATGTGGCTGCAGCGGGGGATGTTGAGGACGAGTCTGACTGCGGAATTTTGAACATTCTGTAGTTTCCTGAGGAGTTTCTGCGTGACGCTGGCGTAGAGTGCATTGCTGTAGTCGAGTCTGCTGCTGATGAGTGCGTGGGTGACTGTGTTTTTGGATTTGGTAGGGATCCATCTGAATATTTTTCAAAGCTGGGGAAGTGTGTGAAAGCATGATGAGGATATGTCGTTGATCCAGTGGTTCATTGTGAGCGCGGAGTCCAGTATGATGCTGAGATTTTGTGCATGGTCCGTGGTGGTGGTGGAGATCCCAGTGCGGCAGGCCACCAGTAGTCGCTTCAAGCTTAGGGGGTGGGTACCAGGATGAGGACTTTGGTCTTGCCCAAATTTAGTTTGAGGCAACTGTCTTTTATCCAGGTGGCAACGGCCTTCATTCTGCAGTGGAAGTTGTTTTAGGCAGCTGTGGGATCGTTGGTGAGGGAGAAGATCACCTGGGTGTAGTCATCATAGGAGACGATGTTGAGTCCATGGTTCCTGATGATGGCTTTGAGTGGGCAATGTAGACGTAGAAGAGGCTGATCTCTGTGGTTTCTGACAGGAATGGAGGTAGTCTCATGCACTGTGTTCAACTAGTGAGGAAAAAATGGATCCAGTCCAGGGCCGTGTTGCGAATGCCAGACTCATCGAGTCTCGTGATTAGAGTGCGGTGGGAGACGGTGTCGAAGGCTGCTGAGAAGTCCAGAAGGATGAGGGCTGTGGTTGAGGAGCGAGCAGATGTCATCGGTGGCAGAGAGGAGTGCAATCTCGGTGCTGTGGGTGCTTTGGAAGCTGGATTGGAGGATTTCTAGGACGCGGTTCACTTTGATGAACTCAGAGTTGGCTGTTGATGGCCTTCTCAATGACCTTGGCTGGGAAGGGGTGCAGGGAAATGGGTCTGAAGTTCTTGAGATCTGTCGGATTGCCGGATGGCTTCTTCAGCAGGGGGTTGATCTCGCCATGTTTCCAGTTGTTGGGGAAAGTGACATTCTTGATGGAGCAGTTGATGGTGCAGCGAAGCTCGGGGGTGATGGAGGTAGCTGCTCTAAGGAAGATGTGGTGCGGGCATGGGTCTGAGAGGGCTCAGGAGTGGATGGTCTTTATGTTCTTCAGTGTATTTTTTGTGGTGAGCAGGGTCCAGTTTAGCAGGATCTGTTGGGGTGTGGCGTGGTTGGGTGCGGTGATGTCGGGCATAGGGGGAGGGTCTTGCGTGTCAGAGCTGTTGTATATCTGCCTGATCTTGTGGTGGAAGAAGGTGCTGAGTTTGTGACGGGCTTAGCAAACTCCTTGACAATGGTAAAGAGGTCTTTGCTATGGTGGCCGTTGGCCTTGATTCTGTCTTGGAGGGCCATTTTCTTTGTGATTTTTAGGAGGAGGTGGTGTGCAGTGATGGCGGCTTTGAAGGTTGCATAGGCTTCTGGGGTTTTATTGTTTCTCCATTGCTCCTCGAGTCGTCTACAGGTGCATCTGTACTCGTGGAGGGCAGGAGTGAACCAGCTTTCCTTCTTGGGGTGTTGCTTGCTGGGTGCCTTCTTGAGGGGTCCCAGAGTGTCGGAGCAGTTGGAGATCCATCGGTGGAGGTTACATGCTGAGGTATTAGCATCGGCAAATGTTGGCAGTGTGGTAGTGCTGAGGGAGGCAGTGAGATGTTCTTCGGTGGCCTAGTTCAAGCTACGGCGGTGTGGGGGGGTGAAGCCGATGGTGTACGGTGGGTGTGGTGCAGGCAAAGTGCACTCAGGGGTGGTCAGTCATAGAACATGCACACAATAACCAACACGTACTTGTACTTTTGAGAAGGGGGGCATGTTGATGAAGTCCATTTCATGTGGGGAAGGGTAGTGGCCGGGGGCAGTGGAAGTACCCTTACCAATTTTACCATTGTACCAGCATTAGGAAAACAGTCTGATCATTCCACGTCGGTCGGGTGGTCGGTCCCGAGGAGTTGCGAGGTGTGACTATAGGTGATGTTTTCACTGGCGGAGAAAATGGCATTGAGCGTGTGTCCTGCTGCGTGGGTTGGAGAGGTGACTAGCTGCTTGAATTCTACATTGGCAAGGTTCTCCAGAAGGGATGTGTTGTTTTGGTCTTTGGGGTAGTCCAGGTAAAAGTTGAGGTCACCGAGTCGGATGTAATTAGTGGATGCGAGAGCCTGGGGTGCAATGAAGTCAACTATGGCTTCAGTGAAGGGCATGCAGGGGCCAGGAGGTCTGTAGATGAGGGTACCACAAATGGTGGTGTTGGGGTTGGTCTGAATCTGGAAGTAGAGGTGTTTCATGGTTGTCGTTGTGTCGTCCGAGTGAGTGGTCAGGCAGAGGGTGTTTTTGTGGACGATGCTGATGCCTCCTCCTGGTCGGTCCATGCAGGTGCTCTTGTATCCATCAGGGATGGCGGTGGCGATGACCGGGCCAGAGCTAGAGTTTGTTCTGGTTTCCGTGAGAAAGACAATGTCGGGAGAGACGGAGTTGAGGCGGTCCCAGATTTCTGTGTCGTGTTTGTGGATGGAAGTGTGTATTGAGGAGGATGCAGCGGAGCCGCTCGGCTACGCTGTTGTTCGGCTGGATGGCGGTAGGGGCTGGAGTGCGTAGATGGGCACGGGTGCAGCTGTAGCTCCGGCAGGAGAAAAGTCCTTGTGTGTTCTTTGGTGATGCAACATGGCAGGCAACGTGGCATCTGGTGTTGAGGGCATGGAGGGTGCTGGCGTCGTGTTGGTGGAAAGTCCGAGTACCAGGGTCTGTGGTGCTGAGCGTGGTCCAGCATGACTGGGCGCAGATGTGCTTGCCTTTGGTGCACCTTCAGCACTCCAGCGGCACAGCGGCTTCCTTACATAGTGTGCAGGGGAGTTGGACAGCTGGGAGGTGGAAAGTGCGGGGAGAATGAAAGTGGCACTGGAGGGGGGGGGCTGCGGGGCATCGCAGGGGCAGAGAGCAGAGAAAAAGCAAAAGAGAAAAAGAAAAAGAGCAAAGGGTTGAAAGGGGCAGAAAATAATGACAGAGGGCAGCCCAGCAGCAGAGCAGTGATGCTCTACCACTAGATCACCAGTGATGAGGCCCATCCAGGTGCCTGTGGATGGAGGAGGGCCTCGAACCACTGACCCGAGAGTCAGATGGTCAGCAGCAGGGAGCTCAGGGCAGCTGCTACCAGACGATGCTGCGTAAGTAAGGGAGCAGTCCAAATTCCTTCTATTGTTGCCCACAGTAGAGGGGGATTGGTTAGAAATGTTGTGCTCCATGGAATTCGGTTATCACAATGCAGATGATGCATCCTTGGGTATGTGCCCCTTTTATTGCCTAGAGGGTTGTCACCCCAGAATTGTTCCCTTGGACATGTCAAGCCAATACTAAGTTGCCAGCAGTGCAAGTGTTCCATGCCACTCCCCAAAGTATATGGAACAGCACTTGCTTTGAGTTAGCCAAGGCTAAGGAAGCCTTCAAGAAGTTAGCTGATGCACGCAGTCAATCAGAACCCACATTTACACTAGGGGACAAGGTATGGTTATCCACTGACAGTTTGCATCTTCAAGAGCCCAAGAAATTATTGTCTTGCTATTTGGGCCCCTATTCAATCATTAAAATTCTTAATTCAGTACCCATGAAACTGACCCTGTCCCCTAGTATGAAGATCCATCCCGTATTCCATGTGTCTCTCTTGAAGAAAGCCCATCCAGACACCCATCTTGATAAATCACCACCTCTCATAGAAGTGGATGATCATGAGGAATACAAAGTCTGTGATATCCTGGACTCTTGTAGAACCAGGGGGAGACTGTATTACTTTGTGCACTAGAAAGAATAAGATCATGAAGAATGCTTCAGGAAGCCTCTTTCCTGTGTCCTTCATGTTCCTCGTCTAGTTTGTGCCTTTCATGACTGACACCCTATTAAGCCTGTCCAGCCTCCACTGTTTTGGGCTTCTTTCTGGGGGGTACTGTTGTGGTTCCCAATTGTCCCAAGGTACAAACACTGCAAACAAGTTTATGTCACCATTGATGCAGCCTGAAAACATCCAGACTCCTGTGCACAGTACTGCAAGCTTATAATACCCAAACTCCTGTGCACACTTTTTCATGAAGTGCACACTACTGTATGGTTGTGTGACGAATATAGCACGTTACAATGCGTGCATTCACAACGTGGTAGTTTACAACGCGGTCGTTACAACGACTGCGTTGTTACCACGCGTGTCTTTACATCGCAAGTCGTAACAACGACTTGCTGTAGGGGGCACGCAGGACTTAGGAATAGTATTAATTACTATTCCTACTCCAGTTTGTACAACAGCAGGGAAGGTGTTGGATTTAAAATCCAACACATTCCCTGGTGTTACACGCCCCCTACAGCAAGTCGTTGTTACGACTTGAGATGTAATGGCACGCGTGGTAACAACGCGGTCGTTGGAACGACCGTGTTGTAAACTACTGTCTGTGTTTACAGCGTTGTAACGCTGTTTCCCTCGTGTGACAGTTGATATAATGCTCTTATGTTTTTAAGTAGCTCAGCCCCCAAGCACTGTATGTTGGTATGCGTTTAGGTTATGTTATAGGTATCTAAGCCTCCAAGCACGGTGCTGTGTGTTTATGCCCACATACCAGCCCCCTGAGCCTTTCAGAATGTTTACAAATTCAGCGCCCAAGTAATGCTATCACAAGCATTGAGGTTTGAGCATTGCTGTTGACATCTGCTGCACGCAGAGATTTGCAGGGTTTGCAGCAAGTCTCAGCACCCGCATTGGGAGTGGCCATATTTATACCTCTCACAGGACCACAAGCCCCCGCTTTGCCTCAAGACTCGAACCTGGAAACAGCTCCATTCACATCTCATGCCGAAAAGTAGAACCAGAGGCCTGTAAACTTACTGTAGACAAAGGTGATTCCCAGGAAACTGCCCTATCAGCATTTGGTACAAAGCCTATAGTAAATAGAAGGAAACAGGATCATAACAGTACAATTGGATTAGCATTTGCATGCAAAGACATCAGGAACGACCACGGATCCAGTGGAGGGCGTGCAGCAGTGAAGCAGCAACACAGTAGGGGTTAACCAAGGTACATTATGAGATGGTGAAAAAATGGTGTGCACATTTATATGACTCTCTTGGAGCGTGGGCAATTTTGGTTATTGTTCAAGATTCAAACATTGCCTAGTTTACGTTATTCAAAGACGTTGTGTAAATACATTGAGGAGTAAAAGACTTCCAGAACATTCAGGAGAAGTCTTGTGCATTAAAGGGAATGCTGCATAATGCTCTTTCAACAAGGGTTGTCAGTGCATTGTTCAAAAGGGTCATTTCAAATTCCATGATTATTGTCACTATGTTAGTATTACTTGGTATTAATCGTAACATGAAATATATTATATACTCTGTCATCCTATAAAGAAAAAAGAAGATGCCGGTACTCCAATAAACTAAAACCCATCATTCAGGCGTGAACTCCGTGCAAGAACCAGTTGATCGCAGGTAGTTAACAAATTCCAAGGGAAGAGTGGGGATGACAGAGTGGGGGGAGAACTATGATTCATAGTACTCGATGACTGATGTATTGTTTTCTCACTGTTAAAGGTTCAACAGCTGCATGAAGTTGAAGGAACTCACACACCAATCAACCCAGGACCCTCTCTCCTGTTCCCCCTCATTGATTTTCTCATTACAGGAAGGTAGGGAGGAGCTGGGCTATATCGTGCCTGTGAGGCCATGCCGCAGGCTTGAAGGTAAGGTTTGCAATAAGTCTGAAATCACTACACCAGAGATGGAAAACATTTCTGGATATGCCACCAGGATTCTAGACATGGAGGACAGTATGCCCACAATATTGCAAGTACCAGCTAGAGCAACACACCTTAGATTGGGGTTTGCTTGTGTTTCACCCTGATAGAGATTGTAGGTCCTGATTGAGTTTCATCCCCCTCAACCTGTAACTCATGGTGTTTAGTGGTGGGATTTGGACATGTGCTGGACATTACCCTCTCTGCAGGGTCACTCCCAAACTTAATGCCTTTTACCCTCAACTATTTACTGAATTAGTTTTTGTTGGCCTTAGGACTCTGTACTCTTTACCACAGCTAACCAGGGCTAAAGTGCTTGTGCTCACCCCCTAGCATCTACCTAATTGGCATATTTAGTATACGTATATGTCCCCTAAAGATCTTGTAAATTAAATGCTACTATTTGGCACGCAGCACGTATTGTGCCTCACCCTTAATCAGCATTCTAAAATTCAAAAACATTGCAGCCTGAGTGCAGTTTTAAACTGCTATTTTGACTTGGCATTTAAATCTCCTTTCCAAGCCTTAAACTTCCCTTTTTAGGTCGAGCATTCGAGACCTCCTGTATCTACTTTAGTATATACTTATATGTGTATGTACTTTGTGGGCTCTGGAGATCAGCCCTAGGACATGTCTGCTTCCGCTTAGGGACTTTTTTTCTGTTCAACTGCCTCTATTGAACGGTCTTGATAGAAAACAACCAGCAGAGGTCAGTAAAATACCAGAATTACTATAGTATTCTAAAGATTCCAGTCCATAGGAATTGTCCTCCACGAGCACTCGTAGACCATAATATTTTTTTCAAATCTTGTATTTTCAGTGATATGACCACCGAAGGCCCTGATTTTATATTAAAAACAGAGCTTTGGACTATAGTATTTCCCGCTGAAAGGCAATATTTCACTCCATGTGTTCCCATACCTGGCGTGTCACGCAGTTTGGTGCTTACTTTCCCTCCATGTTAAAGAACAGTAGATGTTTCAGGACCCAGGCTAATGTGCTGCATAGCTAAATACATATAAGGTCTGTTAGAACTGGGGGTCTCTAGTTGGCAGAGGTTGGTACCTTTGTCCAAATAGGGACCCTTGCTTCTAGTCAGGGTAAGGGGGATACACTACTAAAATAACCCCTGCTCACCCCCTTGGTAGCTTGGCACGAGCAGGCAGGCTTATCTCAGAGGCAGTGTGTAAAGCATTTGTGAACACATACAGTAATACAGTGACAACGCTACAGATGGACACCACACAAGTTGTATATAAAAATAAGTATTCTTTATATAGACTTAACACAAGACCAGAACGACAAAAATCCACAATACAATACGAAAAATATGACTGTCAATGGTAGAAAATAGCTCAGTTCCATAAAGATGATAAATGCGACACTCTACGTTCAATGTACCTTTGGATGCGTAACGCGATACAAACAAAAGAGTTCCAGGGAAGGTGATGCGTCGGTTCCTTACACGCAAGAACGGTGATGCGTCGGTTCCTTGCTTCGGGGTAGGTGATGCGTCGGTTCCCTACTGCTGCGTAGGGGACGGTGTTGCGTCGGTTCCTTACCGGAGAGGAGGTGATGCGTCGGTTCTTCACCGCGTGGGGAGGTGATGCGTCGGTTTCTTACTGCGCTTCTGTGGCGATGCGACCAGCAGCGCCTCGATGCGATGACGACCTGGTGCAATGAAACAAAATGGTGTCTTCCTCTCGATGCGACAACGAAGGGGGCATGCGTGCACGCCTGACGGCCGTGCGGCGACTCGGTGAATCTTCTGAGCCGCGACAGGCCCTGCGACACTCTTCTCTGGTGATGCGAGGCGCTTCGGTGATGCGATGGCGACAGCGGCAGCGGCGGCACGCTTTCTCGGCGTTGCGACGACAGCTGCTGCGGCGGCGACACGCTTCTTCTTCGTGAGTCGCGCTTCCAGCTCCCAGCGACACGCAGCCTCTCAGAAGGCCCAATACAAAAGCAGGCACTTCAAGTTCCCAGCAAGGGAATTCAGGGGAGCTTGTTGGTGAAGTGTTGTATCCCTGAGACTTCAGCAGGAGGCAAGCTCAATCTTCTAGCCCTTGGAGATTTTCTGCAAGATGATAAAAGTAGGCACAAAGTTCCTTTCTCCTTTCTTTGGCAATCAGGCAACCACTGCAGGCCAATCCCTCAAACAGCACACAGCATAGGGATAGTTTCCTCCTTCAGTTTCTCTGGTTCCTCTCCTCAGCAAAGGTTCTTCTTGTTTCCCAGAAGTGATCTAAAATCTTGGGGTCTGGGCCCCAATATTTATACCAGCAAATCATTTGTCCTCTGAAGGCAGAGGGTCCTGTATCTAGTCCAAACCAGTTCTGGGTGCATTCTGCCAGTGCACAACTTCTTCCTTTGTCAGTGTGGGCCAGGGTCATCAGACACACCACAGGAGGTGGAGCCAGCATTGTGGAAGGCAGGCACAGCCCTATTCAGGCCCAGGTGCTACTCCTCCCACCACTCCTCATGCAGGTAGGTCTATTCAGCCTAGTGCTGACTCACCCTGCCTCCTGGAGTCCCCCAGCCCCTGTCACTCACAAACCCAGACACACAATACACAAGCTAGCAGAGGCAGGCTGGATGGTTAGGCAAGAAAATACCCACTTTCTAAAAGTGGTATTTTCAAACACAGAATGTTAAAACCAACTTCACTAAAAGATGTATTTTATCATTCGGAGCTCAGGCATACTAAATTTGTTTTGCTACCATGTTCCCTGGGTCAGTTAGGATTATAAGATGTTATAATCAAACTGCCCATTCTGGCCTATGGGGACAGGTAGCCTTGCAATAGTGAAAAACGAAATTGGCTGTAGTTCACTATCAGGACATGCCACACACATCAGGGCATGTCCTACCTCTTACAATGCACCCTGCCCGCAGGCCTACTTTAGGGGTGACTAACATGCAGAAAAGGGAAGGTTGGGGGACTGGTAAGTGGGTGCACTTACCAAGTCGACATGGCAGTTCCAGACTGCACACAGGCAATACGATGGCAGGCCTGAGACACACTTCTGCGCTGCTCCGGTGGGTGGCACAACCAGTGCTGCAAGCCCACCAGCAGCATTCAATTTACATGCCCTGGGCACATGCGGTGCACTGTACTAGGGTCTGACAGTAAGTCAAATAAGCCAATCATGGAGTCACTAATCCATACATCAATTTACAATAGGGAGAGCATATGCACTTTAGCACTGATCAGCAGTGGTAAAGTGCCCAGAGTCATAAAACCAACAAAAACAGGTCAGAGAAAATACAGGAGGGAGGCAAAAAGTTCAGGGATGACCCTGCAAAAAGGGCCAAGTCCAACACAACCCCCTTCCAGCCAAAACGCAGGGTAGACCAATCACTACCTTGATAGGCTTCCCTGCTTTGGGCGATAGAACCTGGACACTGGCCCGCAACAGCAGGGGCATATTCCAGTTCTACGCCAATCTGAACCTATTTGGATCCCTCTGTCCATACTCTCAGGGCCCACCAAGCTAACCCATGGGGAACCCTTCTCCTCACCTGTGGAAACCATCTGTGCAGCACCTAACCTTAGCTTGCTCACAAGTGTGTCCCAACAGACAGACAGCAAGCCACAGCGGCCACTGACAGTGGTCAGTGATGAGACCCAGGCCTTATGCCTCTCAGGGCTCTCAAACCTCTGTGGCGTCAGAGAGCGGGGGGCAGTAGCCCCAGGTGCTTGGCACCCTTTGTCCACTCTCCCTCCTGTTAGGTCAGGTATGACATCCTGACACTGACCCACCAGCCCCGGGCCTGTACCCGGCGGCTGGACAGGAGACTGGGGTGGGCTTTCCCATACCCGGTCCTCCTCCTCCTCCTTGGGGCTCTGTACCCTCCCACCTGGAGCGGTACCCCCTTCTAGAATTGCCAGGGCACCTGTGGCAGGTGTCCTGCACAATTCGCCCACCAGTTCAGAGGTTCTATCCTGCAACTGGGATCCCAGCATAGGGTATGTACCCTTAGACTGGGCAGAGGTCAGGGGCGAGGCTGTCCTCTCCCTGCCCCCCTTACTGGGGCCCTGCACCCTCCCTCCTGGAGCGGTGCCCCCAGAAGACAAACTGGTAGGGGCACTATTAGCAGCTGCCCCTTCCTCCAGATCAGGGGGGACACCCTGAACCTGGCCATCCAACCCAGGGTCTGTACCCTTAGGCTGGACCTGTGCCTGGCAACCCAGGACTTCCGGGGGGTTACACCAACCCCCCCCCCCAGGGAAACACACTCCTCTAGAGTTGTGTAAGAATCTGCCTGGCGTACCAGGACTTCCTGGGGAGTACACATACCCTCCCCGAGGGTGACACATAACTCATGTGTCGTGTGACAGTCTGCCTGGCGCAGATCTCCCGACCCCTGTCCATCTGACAGTGTGTGAAGATCCCCCAGGACAGAAGTGGTGTCACCATGGTCATTCCTGGGAGACTCAGCCCTTCTGGCTGGCCCCTGACCCACTGGTTCTTCCACTGGGGACTCTCTCCCCCTCTCACCCCTCAATCTGGACTTCTGCACCCTCCACTTAGGAGTGGCACTGCCAGACACCAGAACTGATGGAGGTCCACTTACAGTTCACCTGACATTAGGAGATCCCCCTCTAGACTACCCATACAGCCTAGGTTCCCTACCTGGTGTTCCCTTAAGAAACCATCCAGGTCCTGAGACTGGGTTTCGGGTAACCCTGGGCATAATACTTCACTACGCTCACGGAGCATGCAAAGTTTGTGCTACTACGTACTAGACAAATTGCACGTAGCAGAGTGAATAACTGTGCTAATTGACATAGCGTAGCAGCAATAAAATAAACACCTTCAAATGCTTTGATAAAGCAAATTTCTATGCTAAAAAGCATATAACCAATTCACAAAAATGAATTTTGACAATAAAATATCAAGCAATGAGAGAGGTGATGATTTTGGAGTCCCCCCTAACCTAGGGGGAGGACCAAGCAGATGCCTTGAACACAAAAAGCATATCATGTGAACGATTCAATGGTGGTCCCTTCCTCCTAGGACCACCCCAAGCACAGTTATGGGCAAAAATACAATCCCAACCAAAGGCCCTGCAAAGCATTATGGGACGAGATTAGCAGTGGGCAGTGAATATTATAGTGTCCAATATCAAAATAATTATACAAAGAGCTGCAGTTCAACTAGTCGTTACTAGATGTCCCTCACAAGTCAAATGTAAAAGCATTGAAATTATTAATACATCAAGCTGCAGTTCCACTAGTCGTTACAAGATGTCCCTCACGAGTCAAATGCAAAAGCATTGAAACCCTTTCATGAAGCTTTTGCATTTGACTCGTGAGGGACATCTAGTAACGACTAGTGGAACTGCAGCTCTTTGTAGAATTATTTTGATATTGGATACTATAATATTCACTGCCCACTGCTAATCTTGTCCCATAATGCTTTGCAGGGCCTTTGGTTGGGATTGTATTTTTGCCAATAACTGTGCTTGGGGTGGTCCTAAGAGGATGGGACCACCACTGAATGGTTCAAAAGATGTGTTTTTTGTTTTCAAGGCATCTGCTTGGTTCTTCTCTCCCTAGGTTAGGAAGGATCCCAAAATCATCACCTCTCTCACTGCTTGTTAATTTATTGTTTTCACTTTTGTGTAGTAACTATATGCATTTTTAGTATATAAAGACAGAGATATTTAGTTTATCTTAACTTGCACTGTACAAGATGCTTTTGGTAATTATTGTACAGTGCAGTCAAGCACACTGCTACGTAATGTGCATAGCTACGTGTAGTTGAAAATGTACTTCACGTAGCTACGTGAAGTGCTACTACGCCAACTACGCCCAGGCTTAGTTTCGGGCACCTTGGGACATGCAGTCCCACACTCACTTCTTCTACACTGAGACAGGACGTGAGCCCCTACACCCCTCCCACTACACTGGGACCTAGCTGGGCTACTCTGAACCTCCCCCACCACTCTGGGCTGGAAGATACCTGAGCCACTCCTCTTAGGGTCACTCCCCAATGCCTCCTCAGACCCTCTGGAATCCACCAAAAGGTCTGCCTCCAGTGTGAGCTCCCTGGGGTCAGAGAGCTCACTTTCCACCAGGCGTTGGCATAGCTCTGGAAAACAGGGACTTACAATATGCTCTCCCACAATTGGATCACACAGCCCCACACAGGTGTTAACCAAACTATCCTTCACCTCACCATCCAGTGCCTCGCACACGTACCCCACACCACTCTCTTGAGATTGGCAAGACAGTATCTGACTGTCTCTGTCACTCAACCCACACTCTTCTGGGCGGTCTACACACTCACACACCAGGACTTCAACCATGGGGGAACCCCTCTCCCTGCACCTCTCATCTAGAGTCAGTAGAGTGTCCCGCCCACCACTAGGACTATGAACCCCTGTGCCAGTTTCCCAATCCACTTCAGGGACACTGAGCACCACTGGAGCCACCTTATATCCTTGAACCTCCTGGTGTATATTAACCCCCTCCTTCAAGTTAGGTGCCACATCTTTCGGTGTGTGTACTACTCCCTCTGCACTAGCTATTTCACTTTTGCTGCCACCATCTGAGCTGGACTCCACCTCCAACTCAGCCAAGCTCACTTCTTGAGCTACACACTTTTGTTTTTCAGCTAAGGCTTGCTCTATCTCCTCGCACTCCTGGTCTAGCTGCCTCAGCCTCTGGTCACGAGCACAAATT
Organism: Calotriton arnoldi; assembly: GCA_963921515.1. NCBI lineage: Eukaryota > Metazoa > Chordata > Amphibia > Caudata > Salamandridae > Calotriton > Calotriton arnoldi. The sequence goes on from CAWUFW010013326.1 coordinate 381,799, forward strand.
CGATCCCTCTCTTTACGAGCCAATCTTTCCCAAAATGTTCCCTCCTCAGGGCCACTGCCCTCTTGGTATTTTGGCTGGGGATCCTCCTGCTCAGATTCCTCCTCAGAGTCATCTGCTAGTGTTGCTTCCCAGCGTAGCACCTCATAGCTATGCAGGGCTGCCTCAAGATCCTGCCTTGTGGATCTCCTCTTCACAGGTAGCCCTCTCTCCTTGCAAAACACTTTCAGTTCCTTTATCTTGTAGATGTTCAGGTGCAAAAATTGACTTCCATTTTGACAAGGCCCAACAGGTGCAACAACTAACCAGAGTTTCAAAAACCAAAGTCCAAAGGGAAACAGGGAAAAATAGTATGTGGTTGCGTTTGGTCTGCACTCACTAGTAGTGTACACCAATTACTGTATATGAGTCACAAATGCAAGTCCAGAATCCTCACCGCTGACCACCAATGTTAGAACTGGGGGTCTCTAGTTGGCAGGGGTAGGTACCTTTGTCCAAATAGGGACCCTTGCTTCTAGTCAGGGTAAGGGGGATACACTACTAAAATAACCCCTGCTCACCCCCTTGGTAGCTTGGCACGAGCAGGCAGGCTTATCTCAGAGGCAGTGTGTAAAGCATTTGTGAACACATACAGTAATACAGTGACAACACTACAAATGGACACCACGGAAGTTGTATATAAAAATAAGTATTCTTTATATAGACTTAACACAAGACCAGAACGACAAAAATCCACAATACAATACGAAAAATATGACTGTCAATGGTAGAAAATTGCTCAGTTCCATAAAGATGATAAATGCGATACTCTACGTTCAATGTACCTTTGGATGCGTAACGCGATACAAACAAAAGAGTTGCAGGGAAGGTGATGCGTCGGTTCCTTACACTCAAGAACGGTGATGCGTCGGTTCCTTGCTTCGGGGGAGATGATGCGTTGGTTCCCTACTGCTGCGTAGGGGACGGTGATGCGAAGGTTCCTTACTGGAGAGGAGGTGATGCGTCAGTTATTCACCGCGTGGGGAGGTGATGCGTCGGTTTCTTACTGCGCTTCTGTGATGATGCGACCAGCAGCGCCTCAATGCGATGACGACCCGGTGCAATGAAACAAAATGGTGCCTTCCTCTCGATGCGACAACGAAGGGGGCGATGCGTGCACGCCCGACGGCCGTGCGGCGACTCGGTGAATCTTCTGAGCCGCGACAGGCCCTGCGACACCCTTCTCCGGTGATGCAACGGCGTCTGCTGCAACGGCGACACTCTTCTCCGGTGATGCGAGGCACTTCGGTCATGCGATGGCGACAGCGGCAGCGGCGGCACGCTTTCTTGGCGATGCGACGACAGCTCCTGCGGCTGCGACATGCTTCTTCTTCGTGAGTCGCGCTTCCAGCTCCCAGCGACACGCAGCCTCTCAGAAGGCCCAACACAACAGCAGGCACTTCAAATTCCCAGCATGGGAATTCAGGGGAGCTGGTTGGTGAGGTCTTGTATCCCTGAGACTTCAGCAGGAGGCAAGCTCAATCTTCAAGCCCTTGGAGATTTTCTGCAAGATGATGAAAGTAGGCACAAAGGGGCATATTAGCAAGACTGGCGATAAAATTATCGCCGTTTTAGCGGCAGGAAACTGCCGCTAAAACGGCGATAATGGGCTTGCTAATAAGCGTTATAGAATTCAATAGAAGCCCAGGTTAGATGTGCAGGACATCTAACCTGGGCTTCTATTGGAATTCTATAACGCATATTAGCAAGCCCATTATCGCCGTTTAGCGGCAGTTTCCTGCCGCTAAAGCGGCGATAATTTTATCGCCGGTCTTGCTAATATGCCCCAAAGTTCCTTTCTCCTTTCTTTGGCAATCAGGCAACCACTGCAGGCCAATCCCTCAAACAGCACACAGCATAGGGATAGTCTCCTCCTTCAGTTTCTCTGGTTCCTCTCCTCAGCAAAGGTTCTTCTTGTTTCCCAGAAGTGATCTAAAATCTTGGGGTCTGGGCCCCAATATTTATACCAGCAAACCCTTTGTCCTCTGAAGGCAGAGGGTCCTGTACCTAGTCCAAACCAGTTCTGGATGCATTCTGCCAGTGCACAACTTCTTCCCTTGTCAGTGTGGGCCAGGGTCATCAGACACACCACAGGAGGTGGAGCCAGCATTGTGGAAGGCAGGCACAGCCCTATTCAGGCCCAGGTGCTACTCCTCCCACCACTCCTCATGCCGATAGGTCTATTCAGCCTAGTGCTGACTCACCCTGCCTCCTGGAGTCCCCCAGCCCCTGTCACTCACAAACCCAGACACACAATACACAAGCTAGCAGAGGCAGGCTGGATGGTTAGGCAAGAAAATACCCACTTTCTAAAAGTGGTATTTTCAAACACAGAATGTTAAAACCAACTTCACTATTGATGTATTTTATCATTCGGAGCTCAGGCATACTAAATTTGTTTTTCTACCATGTTCCCTGGGTCAGTTAGGATTATAAGATGTTATAATCAAACTGCCCATTCTGGCCTATGGGGACAGGTAGCCTTGCAATAGTGAAAAAACGAAATTGGCTGTAATTCACTATCAGGACATGCCACACACATCAGGGCATGTCCTACCTCTTACTTACAATGCACCCTGCCCGCAGGCCTACTTTAGGGGTGACTAAAATGCAGAAAAGGGAAGATTGGGTGCACTTACCACGTCGACATGGCAGTTCCAGACTGCACACAGGCTCTGCGATGGCAGGCCTGAGACACACTTTCCGCGCTGCTCCGGTGGGTGGCACAACCAGTGCTGCAAGCCCACCAGCAGCATTTTATTTACATGCCCTGGGCACATGCGGTGCACTGTACTCGGGTCTGACAGTAAGTCAAATAAGCCAATCATGGAGTCACTAATCCATACATCAATTTACAATAGGGAGAGCATATGCACTTTAGCACTGATCAGCAGTGGTAAAGTGCCCAGCGTCATAAAACCAACAAAAACAGGTCAGAGAAAATACAGGAGGGAGGCAAAAAGTTCAGGGATGACCCTGCAAAAAGGGCCAAGTCCAACAAGGTCCCAAAGACGAGACCGATTGCATTGCAAATGCTTGTATTACAAACACATCGCCCCTAAGGTAGGACTCAGGTATCCCATAGGGCAAGGTCCTGTGTAACAAAAATGCTGGAATGTACTTTTATGTTTTACCTGTCCTGGTGATGAAACACTCCTAAATTTGAGCTTTACTACTAAGAGGCTAACCCCTCCTAAAGGATAACATTGGGGGTTCCTTATTACTTGTAATAAGGTGTCATTCCTAATTAGGAGTAATTAAATATATCATGTTTCGTATCTATCAAATCATAACGATAAAATGTCATTATTATTAAAGTTGGATTATCATTACAATTTTTAAAATGCAACTTTTCTAAAGCTTTCACCACTCTAGGGCAACCCAATATTCCCCCAAATAACTGGGCAATATATATATAGGCAATGTTTTGAGGAGTTACTTGAATAATGCTTATGAATTTGCTGGTCACTATATCCAACATTGTAATTAATATCAGAAGTACAAATTACAGCATTGTAGTGCTAGGGGCCCTCTTGTGGTCTGACACCCTGTTATGACCTTTGACTACCATTTTTTTAATTGACTTTGGTGTGTTATTTTATCCTAGCCTGAATGTACGATGTCCTGCATATGCCTGTTTCTCTTAAAAGTTTATTTTTTGTAATCTTGCAGTCTTTCAGTGGGAGCTGTCACGGAATAGGACAGCCTTGCCAAGAACAGAACGTGTGGGATGTGCATTTGAAAGCATGAGAGAGAGAGAGAGGTGTGGAATGTACTTTTTGGCCTCGAAGTGCAGTGTTGTGAGCAGTGGTGCACAAATGTGCATTGTGTTGTACATTGGTAGAATTATGAAGTTCTTACTATTGGCTTTGACATGGCCTCATGTCATCCTGAATTCTGACTCTACCTGGCTTGAGCTTTATCTGCACGCACAGCAACGCTTGCAAGTTGTTTGGGTTAATCACGTTCAAGGATTGTTTTGGTGAGAGATTGTTTAATGTACCCTGGAAGGCTTTCATGAGCTTCGTCAAGATAAACGCTGGAACATGCGAGATTGGAGAAAGGGACGTGGGAACTCCTTCCTGCCAGGTAATGCTTGCTTGGAAGTTGGCCAGTTCTGGTAAGATTCCTCTGGCGCGGGGGGAAGGTTTCTCTCAAACCTTCTAGTGTGTTTTGAGATTATAAAGCTGAGGGTTGTTGACTCAGAAACCGGGATTTTGGAATCCGAATGAGGACGGACGCGTCTACTTCGGTACGGAACTCTGGTTGCTGAGGCTCTTAACCACGGCTGTTAATTCCCCGGTCAGGAGTGGGCTAAGATGCAGTGTTTGCACCAGGTGAAGTGTTGAGTTTTGATTATTGCCATTGTGATGTTTGGCCAGTGGCTTTGATCATTTGAGGTGCTTGAGTTTTGATTATTGCCATTGTGATGTGTGGCCAGTGGCTTTGATCATTTGAGGTGCTTGAGTTTTGATTATTGCCATTGTGATGTGTGGCCAGTGGCTTTGATCATTTGAGTTGTTTTCTTTGTGATGTGTGAGTGAGTTGAGGTGCACATCCAAAGTAATCATTTGATGTATCTAGTGTATATATATCTTTCTGATCTCTTGCAGGACGTCCAGCATATTATATTTTCTTCAGTGTTATCTCATATTATTTGCTGCTTGTTTATTCATCAGTATTATTCATGCATTTAATTGTTGCATTTACCAAGTGTGTTATTATTGCTTGCATATTAACATATATATCTCTATGTGTATTTGAATTTTGTGCATTTGGCATCTGGGAAAGCCTTTTCTGTTAGAGAGCATTGTGTAAAATAAAACCCCAAGCCTTATTCTAAAAAGAGAGTCTTTGCATTTTGTAAAATAAAACCCTTTTCTAAAGGTGTTGTTTGTTTTGTGTTAATGTCTCCTGCTTCGTCGAGCGTTGAGCCACCGTGTGGAGATTCTGTATTATCTGATAGGCGAAGCAAGACATTTTTGGCGTCACTTGTCAGGATACGAAAAGAAAATTAAAAGGGGAAGATGCTCTCTAAAATGCTTATGTTTTCAGTTGCAGAGTCCCAGATGCCAACTGAGTTATTTGAGAGGGAGGTTTCCCTGCGCCTCATCCCTGGTGGTCCAGTGGACCTCTGTTTCCTTCCTCTCTCTCTCTCTCCTCTTTCACTCGTTTTCACTCGTTTTTCTACCCTTTTTTATCTTTCACCTTTCTGCATCTCTGCTCTTTTGTGCCTTATTTCTGCTCATTTTCCCTTCCTCTCGCTCTGTTCTTTCACTCGTTTTCACTCGTTTTTCTACCCTCTTTTAGCTTTCACCTTTCTGCACTTTTCTGCATCTCTGCTCTTCTGTGCCTTATTTCTGCTTATTTTCCCTTTTTTCTTTATCCCTTATTTCCTCCCTTTACCTTTCCCTGCCACTGCTGCCCCCGCGGCCCCTCCCCCCCAGCGCGACCGGCCCAATCCAGCTCCCCTCCCCGCTCCCGCCTCCCAGCTGTCCAGCCCTCCGTGACCCCTACTTAATGGCGACCCCGTCCGCGACCTGACCGCGACCAGCACCAGGAACCCTGGACCTCCGCCCCGCCAACGCTACAACCCAGCAGCACTCCACGCACTCAACCCAGGCCGCAACAACAACTGCAAGCTAGCATCACCAGCCGACACCCACGGACCCTTCAGCTGTTACCGCTGCCGGCACACCTGCAGCACCACCAAGAACACGGATCCAGCACAACTAGCCCACAAGAACACAACCGAACCGAGGACCCTGGAATGCATCCTCCTCAATGTCCGATCCCTCCACAAACACGCCACCGAAATCTGGGACCTCCTCAACAGCACCACCCCGGACGTAGTGTTCTTCACCGAGACCTGGACCAACACCTCCTCGGGACCGGACATCGCCATCGCCATCCCCCAAGGATACAAGATCTCCAGGAAGGACCACTGCACCCGCCCAGGAGGAGGAATCGCCATCGTCCACAAATCCAGCCTCCGCCTGAGCACACTCCCCGACGAGCCCACAGAACTGATGGAACACCTTCACTTCAAGATACTGGCCAGCCCCACCGCCACCCTCTGAGGAACCCTCATCTACCGACCCCCTGGACCCAGCGGAACCTTCGCCAACTCCATCACGGACATTATCTCCCCGCAGGCCATCGCATCCACCAACTACACCCTGCTGGGAGACCTCAACTTCCACATCGACAACCAACTGGACCCCAACACCACATCCCTCCTGGACAACCTCCACAACATTGGACTCCGCCAGATCGGGACCGAGCCCACGCACTCAGCAGGACACACCCTCAACCCCCTCTTCACTACAGGAAACTCCATCACCTTCAGCCACACCACCGAACTCCCATGGACTGACCATCGTTGCGTCCACTTCACCTTCAGAACACCCACCATCCACAGACACCAGCTCCTGCTCCCATGAAGAAACTGGACCAAAATCACCGACGACCAGCTCACCTCCTCACTCAACAACTCCACCCCAACCATTGTGGAAAACGACGACCCCAACACCGCAGCCCGAACCCTGCATAGATGGATCTCGGACAGCACCAACACCATAGCCCCCCTCAAGAAAAACAACAATACCCATGCCAAGAAAGCCAGATGGTTTACCACCGGACTTCGAGAGTCCAGACGCACATGCCACCGCCTCGAAAAGGCCTGGAGGAACACCAAATCCACAGAAGCCCACAACAACTTCAGAGCCGCCACCAACGCCCACCATCAACCATCAGAGAAACGAGGGAAAAAAACGATTGAAGACAGAATTTCCACCCACGCGCACAACAGCAAGGAACTCTTCAGCATCATCAAGGAGTTTGCCCAACCCACCAGCGAGTCTACCGACATCCCTCCCTCACAAGACCTCTGCGACAAACTCAGCACCTTTTTCCACCACAAAATCAAGAGCATCTACGACAACTTCGACGAAGACAACCAACACACTGAACCCTCACCAACCACCCCCGACACCCGGAAACCAGCGATTGACGACTGGACAGCCCTCACCACCGAAGACACACTGAAGACAATGAAGTCAATCCACTCAAGGGCCCCCACAGACCCTTGCCCCCACCACATCTTCAACAGAGCCACCAACACCATCGCACCCATGCTCCGCCACACCATCAACCGCTCCCTGGCGACCGCCTCGTTCCCCGACGACTGGAAACACGCTGAGGTCAACCCCCTCCTAAAGAAACCCTCAGCGGACCCCACCGACCTCAAAACTACAGACCCATCTCCCTGCTCCCGTTCCCAGCGAAAGTCATCGAGAAAGCCATCAACAGCCAACTCGCCACATTCATTGAAGAACACAACATCCTCGACTCCTCCCAATCCGGCTTCAGAAAAAACCACAGTACGGAAACCGCCCTCCTCGCCGCAACAGACGACATCCGCACCCTACTGGACAAAGGAGAAACAGTAGCCCTCATCCTCCTCGACCTATCAGTGGCGTCCGCAGACGACATCCACACCCTACTGGACAAAGGAGAAACAGTAGCCCTCATCCTCCTCGACCTATCAGCGGCGTTCGAGACAGTCTCCCACCGCACCCTAATACGCAGACTCTACGACGCAGGAATCCAGGACAAGGCCCTCGACTGGATCCACTCCTTCCTCTCCGGCAGGACGCAGCGGGTCAGACTCCCCCTTTCCTCTCGGACCCCACACCTACCACCTGCGGAGTCCCCAGGGCTCCTCCCTCAGCCCGACGCTCTTCAACGTCTACATGGCTCCACTCGCCCCCATCGTCAGAACCTACGGACTCAACATCGTGTCATACGCAGACGACACCCAACTCATCCTCTCCCTATCCAACGAGCCCAACACCGCCAGACGGAACTTTCGAGAAGGCATGGAAGCCGTCGCCAAATGGATGAAAAACAGCTGCCTACAACTAAACACCAACAAAACAGAAGTACTCATCATGGGCCCAAACCCAGACGCCTGGAGCGACACCTGGTGGCCCCCGCCCTCGGAAACCCGCCAACCCCCACGGACCACGCACGCAACCTGGGAATCATCCTGGACTCCGAGCTCAAAATGGACCGCCAGATCAACTCTGTCTCATCTTCCTGCTTCCACACCCTCCGCCTCCTTCGTAAGACCTTCAAATGGATCCCCCTCGAACACCGAAAGACCGTCACTCACGCCCTGGTCACCAGCAGACTCGACTACGGCAACGCACTCTACGTCGGAATAAACAAAAACCTCACCCGCAAGCTACAGAACATCCAGAACGCCGCCGCAAGACTGGTCCTCAACCTGCCAAAACACTGCCACATCTCCCTGCACCTGCGCACACTCCACTGGCTCCCCGTCGAGGCGAGAATCACCTTCAAGATGCTCACCCACGCACACAAGGCTCTCCACAGCACCGGACCAGCATACCTGAACAGCCGACTCAAATTCCACGCACCCCAAAGGACCCTACGATCAGCCCAGCTCTCCTACACCGTGGTCCCCCGCACCAGAAAGACCAGATCGGGAGGCCGCTCCTTCTCCTTCCTCGCAGCCAAAGCATGGAACGTCCTTCCGCTCCACCTCAGACAGACAACATCGTTCCCCATCTTCACAAGAAACCTCAAAACCTGGCTCTTCGACAGACCCCCTCCTTGATGGAATGGAAACGCACCCCCCCCCACCCCTAGCGCCTTGAGACCCTTACGGGTGAGTAGTCGCGCTTTAACAAACCCCTGATTGATTGATTGATTGATTGAAACAACTTGGTATTTCAGACAGAAATAGTGGTGTCATTTTGAATGCATTGCTTAGTATATATCAAAAATGTGAACATTTAGAAAAACAATGTAGTGAGCTGAAAAGAGAGTTAGCTGATGCTCAGTTTGAAAACAAGTCTTTGAAAAAGAGTTAAACATGTACCAAGCTCCGAAGCCGTTTGTTTTGCCAGGCTGTTCAGATAGCCCGGGTGAGTCATTCGTGAAAAATGTGAACTTAGAGATGTTGCCAGTTAATCAGCAGGTTTCACAGAAGGTTTTAATTAATTCTTTTGAGGACGTTACTCAGTCATAAATGAATTTGAACCGAGAAAATTTAAATGTGCAGGAAGATAAACAAACCAGTCTATTAGAATTAGCGACCGTTGGTTGCAGTTATAAATCAGACATGTCAGTGAATGATGAATCTTGCTCTACATGGAAAGACGCTATTTTGAAAAAAGAAATGCAGCAATGTGCTTTTGAATCTGCACAACAGACTGTGCAGTGTGTTTTAAACGGTTCACTGACAGAATATCGAACAAAAAATATCGTGTGGACAGAATATCGTGTCCAAAATATCGAGGACAAGAATATCGAGTAGGTAAGTGCAAATAGATAGGTATAAATTTACTATACTTAACTCCAGATCTACGTACCTTGAAGATATATATATTGTCAAAGTACATATATGTGAGTTATATATAGTAAAACTTTACTTACCCATAAGCAATGACCTTCACGATATTCTTGCCCTCGATATTTTTGACACAATATTGTGTCCGACGATATTTGTGCTTTCGATATTTTGTCCACCCACCATTTTAAACGTGTGGCCAATTTAGAAAGGAGACAGTGTATCTTGTGTGCCAGTTCAGGAGCAGTGTGCTACGTTTAGTAATTGTGAAAAACAAGGAAGGAAGAGTATGCTTTTAAACTTCCGGACTGAAAAATGTTCAAATGCTGGACAAATACAGATGCTTTTATGCTTTTGCGCATTGAAGGACACTGGGCAGATGAGAATAAGACATAATGGGATTTTGACTTTTGAATTTTCTCAAATGCAATGGGAAGAAGCAAATGTAATCAAGTGGCATATACAGACAGAAACTGCAGTTTTGCATGAACAGTTGGAGCAGGTCCCAATAGAAAGTCCAGGGGTGGTGTTTGTGACACAGGATTCCCCAGTGAAGTGGCAGATTGTACTGCAAAGCGCAGCTACTGTGCATGCTCATGGTCCTAAACATTCACTAGACAGAACCTTTAATTCCCTTATAGATGAAAAGGCTAAAATCTTGGAGACAGAGGTGGTGACACACGATTCTGATTTGGTGTGCATGACTAGGTGCGAGCACCTAGGAGAGAAAGACCATACAAACAGGTGGGCAAAGAATTAAGGGATGCATATCCCCCTAGATTTACTTAGAACTATGATTCCTATGTGTCAATATGCACAGCGCAGACCAGTCCCACAGAAGGTGAGGGGCGAGTTGAAGAAAGGAAAATTATCAGAGCAAACAGAGCAGATGGATTGCCTTGGGCTTATGCCAATTGATAAAGGGTGCACGTATTCAGCAGTGAGTGTAAAAATATTCAGGAAGGAGACTGCCCCAGCCCTTCTTACTGTGCAGGGAAAAGGAGAGTTTCATCCTAATACCAAGAATTCAGAGGCCAAAGTGTGGGTTGAAGTCCCAGATAATTCCCCAGAGCCAGCAGAGAACCATGCAGACAGGAATGACAATATTGTGCCTTCAGACCCAAAACAGAGAAAGGAAAACGTGCGCTTTAAAAAAAAAAATTTTTGCAAGAAGAGTGATGCTTGTTTCTTTTTCAGATCATACTGCGGCCTGATGTCCCTGTCCTGTGAGTGGGTGCCTTGGTCTGACTGGCCCCGTGTGGGTGTGGGACCCCTCCCCTCCCCCCCATCCCTGGAGTGATCACCGGACCGTGCAAGCTGACATCCTGTGGCTGAACAAACCAGACGAACTTACCAAGCCAAGAATCATGAACTGTTTTCATAAACATGAAGTAAAATGTTCACAGTTATAATTTTAAATGCAAGAAGGCTGTGTGTCTTTCACACAGAAGGACATTATTTGTTCTGTTTGAAGAAAAAAAAAAGAACAACAAAAATGTTGTGAAATTGAAATTGAAGATGTTTTCTCAATTTTGAGACGATGATGTTGCCTTTATTTTTAAGCACAAAATATATAGGTTTGGCTGCTTCATCAGTAGAAGTTCCAGAACTAGCCATTTGTGGCATTAGAAGCATTACTGAGTTCATATGCTTGATTCTATTTGCATCATTTATTTTGTGTATCCATCAAACATTTATTCTTGCTGAATATTCAGATATGCATGAGCTATTTTACATGCTTTGAAATGATTGTTACATGCTTTAATGATTTCACTGTTTTAGTGTGTGCTTCAATTATATTTGTGCTTTCAGTTCAGCACATGAATCTATAATGTCACTGTTTTAACATGTGCTTCAATCATAGTTGTGCTTTCAGTTAAGAGGTTCAGTTTTTTGATATATGTATGTAATGATAGTCAGAGGTCATGGGGTGGAATGTAGTGCTAGAGGCATTCTTGTGGTCTGACACCCTGTGATGACCTTTGACTACCATTATTTTAATTGACTTTGGTGTGTTATTTTATCCTAGCCTGAATGTACGATGTCCTGCATATGCCTGTTTCTCTTAAAAGTTTATTTATTGTAATCTTGCAGTCTTTCAGTGGGAGCTGTCACGGAGTAGGACAGCCTTGCCAAGAACAGAACTTGTGGGATGTGCATTTGAAAGCATGAGAGAGAGAGAGAGGTGTGGAATGTACTTTTTGGTCTCGAAGTGCAGTGTTGTGAGCAGTGGTGCACAAATGTGCATTGTGTTGTACATTGGTAGAATTATGAAGTTCTTACTATTGACTTTGACATGGCCTCATGTCATCCTGAATTCTGACTCTACCTGGCTTGAACTTTATCGGCGTGCACAGCAACGCTTGCAAGTTGTTTAGGTTAATCACGTTCAAGGATTGTTTTTGTGAGAGATTGTTTAATGTACCCTGGAAGGCTTTCGTGAGCTTCGTCAAGATAAAGGCTGGAACATGCGGGATTGGAGAAGGGGACGTGGGAACTTCTTCCTGCCAGGGAATGCTTGCTTAGAAGCTGGCCAGTTCTGGTAAGATTCCTCTGGCACAGGGGGAAGGTTTCTCTCGAACCTTCTAGTGTGTTTTGAGATTATAAAGCTGAGTGTTGTTGACTCAGAAACTGGGATTTTGGAGTCCGAATGGGGACGGACGCGTCTACTTCGGTACAGAACTCTGGTTGCTGAGGCTCTTAACCATGGCTGGTAATCCCCCGGTCAGAAGTGAGCTAAGATGCAGTGTTTGCACCAGGTGAAGTGTTGAGTTTTGATTATTGCCATTGTGATGTTTGGCCAGTGGCTTTGATCATTTGAGGTGCTTGAGTTTTGATTATTGCCATTGTGATGTGTGGCCAGTGGCTTTGATCATTTGAGCTGCTTGAGTTTTGATTATTGCCATTGTGATGTGTAGCCAGTGGCTTTGATCATTTTAGGTGTTTTCTTTGTGATGTGTGAGTGAGTTGAGGTGCACATCCAAAGTAATCATTTGATGTATCTAGTGTATATATATCCTTCTGATCTCTTGCAAGACGTCCAGCATATTATATTTTCTTCAGTGTTATCTCATATTATTTGCTGCTTGTTTATTCATCAGTATTATTCATGCATTTAACTGTTGCATTTACCAAGTGTGTTATTATTGCTTGCATATAAACATATATATCTCTATGTGTATTTTAATTTTGTGCATTTGGCATCTGGGAAAGCCTTTTCTGTTAGAGAGCATTGTGTAAAATAAAACCCCAAGCCTTATTCTAAAAAGAGAGTCTTTGCATTTTGTAAAATAAAACCCTTTTCTAAAGGTGTTGTTTGTTTTGTGTTAATGTCGCCTGCTTCGTCGAGTGTTGAGCCACCGTGTGGATATTCTGTATTATCTGATAGGCGAAGCAAGACAAGCATTTAACCAAGAAATACTGGCAGTGAAAATAATTCTGGCGTACTAAACGAGCAGCAAGATTTGTTATATTGTTCTCTTCAATTCTTATATACCTATTATACAACAAAATATTTTTAGAATTTACAGGGCAAAGCACATTTTAATGACATGTCAATATCACAATACTATCCAGTTAACAATTTTCAAAGAACTAATACTTCCAGAATTGCTTTGTTGAATGCTGTAATTTATACCTTTTTTTATATTAATGACAATGTTGGATATAGTGACCAAAAGATTCAGAAGCATTATTCAAGTAACTTCTCCAGGAACATTGCTTATATATACTTCTAAAAAGCTGACATTTTCCTGCCCGTAACCCTTTGCATTTGCAGCAAGTCTTGGGTCACATGACTGGGTGTAGCTGACAGACTTTGTGAATTCCTCCCAGACAGTCAGACAATAGCGGGATTCGGTGTGCCTCAATGGGCCATCTGATGGCAAGATGTTGGGGCAGAGCTGAGCACAGCCCCACTTACAGCTCAATAGTATGTGCTCTGCTTTGACACAAAGGGCCTAACAAACTTCATTGTCACTGCAGCCACCTTGGAACCAGGGCAGGCGAGTCAAGAAATTCCATGCACTTCAAAGAACCTTTCCAGAAGCTTTTCCCACCTTCCAGAAATAGGGTACCAGGGAATAAAAATAGGACCTGCAGACCAACTCTTCAGTTCACTATTGGGCCTGCGGAAGGACTCTCAGAGGTCTGCCTGCTGCTGTGACCTGGGATGCACTCTGCCAGACTGCTGCTGTACCTGGAAGGACTGCTTTGCTATCTGGAGCCTGACTTCACCTGAACCCAGAATTGCCAGAAGTGAGTCCAAGGGCTGATTTGCTGGCCTCCTGTTCAGAGCATGTTCCACAAGATGTTTGCATGGCCCATACTATAGCTCTTCAGAGTGTGAGATCTATACCTGGGTGTACTAGTGTGACAAGCACATCCCTGGGACAATTTGTTGGGTCCTCACCGACAGGTGGCACCTGTGGCCAGCTTCATAATCAGACCCACACCCAACTCATCTAGTGTGGGTGGGTGGGCTCAACAAGTTTAAACTACTGCCTTTAAACTACTGCCTAGCGATTCAGTGTAAGTTAAAATTGCCTGCCGGATCCTAATATCTTTTTAATCAGAAGACAGACATGTTTCAGTCATTTAAATGCCAATGCAACTAGCTTTCTCCAGGACCAATGAGTGTGATAATAGATGCAGGGTTATGGGGAGCCAAGAGTGTTCATGGAAGTAGTCCCTTGACAAATGTGTGACTACAGGGACCGTCCCACCCCCCTAACCCTATGAAGCCTAACAGATATGTAGGCCATTCCAGACCATAACAAGGAAAAAGTTGGAACAATGGTCTGTATAATTGTGTGCATGCTTTAATGAATTTATGTACGAATGCATGCAAACTGGTTGAAATAAGCAACCCTACCATATAGGGATTATCACACTCATTGCTCCTGAAGAAAGTCGATTGACCCACAGGGCAGTGAAACATCTGAAACATGTTGACCTCAGATGTCTAGGGCCATTGTACCCCTATGGCATCTCATTATTTTTAACTTTGCCAAGGGACCTTCCGATTAAAAAGATATTTGGATCAGGCAGGCAATTTTAACTTAAACTGAGTCTCTAGGCAGAAGTTTAAGCACTTCGCTTGCAAACGTGTTCAGCCCGCCCACCCACACTAGGTGAGTAGGGCGTGAGCCTGATGATGAAAGAGGCCACAAGTGGTACCAGTGGGTGAGGACCCCACAAAATATCCCAGGAAAGTGCTGATCACACAGATACACCTGGGTGTGGATCTCACACTCTGAAGAGCTATACTATGGGTCATGCAACAATCTTGGGGAACATAACAGGATTTAAATAGATAGGTTAGCCCTCTATAGTGGAATTTCTCCAGACAGTTTGGGAGGCTGAGGGTTCTTACCTAATTATAAGTTTCTCGCTCCTCCATAGTGCTGTTCCTGTTCAGTGCCTCAGATACATAAAAGGCTCTCACCGTCTCGAACCCGCATCTGGACCTAGCTTGAGTGAATTCTGATCTCCCAGGAGGTGCTCCACCAGCCAAAGGTGCCCAGATGGCCAATTCCCAAAACTGAGAAAAACTATGCAGACAACCAGGAGGAGACCGGGACCAACCTGCTTGCCAATCTGCCCAAGGTGCATTGCAGACCAGATTGACTTTGTGGCATCTCTTGCTACATTCTGCTCTGCAGAAGCAAATCATTTTAGCGGTCCTTCACCAAAGTGGTATCCGACCTCATTGAACTGTCCTCAGCTACAGTCCTTTGCCTCAGCCCGCTGGAGACTTTCGCCTTCCATTTTGGCAACTAAGTCCGAACGAAAAATCTTCACCGCAGCTTTGACTCAAGGCCATCCAATGAGGAAGCTCCCTCCTCAGACTCTTTCTAAAGCCTTGTCCTGCTGAACTTTACCATCTTAGAATCGTTTTTCAGAATTTCTGAAGGTAAGCGCTGACCGGGCCCAATCAACTTCTTGTATCCGAACCATGCTCCATTGCTGTCAGCCCTATTTTTCAACTTTGATCTGGTCTTGCACAACTAGATGTCCACGGTTGGTGCTTTGAACTTTTTGGTGCTAGTTTTCACTAAAAACATTAGAAATCAATAACTCTGGTTCTACCGATTGGAATTTTGTCATTTTGGTGTCACATAATTCATTAAAGTTTACTCTATTTTTCTAAACTGGTTTGGGATTTTTCTCATGTTGTGTTTTCACTTTATTGCTGTTTGTGTGCTGCAGAAATACTTTACACGTTGCCTCTAAATTGAGCCTCACTGCTTTTTTGTGCCAAGCTACTGCTGGGACTAATGCAGGAAGCATTGCATCCTCCCACAACCTGTCACCTGAAGAGTTGATGGACAGATAGTTTGAGAGGGACCTAAACCTGCACCTAGCCAGACTGGCTGCAGAAGAGAGACAAGCTGAGAAAGAAAAAGCCTTTGAGGGTGAGAGAAAGGCTGAGGCAGAAAGAACCTTAAAGGAGATAAAAATGTTGACAGCTAATGAACTGAGTCTAAATGAGCTGGCCTTGAAGGCCAAAGAGCTGTCAGAGTCTGATAGAAATGGTGGCAGCAACACCACAGTGTCCAAAGGAGATCAACGAGTCCACATACCTAAAAAGTAGGGCTTGAGGTGGGGGATGATAATAATAGGTGGTTTGCAAACTATAAGGTAGCTCTTAAAATACATGGGGTCACATAGGAGGTTTGGGGGGCCATGTGTTGAGGCACATGGCAGCTGTAATAGGGGGATACCTCATTCACTTTAGAGGTGGCTGACCAGCCGACCTACAGCCCTATGAAAGCAGCCCTCATCACTAAGTTTAGTCTCACCCCCAAATGCATACCGCTCGAGGTTTATAGACAGTCGTAAATTGACTGGCAAGTCTTGGGTAGATTTTCTGGACTTCTCTAGTAAAGCACTAAATAGTTGGGTGACGGACAGCCAAGTGAGTGGCTGAAGGGATGTATGATCTAATTTTGATAGAACACATGCTCAATAACATTTTCACAGAGTTGCACCAACACCTGGTTGGTTGTAAGCTCACACACCAGGGAGCTTGCAAAGGAGGTAGTTCTCTGGGTCAGTACCAGAGTGTCTAGGAAGGTGCCTGGGAGTGATTCCGAATGGGTTGGTTCAGGTTCCACTCAACAGAGTGAGGGGGAGGTATACAGTACCCAGACAGTTCCCAGTATAGTGTGAGGGAAAATGGTTACCATGCCCCTTCTAAGCATATGAGGGAGGTTCTGGTTGGCTGATGCCCAGGGTACCTCATTTTTAACCCCAGGGCTTTGCTTGTGCCCAGTTGGGGCCCAAGCAAAAGGACCTGGTCTGTACCAAGAGACCATCCATTGGAAGAAGCTCCTCGGTGTCAGGAGAGCTGGGAGGGCTTACCCTGTCCACTGTTGTGCTTCATGGTACAGACCCTGGGCTGCAAAGCCAGCCTCAGGATTCCATTCTGGGACTGGTGGGAGGTAGAGTGAAAGTAGGGTGCTTGAAAAATGGGGATGTTGCCCCCATGCTGAGAAACTTCAGAGGTCAGAAAGCCCTCACAAGCCCATGGAGAACTCCTTGCCAGCCCCAAGGCTGGAAGATTGTCCTACCCAATGTCCCATCTTAGAGCTTCCACCTGGCAGTGGATGGTCTGGGGGTTGACTCTTGACACTGACAACTGTCAGTGGCATTTGTTGGTTGCTGTCCTTATGGGCAGAATTTTCATTGTGTTGAGGACAGAAGTCTCATCCGAGGGGTGAAATAGGCCACATCGTTTTCATGGCCTTGGTAGTATTGTCTGCCTACTGGATGTATTTTTGAGCAAGTTAAGGTTAGGTACTGAAAAGATGGGGTCTACAAGGGAGGAGAAGAGTTTCCCATGGGTCGGTTCAATGGCTGAGGAGATTGTAGATGGAGGGATCCAACTGAGTTCAAAGAGGCATAGACCTCATAAGTCCATGTTCTTTTGCCTAAGCAGGGAAGTTTATCAAGGTATTGATTAGTCTACCCTGGCTTTTGAATGGGGGGGCCCTGTTGGACTTTGCTCTTTCCACAGGGTCATTCTCAAACCTTTTGCATTTGCCTTCCTGTTTTCTGAACTCTTTTTTGTTGACTCTAGCACTCTGTGCGCTTGTGCTGATCTTGTAAACATGGTAAAATTGGCTTACACCTGAATGGCATATGTAATTTACTTATATGTCCCTTGTAGAGTGCTCTCATTGCAGCCTGAATGCAGTTTAAAACTGCCAATTTGACTTGGCAATATAGCTCCCTTGCCAAGCCTTAAACTCCCATTTTAATGCATGTAAATCACCCCTAAGGTAGGCCCTAGCTAGCCCAGTGGGCAGGGTGCATTCTAAGTAAAATGTTGGACATGTACTTTTAAGTTTACGTGTCCTAGTAGTGAAAAATTCCGAAAGTATTTTTTCACTACTGGGAGACCTACCTCTCCCATAAGATAACATTTGGTTGCATTATTACATTTAATAAGTGCTAATCTTTGATTGGGAATAGATTAGCATTTCATGTTTGGTGTGTGAGATATTGTACTAAAAAATTCTCTTTTATGGAAAAAGTTGGATTTTAAGTTATATTTTTCAAAATGTCACTTTTAGAAAGTTCCATAAAGGGGCGACACTGGCGCTCCCAGCTGCTGCACTGCTAAAGTGAGGAACTTTCCCTCGAAGTAAACCAAATTTTTCACTATTAACCAAAGTAATACGTAGTAATCCACAAGTTTATGACTAGCAAATAATCCATCTGTTTCATGTTTATTAGATCACTCCAGAGACAGTTGGGTTGAAATAGAATTCTTTATTCCGTATTTTCAAATGCCATATGCTGCTAATCCTGGCTTAAACATAGGCATGTGCTGTCAACCTGCCTTCGAGCCAACACAATCAAATAACCCAATGCATTTCGAACTTTTTCAGTTCTTCGTCAGGGGTACTGCAATGAATCAGAAAAAAGTACATGAAAAACACATCTAATGCCTAAAACAAATAATATCAACAGAAACCATTATAATGTGTCCCCATAATCTCCCTCTTTTACCCACTTTGTGAATGTTCACAATCACTACAATTACACAAAACCATTCAGAGACCACAAAGTGCTTAAAACCTATATAACCTAATATCAAAAACAGTTGCCCTTCCAAAATTCTCACATATCCCCCCTCCTTCTCAATCCCCACTTGTGCTTGAAAAATGAATAAATACACTGCTCAGTGCCACAAAATCTGTACTCCAACCCATTTACCTAACGTTTACAGAAAACATATTCCTTTACCTAATAAAGCTGCAACCAGCAAATTAAAACATGCGTGCCTTCCTCCGTGTTTGGAAAAACCGTTACCTTCCCTCCCGTGCAAATCCTCTCTTAAAGCCTTCTTCCCCTCGTTCACTCAATTAATCCCTGATTGAAATAATATCACCTGACCTGTATTGGCCTATGCTTACTTACTGAAAATAATGCCTACCATTCCCACAATGCACTAATCATGACATTCTCAAACTATAAACCCAATCGATCAAAATACAAATTAAAACAAATATTAATAAACCACAAAACGACCCCAAATAAACACATACATCTAAGATACCTATAAGCTCATGTGAAATAAATCAAAATACACAAAATATTACAATGCCGTGCTTGAAAAACCAATTGCATTAGATCAGACATAATCAGTGTTGTGTTTCAACGCCTCAAACTGTCCATGTTCCTTCCTCTCGATTTGAAAAATATATATGCAGTTCAAACTCGATGATCCTTTCACCGGTTCACTCAAAGTCATTTAGTGTTATACTGTCCCCGAAGAGATACTTTTCACTGTCACATTTCTCTTCAATGAATAATAAACTGTTGGGGTGCATGCTCGCGGTAGGACAATGAATTGCTAAGCAAATGAAAAGGCAAACGAGTGCACTCCTTCCCTTGATAAGCAGTTACATTTTTTGCTTTGACTGCCAAGTGATGCGTGCAAAACAGCGCAGTGATTATCCCAACACTGCATATCGAAGATACTGCCATAAAGGGGCGACACTGGCGCTCCCAGCTGCTGCACTGCTAAAGTGAGGAACTTTCCCTCGAAGTAAACCAAATGTTTCACTATTAACCAAAGTAATCCGTAGTAATCCACAAGTTTATGACTAGCAAATAATCCATCTGTTTCATGTTTATTAGATCACTCCAGAGACAGTTGGGTTGAAATAGAATTCTTTATTCCGCATTTTCAAATGCCATATGCTGCTAATCCTGGCTTAAACATAGGCATGTGCTGTCAACCTGCCTTCGAGCCAACACAATCAAATAACCCAATGCATTTCGAACTTTTTCAGTTCTTCGTCAGGGGTACTGCAATGAATCAGAAAAAAGTACATGAAAAACACATCTAATGCCTATAACAAATAATATCAATAGAAACCATTATAATGTGTCCCCATAATCTCCCTCTTTTACCCACTTTGTGAATGTTCACAATCACTACAATTACACTAAACCATTCAGAGACCACAAAGTGCTTAAAACCTATATAACCTAATATCAAAAACAGTTGCCCTTCCAAAATTCTCACATATCCCCCCTCCTTCTCAATCCCCATTTGTGCTCGAAAAATGAATAAATACACTGCTCAGTGCCACAAAATCTGTACTCCAACCCATTTACCTAACGTTTACAGAAAACATATTCCTTTACCTAATAAAGCTGCAGCCAGCAAATTAAAACATGCGTGCCTTCCTCCGTGTTTGGAAAAAAACGTTACCTTCCCTCCCGTGCAAATCCTCTCTTAAAGCCTTCTTCCCCTCGTTCACTAAATTAATCCCTGATTGAAATAATATCACCTGACCTGTATTGGCCTATGCTTACTTACTGAAAATAATGCCTACCATTCCCACAATGCACTAATCATGACATTCTCAAACTATAAACCCAATCGATCAAAATACAAATTAAAACAAATATTAATAAACCACAAAACGACCCCAAATAAACACATACATCTAAGATACCTCTAAGCTCATGTGAAATAAAATCAAAATACACAAAATATTACAATGCCATGCTTGAAAAACCAATTGCATTAGATCAGACATAATCAGTGTTGTGTTTCAACGCCTCAAACTGTCCATGTTCCTTCCTCTCGATTTGAAAATTATATATGCAATTCAAACTCGATGATCCTTTCACCGGTTCACTCAAAGTCATTTAGTGTTATACTGTCCCCGAAGAGATACTTTTCACTGTCACATTTCTCTTCAATGAATAATAAACTGTTGGGGTGCATGCTCGCGGTAGGACAATGAATTGCTAAGCAAATGAAAAGGCAAACGAGTGCACTCCTTCCCTTGATAAGCAGTTACATTTTTTGCTTTGACTGCCAAGTGATGCATGCAAAACAGCGCAGTGATTATCCCAACACTGCATATCGAAGATACTGCCATAAAGGGGCGACACTGGCGCTCCCAGCTGCTGCACTGCTAAAGTGAGGAACTTTCCCTCGAAGTAAACCAAATTTTTCACTATTAACCAAAGTAATCCGTAGTAATCCACAAGTTTATGACTAGCAAATAATCCATCTGTTTCATGTTTATTAGATCACTCCAGAGACAGTTGGGTTGAAATAGAATTCTTTATTCCGCATTTTCAAATGCCATATGCTGCTAATCCTGGCTTTTAGAAAGTTGGCATTTTCCTCCCCTAACTATTTGGTGCCTGCAATCTGTACCTGGGCAGTTTTGTTATTCCTCCCAGACAGCCCCACTTGCAACTGAACAGACTATGCCCTGCCTTCACACAAATGAATTGTCACCACTGCATTGTTCATGCAGCCAGCTCGGAGCCATGGAAAGGGTCGAAATAGCTTCAAGAGCGTTAATGGTGACTTCTCTAGAAACATCTTCTACTTCAAAGAAGGCACCAGGTGTAAAAATAGGACCCTCATACCCACTCTTCAGTACACTTCTGGACCTGTGGATACTACAGAAGGACTGCTGTGCTGTTTTGCTGAAAGAAGGACTGTCACTCTGCTGCTCTGTTGCACTGCTTCCTTGCTGCCTGCTGCCCTGCTTGCTGAGAGGAAGACTGGACTTGCACCCTTTATCACAGTTTGAATAGATTCCAAGGATCAATTGACTGACCTCCTGTTCTGAGCTACAGGGACATGACAAGCTCCAGAGGGTTCCCTGTCTCTGCTCTGCTGACCTGCTGCCTGGACCTGCAACCGCACCTGCAACTTGACCTGCCTGAGCCATACAGGCCTCAGCTGGACTGAACTCCTGACCCCCAAAAGGTGCTCATCAAATCCTGAACTCTTGGTGCGGCGTCAGTGAACTCCCACTTCAAAGAGATGAGGAATCCTGATGTTTTGAACTCTTCACGACAGCAAACCGGCCAGTTTCTGCCAAAATCTTGCCACAAGCCAACACGAAGCACTTGTGGACACAACTCTTTGTGCCACAGCGACTGCCAGCAACACTCGGTAATGCAAGATCTGCACATTGCGCTACAGCATCCACAGCCCATGCTGACTGCCAACATGAAGCTCCAGGATTGACCATCCATGCCGCCCGACGGGATCTTCACACTACAGCGATGGCCATCTGCAATGCTTGGCCTGCTGATAATGCTACATCGACTACCATCCCTGACGCTCTCCCTGCTTCTTGTGGCCACTTCCAGTACAAACAGAACTCTTTGTGTTGGACTTTGAAGGTAACTCTTTCAGTGGGACTAACCTGTATCCTATCCACACTCCTTCATGGCCGGCCTAAAGTTGTGGCTTTTGCCCAGTCTTGCACGACCAGATAACAGAGAGTGGCGCTTTAGCGTTTGGGCACTATACTTAACTGAAATCTTTAAAACTGCATATCTCTGGTTTTATTATTGGACTTTTGTTGCTTTGGTCTCAAATAATTTATACAATTTTACTGTATTTTTGTGGGATTTTTCATGTGTTGAGTTTTCACTTTATTATTGTTTGAAGTGCTGCATACATACTTTGCACATTGCCTCTAAGTTAAGTGTGACTGATTTTGTGCCAAGCTACCAGAGTGTTAGACACTGGTTAATTTAGGGTTTGCTTGTGTTTCACCCTGATAGAGATTGTGGTTGCTGCTTGAGTAGGGTTTCACCCTCCTCAACTAGTAACCCAATTTCCAACAGCCACCATAATGCCAAGGAGGCCAAAGTATGCAAAGGCCCTTTACCATCTGCCAGGATGTACGCTGTGCAACGGATGTCAACTACGAGGCTTGGGTGCTGTAGACAGTGATAGCTAGCCCCCACACGTAAGGATGCTTTTTTAAATCCCTCCAAGACGACACCTTAAAAAAAATTCCATCTCAGACCATCACTGAATTTCGGCAGACAAGAACTGACACAATTGAAGGGTGATGTTCTCAAGCAGTTAAACAGTGATTAGCCCTCAGAAATAGGCCACTTGCTTTGCTGGTATAAATCTGGCTGGTTTTTGCAAGAGGAACTTTCACAATGCATGCCATTTGAGGTAAACTTATCTACAGCCTTTGAACAATCAATCAATTAATCAATCAATCGATCAATCAATCAATCAGGGGTTTATAATGTACAGCTACTCACCCGGAGGGTCTCAAGGCGCTGGGGGGAGAGGGCGCACAGCTCCTGGATGTTCATGGAGCTCCATCGAAGAGCTAGGTCTTGAGGTCCTTCAAGAACTTGGGGAGTGATGGTGTCTGTCGGAGGTGGAGAGGGAGAGAGTTCCATGCCCTTGCAGAGAGGAGGGAGAAGGAGCATCCTCACGATCTGGTCATCTTTGGGGTGCGTGGTACGCAAGGCGGTGGTTCATGTAGGCGGGTCCGTGTGGTGAAGGTCCTTGTGGGCGTGGGTGAGAAGCTTGAAGGTGACTCTCTTCTCGACGGGGAGCCAGTGTAGTGTCCGTAGGTGTTGGCTGATGTGGCAGTGGCGCGGTAGGTTGAGGACCAGTCTGGCGGCGGCGTTCTGGATGTTCTTGAGTTTGCGAGTGAGGTTCTTGTTGATCCCTGCATAGAGTGCATTGCCATTGTCCAGTCTGCTGCTGATGAGCGCGTGGATGACGGTTTTCCAGTGTTCGAGGGGAATCCAGTTGAAGGTCTTTCAGAGTAAGCGGAGGGTGTGGTAGCAGGAACAGGTGAAGGCGTTTATCTGGTGGTCCATTTTGAGTTCGGAGTCTAGGATGATTCTGAGGTTGCGTGCATGGTCCGTGGGGGTGGGAGGATTCCTGAGGGCTGGGGGCGACCATGTGTAGTTCCAGGCGTTGGGGTGTGGGCCCATGTTGAGCACCCCGGTTTTGTCCGTATTGAGTTGTAGGCAGCTGTTCTTTATCCACCTGGCGACTGCTTCCATTCCATCTTGAAAGTTGTGGTAGGAGATGTTGGATTAGTTGGATAGGGAGAGGATGAGTAGGGTGTCGTCTGCATATGATATGATGTTGAGTCTGTGTGATCTGGCGATGGATGCGAGCTGGGCCATGTAGACGTTGAACATGGTCGGGCTATTGGAGGTTCCTTGGGGGGTTCCGCAGGTGGTCGGTGTGGGTTCCAAGAGGAAAGGAGGGAGTCGAATGGTAGAGGTTCACAACTTATGAATCAATACCACACAGCCTCTATATGTCAATTCTACCTGGCTGTATAGAATAGTAATGCATCTTTTTGACCATTTTGGTGTGAAAGTTTTCTATGCTGTCCTCACTCTCGTTTGAGTGAAAGGAAATCTCTGCAATTGTTCTGAACTGAAACATTAATAAAAATCTCATATGTAGATGGTATTTCCCAGGTAGTGATGGTCATCGACCTAATGGGACAAGTTCATAATGGCTGTGTGCACTGGCAACATGTTGACATTATGACACAGCTCTGAGTATAACAATAAAACCTCATTTACTAACTCCTTAAATGATTAGAAATAAATGTTCATGTGCTCCACATGTGGAGTGAAACTCCTTCTGGTGTAAGCAGCAGGATGCTTTTCTTTTAAGAACTAGAAGATGCAATGAAAGGGCCTGATGTTTTTTTCTCATTGTGTGACAATAAACGTGCACAGAGCACTGACGTCACAAAGTGAAGGTAAAGAAGTGGTGCTATTAGGTGCCAACTATTTTACTTTGATCATTCCACGGAGGGCAGCATGTCTCAGTGCCCCAGGCACAAATCAATGCAGGAAACATATCCTTGGTGGGGGAATAACATCCCTTTTCCAGTTGTGTCTCT
The DNA here is from genome assembly GCA_963921515.1 of Calotriton arnoldi. Lineage (NCBI taxonomy): Eukaryota > Metazoa > Chordata > Amphibia > Caudata > Salamandridae > Calotriton > Calotriton arnoldi. Next base: position 406,405 of record CAWUFW010013326.1, read on the forward strand.
TGCCTATGCAGTCCTGGTTGGTAATCACCTTAGCAGAGCGATCCTCCAAACAGTAATCGACCCATTACGCAGGGCACCAGACTCATTGGTGTGTGAAGGTCCCCCGCCCTTCCCCCAAAAAATAACAAGCTTTCTGTAACCCTGGGTAGGCTATTGGAGGTTTATTATATAAAGAAAGTGGTGTGGCAACCTGAAATAAGGGGTTCACCTTCCCACATAAAGGGCAATATAGTCTTTCTTCCCCAGTCTCCTATTGGGCACATTGAGATGTTTACCCGCAATATGTCCTCTATGGTAGGGGACAGAAAATCCACCTGATGCCAGTTATTTTTTTTTTTAAATGAGTCTGGGTGGCCTGTCCTGACATCGGGCCTTGTCACTAATCCCCAAAGTGTGCCCCACATGTCTTCTGTCACCACCAAGGGTACATTTTGAGGGCTTACCGGTAATGTGCTGTCCCCCAGTAAACAGAAAGCACACTAGAGACAAAAATCTGGATTTATTTTAAAGAAAACTAATATAAGGTGGGGCGACCATCCAGGTATTTTTGGGCTTCACCCTCACGCCTAAAGGAGCCTAGTCTTTCTGCCTCGCTAGAGTGGCTGATTGGGGGATTTACCCCCAGCCTGACCACTGGTGAGGCAGGGCAGAAAATCCACTAGACCCCACAGATTAGATTTTTATAAAAACAAACATGGGGTGGGGTCAGGCCTGCCCAGGAATTGGGCCTGGCCCCACCTCTAAAAGGTCTAACAGCATTACTGCCCCTCCCCCCCCCTGGAGATCAATGGGTAATGTGTCCCTGATCTACCCTTTGGGGGACAAAGGGACCCTAGAAACCAGGGATTATTTTTGTATTAAAGAAATGGGGTGGGAGTTTCCCACCCAGTCAGCTACCTGACCCCCACACTTCAAGGGCCCAGCAGTCTTTCTGCCTCCAGGATATTGATGACTGTTATCCCCAATTTGCCCCCCTCAGTCACATTTTTCCTCAAGCTCCAAAACTTTTCTTGCCCCTCCAGGACCAAGAGCCTCCCTATCCCAATGTCAAGACAAATTTGGATTCTTTTGGGCATCATTTCAACATAGGGGTCCAGGAGAAAGAATGTGTGTGTAAATCTCCCTTTCATTGCCACGGTGAACTGCTATACTCTTTAGGCTCTGGGTCAGCTAGCAACCAGGAAACTCTTCCAACCCTTCTGCATTTCAGAAACATAAAGGCACTCTGTAATACATGGTGGTGTGATTTCTGTAGATCCCAACAAGTGTTTTTACTCAGAATGTCCTCTCAGCAAAAAGTATTGATCAAACAAAAATATTTTCCATTATCTTACAGAAAACATGGGCGCTTCCGGTCAAAAGCTTACTACCCTACTTTTTCGCACTTCTCTCAATTCAAAAGCTCCCTCTCATGTAGGAGTGGATCTAACGCACATCATTGAAACAGACCAAAACTGTAAACATTTGAAGGCCTCATTGCAACTACTTTGACTACACACGGTCCCGGTTTTGACTGGTTCCTGTTGCAGACCACAAGCCCGGCTACTTTTCTTATCATTAGAAGTATGGGAATGTTTTGTCATAGTACTTTGTGCATCCATTCAAATTCTGGAAGATTTCTTCACTGAAATTTGAGTAAATTGTGTTATTTTCATCAAAGTATAATGTTTGCAGGGCATTCTGGATTACAAAAATAAAGTGGTATCTGGACAAGTCACACCACGTTGAACTTACCTTGTCATCTAGTTTTCAAAAATCTCTGTTTAAGGTGTTGCCCAAACCCAGGCCCAAACATTGCATGTACATGCATAGCTCAATTTTCAACGCAAAATCTTGATGTCCCCACATTTCAGTTTAGTGCCTTTCCTTTTGCTGGCAATAGGCCCATGGACACAATTGAGGTAGAAATGTTATCAGAAGTGTGGGAACACTGGGGCGTATGGACAAGCCCCTATCGAGACCATAGTGTCACTCTTACCGACGTTGTGGTGGCGATAGGGGCTGCGCCTTAAGTACAAGGCAGTGTTAAGGCACTTAAAACGTGGCTTAACGTTGCCTTGTACATAAGGCCCCCGTTCACGCTATGGTTAGCGTGAAAGGGGCGTGCAGTGGGTGTTGTGGTGGGCGTTCCACCGCAACACCCATTGTATTTGACGCTGTCCCCTATTTACAAGGGTGGGGTACATAGGAGGCAGCGCCAAAATTAAGACCAGGAAAATCCTGGTCTTAAGTTGGCGAAACGAGGAGAAATGCATGCTTTCTCCTCGTTTTTGCTTTTTCCATGTGTGCTGCCTTATGGAAAAAGCAAAATGCCATGGTTTGTTTATGTACAGGAAGGTGTCCCTTCCTGTACATAAACAAACCTTTAAAAAAATTCCATTTTGTCAATTTCATGTCTGCTGCATGAAGCAGCAGACATGAAAGTGACAGAATTGCATTTCAGGATTGTTTATGTGCAGGAAGGGGCACCTTCCTACTCATAAACAATCCTCCCCTGCACGCAGACACCCTTGCACTCTGGTGCAAGGGTGCCTGCATTGGCGCTAAGTTGCTAAACTTAGCGCCATCGCAGGGGAAACACAAGGCTGCACCACATTCTTGTAAATATGGTGCAGCCTTGCGTTTTAGAAGTGGCGGAGCATGCCATTAAACCAAGGAGGCTAACGGCACGCTCCGCCACTTCCTTGTACATATCCCCCACTGTGTGTTAGTAATTTTGTAGATCCTGCAAATTCCAGAAATTTCACTCACTGAAATTTGAAGAAAATGCATGATTTTCCCTAAAGTTTGACATTCACAGGGCATTCTGAGCTAGAAAACATTGTCCGATCCATGCAAACCACTCCACCCTCGATTCCCTTTGCTGTCTATATTTCAGAAATGTCTGGGTTGTGTAGGTTTTTGTGGTGGCAGCAGATTCAGGTCAATATAACTCAACTGGGTTAATTTTCCATGCAAAATCTTGATGTCTCCAAGTCGCATTTTGTTGATTTCCTGACATGGGCGATAGGCATTGTGACACCAGTCAGGTACCATTTTCATTGGAAGAAGTGTGGGAATACAAAATAAGAGTGTATTTTCTATTTTCAATTTAATTTCACTCCACTATTGGTCTCCAAATTTTAGCCAGTATGGCAGAAACAAAACATTTTGCAAAATGACCTCTTTATTGTTTTATAGTACATTGAAACCTATATTCAGATTTGTACAGTTAATCATCATTACTAAATGCATTATCTTGTTAATATTTAACAAAATGCACAGATGTCCCTCTTCTTTATTTTTCATTCATTAGATGTTACCATATGAATTGATCACAGAAATCATTGTAAACTATTTTAATGTTTTCCTTCTGTTTTTTATTTACAATTAGTTTGTTTGGGTAAACCATGAGTGATCGCAAATTACTCACTGTCATTTCATTTCAAATGCTGAATTTCCAGTTTTTGTCTAGTTTTGAGAAATGTATGGCTTTCACGTCTGTTTTGGGCCACAAACTGCAAGCAGGTAGAAACCATAAAAATAATAAAGTGGACTAACACAAATGCAAACCTGGTAAAAAATGTTTTTTCAGAGCTTTCAATATTCCTGAGGCTGGGAGAATGCTGATCTTAGCATAGCAAACCTTATGTGGGTACCAGATTTAGAAAACAAATATGCTTTCTTGGTAAACACTTTTCTCCTAGTTTTAAAAAAAACACACAATTTCCCTACATTTGACTATTTTCTTGGTTCCCTCCAGGTTAATTAAAAACCTTGGGTTCCTTTAGAATCCCCAACATGTCATCAAAGCTCAATCGCAAACTGACTCAAAGATTAAAAGGCAACTCATTGTTGGATTTTTTAAAGAAAAATGGTCACTTTATTTTTAAACATGTATGTTACAGATAAAGTTTACAAATCACACAGATAACGTTTTCAAAAGTTTATTTGGAGTTGTGGTGCATGTTGCATCTGCCCATTCTAATTATCCTCTGTGGAATATTCTGAGGCAGCGAGCTGGGGCAGAGGCGTGTTTCATCCTTTGCTGAGAAAATACAAGAAGGATGAAATCAATCAGTGGGATTATGGACCGTCATTTCTTCAAACTTGCAGACTCGCTGATTATAATTCGTGGCCAATAAAAGAGCACCGAACGAAAAATTCGCCTTATTTCTTACCTTGGCCTCATTTCTCATCATGCACATCATGTTGCTTGCAAATGGGTGACTCCTGAAAGAAGTCAAAATGTGTTTTTATTCTGTTAAAGATCTAACTGAGATTTTGAAACGTCATCACTATAAATCAACAAAAAAGGTAGATTCGTTGTTTTCTTTTTTTCTTACTTATATATATATATGTAATAGTTTCCTTGAGATACCACTGTAAAATATGGTTATCTTAGTATTAACGTTGACAAAGTAAGGATTAAAGGTTTACGAAAGGACAAAGGCATGCGACGATGACCTGTAGAGTTGGAACAGAAACAATATTTAGGCATAAAGTTACATTTCCTTGTACATTATGAATGAAAGTCCTGCTTTCTCCGTACCTGGCACATGTGATATTGATTGAATGTTTTGTTACTTAGCTGTGGTCCAACGGTAGCCTGGAATGAAGAATGCCGAACACACACGGTGCCGGAGGAATGCTTGCAAACAGTCAAAACCACTGGCAATCGCTCTGGGTAGAATTCCAATCCATCAGTTTTCACCCACTGTGCCACCTAGGCTGAGGGCCACCTTTTGTGAATCAGTCTGTCTGAACTGCCACCCAAAGTGCTTGCCAGGGGTTTAGACTATTTGCAATCCCATCCCATCACATTTTGTGTCTTTGTTTGTTACCCCCTAAGTAGTCAAGGGTATGCCCAGTCATAGGTCCCTTGCTCGCTGTGCCACGCTAAACCTCATTTGTGAGGACTAATAACACCAAACCGGTTTGGTTTGCTTGTGTTCCCTTCTGGAGAAGGCCTCGCTTGGAAGTTTGGGATGCCCTTCCTCTGCCCTAACCCACCCAGCACCTCTTACACCCGCGCTTCACTAACACAGTCCACATTTCCTAACCCTTCTACACACTGAATATATTCTGTGCTTTAAATGCACTCTTTCTCCACGCAAAATCAGGACGATCTGTACTCTGCTCACACATACTCTTCTCTGAATGCTCTGCATGTGCTTGCTGTACGTGTTCTCTGCTCTTCATGTACAGACTACGTCTGGTACTCTCTGCTGTTCTTGTGCCTTGTGTTCTGAGTAAACACTGATTTGTTCGTCGTGTCTCCTGTTTTCAATGCACTCTGCTCTGTGTTACTTTGACATTTGTATTTATTCAGCTCTGTGTCTGTGTAAACTCTGCGCCCTCTGTGTTTCCTCTTCATGTACGTTCTATGTGTTTTCCGTGCTATGGTGTACTCAGTGCTCTATGTGCACTGTCTTTCCTGCACATACTTTGTGCACTTTTTGGTCAGCATCTGTTCTGGTTTCTGTGTCTTATGGGCTTTATGTGAATCATTTTCTGTTCTCTAGCTGTAATTTGTTTTCTAAGTGTACTTTTCAGTTATGTCAATGTGTGTGCTCAATATGGACTCTCCATGTGCCCAGAGCTTAAATTGTATTCTACACTTTGTATACTGTGTTTTGGACACTCGGTGCCTCATTTACTAGATTTGACACATAGCAGTGCAGCAAGCCTTCCTGCTGCACTGCCGTGCATCAAAATAAAAGGGCAGGAATGCACTGTATCTACAAGATACAGCGCATTCCTGTTCTTCTCCCCAGCAGCCGTGCGCCAATGCAGACACCCTTGTGCCATGGTGCAAGGGTGCCTGCATTGCAGGGATGAATTGTTATGTGCAGGAAGAGACACCTTCCTGCACATCAACAATCATTAAAGGCAATTTGCTCCTTCTATGTGTGCTGCAGAATGCAGCACACATAGAAAGAGCAAATAACGAGCAGAAATAACATTATTTCTCCTTGTTGCGCCCTGTGGAGGCATAGCATTCTGGCGCATTCCCATGTTTACAACACTTTGTAAATCTGGGAGTGTGTCAGGTTCTGTGGATGTTGCGTGGGTACACCCACAGCAACACTAATGGAATGCCCCTTTCATGCAGAGTTATGCATAAAAGGGGGCCATAGTTACAAGGCCATGAAAATGCAATGGGTTTTTAAGTGAGGCCTTTAGCCTGTGCTCTAAACCTATCTTATGCTCAGTGTATTCTGTGTGCTGTACACTCAACATGATTTCTATTGGCTATACTAAGTATGTGCTACAGGTACTGAGTTCTATGTGTAGTTTGCACTCGAACGCATAATCAGGGCCGGACTTGGAGAGAAAATAGGTCCTAGGCATCAAAATAAAAGGGGCTCCATTTTTGGATCAGATAACTAAAAAGGTGTCCCACATTTGCAAATTGGGTAGATTTCAATTTTTAAAGACATGCTGTGTAAGTTTGTATGCAGGGTATGGGAGACTGTATGCATTGGTGGTTGCTGCAGGCAATATTTGTGGTAATATTGGGAAAATCAACAATTGAAACTGGCCCACCAAACCCTAGAATGGGCCCACAAACAGACCAAAAAATGCCCACACGCTGATCTGTCTCACTATGTCGCGATTACACCTGAAAGTGCCTTGTGATTGAATGTTGAGTTTGTGTCTGTTATTGTAGAGCAGTGAATGGGTGAACGCAAGAATGTGCCAATGGATGGATAGATGCTTGCATGAGTGCAACAAAAAGTGACTGAATGGACGGATGAAGAGTGACTGAGTGCATTCACTGATGGATGAGTGACTGATGGGTGTAATCATCCTGACACTTGGAGTTATATCAGATGTACTACTTTTGTCAATCCTCCCTGACAGCTGAGGTATACCACTTTTTCCTCTGGTTTACTTTGCCATGTGATGTCTGCTGTTCCATGTAATTCGGAAATGCCTGTGTGGTGGAAGTCTATTACTCTGACTCTGTTAAAACTTCATGCCTCTCCTGTATTCAGTACAAGTTGGGAGTGCTATTCATTCTATCGAAGTCTGTCCTCTCTTAACTTCCTTCTTGGACTCTGTGAATCAACTCTTATGTTTGCTGTGAGAGGGTGCAAGCAGTGAATCTTTCTGTAGTTCCTGTTAAGAATTCGTATTTCACTATTGAACAGAATCCTCTTCGAAATAGACCTCCCAAGGGTACTCATTACGAGTTGGCCTTAAATTCTGAGGTGTGTGGTAACTCCTGCAACACTTTTTAATACTCTGTGTTATCTTTCCTGAGTTAGCTGCTTTTCATTGCAAGGTCTAAAAATGTTCACATGCATCATTTAATAAACAGGCCTGGAGCCATCCCACACGGCCCATGATAATACTCTCTGAAACGAATGTAACATTTATATAATGCAGTAGTTTGTCAATAGCGTATTCTAGGTTCAAATCACAATAGACACAAAATAGTTTCTTGACAACTCGACTTTCAATGCTTCGTTCGTTTATTTATTTATATTTAATTTAGCAACAAAATAAGATAACATTCTAAACAAACACTAACAACGTACAGAACTGAGTGAGGTGTTCTGAGTAACATCAAATAGACATCTAGAGTAATCCTGAGGTGAAAAACATCCCCGTAATTCACTTTTTTGCCCATCTACAATTCTATGTTATGTTTTGCCACCAAAATCATCTGCCCCTACTTTCCAATGGTATACAGTGGCAGAGGAAAAATGGCGGATCCATATGTATTATGGCTTCTCCTCACTGACCCAAACTACCCAAAAATACCTTACTAGTGATGCTTAATCATCCCCCACCACCTCCCCTGTCTTCCTTCCCCCTCCTGCAGCTGTGCTTTCTACTTTCAGTCAAAGCAGACAAACAGCTCTGCGCTGCAGGCTCTCAGAGAGCCTGGCAGCCTGGCCTGGAAGGCCTTTATGATGGAGCAACAGTGGTTCACAAGGTCAGTTACCACGGTTGCTGTTTCATGGCAGTTGATTACTGGATTCAGAATCCAGCTAGTCACAGAAACATAATAGCTGTCATAGAAATATATGCATTACAAATCAGTACCCTCTATACTCTATTTGTGGTAAATAAAACCATACTACTTTCAGAAGAGTGCAGTCTGATTTACTATGGTCAAGAGAAAACATGTATTGGCAATGCCAGTAGGTGTGTCTTTTCCATAGTAAATGCACAGACATCATCAGTGTGCACATTGGCACAAATCATGCAAATATGCAGTCAGAAAAACATCCCAGACCAAGGAATCTACAGCCACCGCCAGGAAACCATATTCACAGACTGCCTGACGTGTAATTACCCACATAGGGGGAGCTAGAGATATTCTGTTCTATGTTTGTAAAGTGCCTATATCCATACGCCAACAAACAGATTTAGACACACACAGACAGAAAAACATACTGGGACGCGTGTGACAGTGCCACACAATACAGATATTGTCAGACAGCGCAAAAAAGGTCAAAATCCAAGGTCAGACGGTCAGAAAGAGGCATGGATATAAAAACAGGTTTCATGTTCATTTAAACTTTAACCCAAAGTTACGTTTGTGGAAAAAGAATGATGAAATGCCTAATCAGCACTTGACCTCTGAATGCAGACATTAATTCAGTCTACATGCTCATTCAGTTACTAAAGAGTAACTGGAAAAATGACTGCCTGGTAACAATGCAATGCTCTCTACACACCCATTCCGCATTTAGGGGCAAATCTGCAAGGAAGTGCCGCAGTGCAGCAACGCAAGCCCTTTGGCTGCGCCTCGCTGCGTCACTTCCGAAGCACAGGAATGCAACATATTTACAATAATATGTCGCATTCCTGTGCTCTCCCCTGCGCTGGCACCCAAATTGCAGCCATGCGCCGGCGCAGGCACCCTTGCACCATGGTGCAAGGATGCCTGCGTCGTGGGGAGATTGTTTTTGTGCAGGAAGGGCGCCTTCCTGCACAAAAACAATCACTACAGGCATTTTCCTCTTTCAATGCGTTCTGTAGAATGCAGCACGCTTTGAAAGAGGAGAAAACGAGGAGAAATGAAAACATTTCTCCTCGTTGCGCCTCGCTATGCCTCCCCTGAGAAGGCGTAGCATTGACACGCATTTCCAGATTTACGATTTCTCGTAAAAGTGGAAATGTGTCTCATTCCATGGGTGTTGCGTGGGAACACCCACAGCAACACCCATGGAATGCCCCTTCCACGCAAAGTGCTGCGTGTGAAGGGGCCATATTTACAAGGAGAGGAAAAGTCACGCAGGGTGGCTTTTCCTCTCCTTTTAAATATGGAGAAGAGAAATGCGCCTCCAGTACGTCACAAAAAGTGACGTATTGGTGGCGCAGGGGAGTTGTAAATCTGCCCCCTAGTTTAGTACTATATGGTATCACACACGTTATTTATTTGAAGCAAATGGCAGCAGAGCATGTTTAAAGGCAAGGATACAGTCAATAAGTGATTTGAGGGGTAGCTGGTTTGTGGACTCTCATTTCATCATTGTAGTGTTCTTTATTGAGGCGCGCCTTCATTTCTTCCCTAGTTTGAGCAGGGTTGGGGCAGTACTGATGGAAACGGGAATTTCGTTCCAGATCCTGGGTGTGTAGAGAAAAAATGCCTCCTGGCTTGTGTGTTTCCTTTTTCTCTCTTCTTTGTCTCCGGTCTGAGGGTGCCCGGCTAAGGGTGTGGGGAGAGCCACTACATGGTAAGCCTGTCTGCTAGACAGCTAGGCTTACAATTTGAAATGTCTTTTTAAATGAAGCAGCAGTTTTGAAAAAATATAGCCTAGCAAGTGGAACCAGTACAGTTCCCAAAGAACTGAGGTATTGAACAGCATTTCTGGGGTAGTATTTGGATAGAACAGTTACAATTTTGACTTTTTTGTATAGTGGTTTATTGCTCTTTTACTACTTCTAACATTGACATTGAAAAGTGTAATATGGAATAAGTTGTTCACATGCTATTAACTTGCTAACACACTTCACGTTCCCTTTCAGGCATCTACAATTAAACAGAAAGAAACCCATTTTGACTGCCAGCATGTGATGCATAAAAGCTTTATTTAAATGAACTTCAATAATTTATATCAGAATATTTATTTTTTATTAATTTACTTTGCAATATATTATGAGCATATATGCATTCATTGTGTCACGAGTATTTTTATCACGTGCTATCATCACCCGGGAGGGTAACCTGGCACAGAAGCAGGAGCAGGCCGAGCCCAGTCAAGGCTGGATAGTGCAGCTATTCAAAGAGCCGCATCTTCATGTTTTTTTGAGAATCCATGAATTATGGAGGCAGTTCTGGAATGTAACGGCAGGTCATTCCAAACTTTAGGAGTGATGAAGGCTTGCCACTTTCTCTGGTTCTGTGTATGCGTGGAGTTTGCAAGAAGGAGTCCGGCTGAGCAGAGGTGTCTTTTGTGGTGGTTTGTGGAAAGAGATTTGGTTCTCACAGTAAACTGGGCCCGTGTTCAGGGCCTGACTGGCCGTAGCGGGCACCGGGTGTTTCCCCAGAGGGCTGCCATGGTGGGGGCCGGTTTGGCCCCCTGGGGGGGCGTGTTTTTGTTACCGGGGGGCCAGCAATATCAGCCCCCAGTAACAAAATCGGCTGAAACCGGCCCTAACAAACAACTCGGCCGCACTCCCCTCCGAGCAATTTGCCAGGGCCTGTTTCAGTTTCCAGTCCGGCCCTGCCCGTGTAGTATAGTGCTTTGAAGGTGTGTGTGAGGAGTTTGAACTTGGCTCCTTTGTGTATCAGGAGCCAGTGGAGCCCTCCGAGGTGCAGCGTGAAGAGCATGCAGTGTGGTAGGTTGAGTGTGATCCTGGCTGAGGAATTTTGATTGGTTTGGAGTCAACTGGTGAGTTACTTGCTGAGTCCAGCTGATTTTTAATAAAAAATTAGGGGATTTTTACATTTAAAATAAAAATCTGAAAAATGCCACATAGAATTGGCATTCAATATTTTTATTTGTCAAGCAGGGAGCAAAAACATTGCCTCCCACACCAATCATCTCCAGTGGAGCCGTTACCCATGATGCATTTCCGAGACAGCCAAGTTTGTGGGTAGGAAAACATTGCTTGTGTCACAGTACAACATGTATACTGCAGTACCTGTTGCAAGGCATAAGGGTACTCTTTCAGGTTCGAAATAGTTTAAGGCTACACCTTAATTTCTTTATAAGCATTATTCTCTTTTAACCTATTTCTTTATCAAATTTGGTTTAAAATGTGGCCCTTTATTCAAGATTTGAGAGGCGAGGATCTCCGAACCATCATTAGGTAAGTCAGACTCACCTCCATAAGTCAACCTCCCCACCAACTTTTACACACCACCACTTAAATAAATTACCAGCTGCCGCTGAGCATGGGTTATGGAAATGCTCATTTTATATGCTTTGATTGATAAGTATTTGAAGCACAAACTGAACTTGCTCCATTTTGCTGCTCACATTTTTTTTTTAATTAGACATTTGCATAGAGCGTTAAAAGCCTTGCATTCCAGAATGATGTACCACATTGTAAGACTCAAAAATTGCCCTGGTTGCATTACAAATGCTGTGAATGTACATTATCTGTGATGTAATCTAGACAGTTCTTAGAGCTTTGCTGCAGTCCACTAAGGCATAAAGACTATGAATTTGTAGAAATCATGCTTCATCAGAATTCATGAGTCAGAATTCCTACTGTGATTTCTAATGAGAAAACATGAATACGAAAGTACCATGGACTGCCAGCCTCCCTGATCCACCCTGATATATCTCCTTGGATCAGACCCGGGGTGCCTGTCATGGCTATTGACACATAATTGGATAGGGAGGGGTACCACATACTGCTAAGAGATAGACAAGATGGTCTTAAGCCTATACGTGAACAAATATCCCTCTAATGCCGATCAGCCAAAATTCTGCCAAATTATCTTGGAGTTTCTGGCACATTTGACAGGCACACAGATAACACTTGTCACCAACTGCAATTGTATTCTAGATATACAGCTGGACAGAACACACCCTGCCCTTGATGGGTTCTTGTAGAGAGCATGGCATGGAGCGTACCAAAGTGGTTATGAAAGTGGGGGCTGATAGGATGTAGAAGCCTCTGGGTCTCTCTCACGAGAAAGCACTAGTAATCTCTAGTCCATGATTTACACATCAGGTTAGTCAGGCTGCTATGCCCAAGTTCAATGCAGAATCAAGCAACACATTCAGACTTTATAAAAGCAGGCCCATATCTGACCACAACGCCCAATTAATTTACACAAATAGTGGACAACAGCACACATTCATCAAGACTCAGAGCATGCAGACCTAAATTGTAGGGCATTCAAAGTGGAACTGTGCACGAACATTTGACACTACTTTAATGAAAACGGAGGCAGTGTCTCCAGCAGACTCGTAGAGTAAAACGTGTTCAGTTACACCCAGGTCCCTCCAGTCCTCGTCCCATTCATTACTCGTGGAGATAACCATCTCCCAAACAGAAAAAAAGAACAGTGGAATGCTGGGATACTAACCCCACCCCTCTCACTGGTAGTACTTAACCAGTACTCACCCAGTATTCCGCCTGTTCTTTTTTTCTGTCTGCCAACAGAATGGGACGTGGACTGCTGTTGCTGCTCCTGCCGGGCGGGAATGGAGTCTCTTCGGTCCATCTGTATGCTGGGCTTTCCTTGACAGCTTGATTGTGTCTACCAGCCTGCCGGGCTTGCCAGGAGACATGTTGGTTGGATGCCCGCCCTTTGCGGCTGGTGCGTCTAGGCTTCTGTGGAGTTCCTGGTCCTGGCTGCGCGACTTCCTAAGGCCGGGCCAGGTGGAATTTGCGTTGCCTTGGGGTGTTCTGTGCTCCGGATCCTTCTCCCGGCTTGTGGACGGCCTCTCCTGTGGCTTGCCTCTTTGTTGCTCGCTGGGCCGGTCCTGGCACGATGGGCAGTCGCTGTGGCTGCTTGCAGGTCGGTGTTGTGTTGGGGGTGCTCCGCTTCAGGGTGTTTCTGTCAGCGTTTGTCCTGGCGTGCCCTTCTTGGTGGGCGTGCCTGGGTGTCCTGGGGGCATTTTTGGGTTCCTGCTGCTGTTCATCCCCCATGGTGAGTACCGCATAGCGGTTTTCTTCTGTGTTTTATTTCTGATTTGTGCCCAGGCATGTTTGGTGGTGGTGCGTGCCTGGGCTGGCTCGTGGGGCCTTTGTTGGGGCTGCTGTATTCTGTTCTAGGTTGCTCCAGTTCTGCCTGGCTTCTGGGTGTCTGGGAGCTGTTCTACCAGTCTCTGTCTAGGCATGCCAGTCTTGGTGGGCATGCCTGTGTATCCTGGGAGCCTTTCCTTTGGTTCCTGCTGCATTTTAATGCACCATGGTGAGTACCGCATAGCGGATTTATCTTTTTTTTTACTTTTCCACTGTATGAGCAGGTGCTTTGGCTGGTGTTCGCGCCTGCGCTGTCTGAGGGAGGGGGGAGCTCTGTCGGGGCCGCCAGTGCGTGTTGGTGTCTGCCGGCCCCGGGCGTGAGTCCCGATTTCATTTTCCTTCTCCCTGCCTTGGCCTGTGTGCTTCATCAGTGGTTCCTGGGTTCTTTGCGCTTTCTGTGCTCTGTCTCCTCTATGCCTTGCTTGGTTTTTTTCAGCTTGGTGCCTGGTCTTGCTGTTTGGGTTTGGTCCCTTGGGGTTCCTGCCCCCCTCTTCTGGTGTCTCTGGTCTCTGCTCCGCCTGGTCTTTGGTGGGCCCTGCTGTTCCTGTTTCTGCTTGGTTCTGGTTCTGCCAGGCCCCTCTACTGGTGTCTGCTCTCTTGGTGGGTTGTGCACTTCTGTGACCTCCGGGTTCGTTCGTCCTTGGTTCTGGTGTCGCTGCAGGTCTTCCAGTCTGGCTCTGCTTCTGTTTTTCGGGACCACGCTGTCCCTTTGTTGGGCCCTCGGGGTCTGGGGCGGTTGGTTTGGCCGTCCCTTCTCTGCCCTTGTCTCCTGGTTGTGGGGGGGCTGGGCTTGCCTTCAGTGGGGTGTCCAGCTCCATCCTTTGGGCTTTGGGTTCACCTTTCTGGCTTCCCTTTCCCTGGCCAAGTGGCTCATTGCTTGAGGGTGGGTCTTTTGGGCCTCTGGTGGTTCGATGGTTTGCCTGGCTATGGACTAGTACGGCCTCCTTGACCTTTCCTTTTGGCGTCTCCTCTGCACCTGAGCTCACCGGGTGTGGCCTGGGCCATGGCTTTGTTGTGCTGGTGTGGGCTGCTTGGCTTCCGCACTGGCTTCCTGCTGTTTTCTGTTGCCTCTGTGTCCTGGTTGTGGCTGGTTCTGGTGGCTTTTTCTCTCCCCTAGGTGGTTGGGGGTTTCGGGGTTGTGGCTGGTGGCCCTGTCCCACTACTTCCTGGCCTGTGGTGGTGCCATGTTGGTGGCCTCCTGTCTTTGCTGGCTTGTCTGTGATTCGGTGGGCTGGCCCTTGCTAACTTTGAAATTGGATTCAAGCTATCCTGGCTGATGAGGGGTGTTGCCCCGAAACTAGTCCCAGGATGCTTGTTTCCAGTCCAGGGAAGACCTGGCTTGGCAGTTTGGGCTGGACTTTTCCCATAAGGAACAGGGTCAAGACTGATTTGCATATGGCTGGGTCTGATCTGGGGTGGTAAAGTGAGCTAAAGAACAATGATGGTTTAAACCTAGATCTGTGACTGGGGGTGAGTGTCTGAAAAGTTTCAGCGCTCCGTCCATCATCTCCTTGTGTTTGCTCTGTTTTCAGGACCTATGGGGGTGTCTGCAGGGTTGGGCTGTGGGCCGCTCTGTTTGTCTCTCCTGTTCCTGTTTTCCTGGCTTGGTTATTGTTCCCTACCATTTTTACTCTGTGGCCCATGGTTGTCTGTGCCTCCGTCTGCTCTGGTGCTGTCTCAGGGTTTGGTCTTCGCCCTTCTAAAGCTGGTGCTGGGGCTCGCTTGGGGTGGTCCCTTGGTGTGGTCCTTTGTTCTCTGGGCCGGTTGGTCAGCTGCTTGTTCTGTTGGAGGATTTCCTCCCTCCCGATTCCTGGATTACATGGTGTTTCCTGGCACTTGTTCAGTCTATTAGTTCTAGGCGGTCTGGTGGCAGTTCGCTGTTTGTGTTGTCTGGTGTATGTCTCTTTTCTGGTGGCCAGTGGCTACGTCTTCGCCGATGCTGTTGTTTTTCCTCCTTCCGTTGACCCCTGGGTTTGTGGTTGGAGTGTCCTCCTTGGTGTGTGTTGTTTGGGGTGGGGTTTTCCCTGCTCTACCTGTTTGGTCTTTGAGACTGTTGCCCTGGTCTCAGTTGCCTTGGGGGTTTGCCTTGCCCCGCTCTTGGATCTCTGGCTTTTTGTATCCGGGCCCCAGTTTGATCCGGGTCGGGGTCTGGTGGTGTCTGCACCTTGGTTTTCCTTGGGTACCTGTTGCGCGCCTTGTTCCTGGTTGGGTGTTGGGCTGCACTGGGTTCTGGCCTCTGGCCTCTGGCTCTTCCTCTGCCTTTCCTGTCCGGTTGGGGGGTGGTTCTGGCTGCCTGGTCCTCCTGGGTGGTCTTTCAGCGGCTGGTTTTCTTTATGGGTACTACGGCCTGCTTTCTTCTGGCCGTGGCAGGGCCGTTGTTTGGCTGGGTTCCGGGGGTTGTTTTCCAGTGTCCCCAGCGTTCTTGTGGGTGCCTTGGCTTTTGCCTCTTGGCCTGTCCCTGGACTCCGGCTCCTTCTCCCGGTGTGGGTGCTTGGCGGTCGTCCTGTGCCTACGCTGGTGGTTGGTGCTGGATGTTCCTGCCCTGGGCCCTGCTCCTCCTCTGAGGGGTTTGTTGGCTGTGTCCTCTGGGCTCTCTGATGGCCGGGTTGATCTGGTTGGTGGGGGCTGGCTCTTAGTCTGTGCTTCCTTCCTTTCTGGTTTGGTCTGTGTGGCCCTGCTCTTGGTTGGTCCTTTGGGTTTGTGCCTTTGCCCTGTTGCCTGGCCCTCTCCTTTTTTTTTGGGGTTGGTCTCCGGTGGGACTCCCCGGTGGTGTTGGGGTTTGCCCTGTGGTCGTTCTTCGTGTCTGATTGGGGCCTGGGCTGTGGGGTCTTCCCTTGCTTCCCCTCGGCTTTCTTTGGGGTAGGTGGTGTGTCTTCTTGGCTTAATGGGGTGTTCCTTCAGTTCTTGCTTGGGCACACTCTCTGGCTTGTTGGCCATTTGGCCCTGTGGGTGCTCTTTCAGGCTTTTTGTGCCATGTGTTGGCTTTGTATTTTCTGGTCCTCAGTGTGCTGGTTGTATTGGTGGTACGGTTGCTTCGGCCCACGTTTCCCTTCTGGGGCTTTTGCCTTTGGAGTCTCTGTGGTGTGCCTCCTTTTCAGCCTTGCTGTGTCTTTGCCTGGTCTCCTTTGTGGCAGGCTCCATTCCGATTTGCGGTGGGGCCTGGGTGCCCTGCTTGTCCTTTTTTTTCTCTTCTTGGCTTCCTCCTTGGTGCCGCTGGTGCCTTTTGCTTTCTGGGGTCCTGGTTTTCCGTCCTTGGTTGTATCCCTGTTGGCCTGTTCCTGGCTTGCTGCTATGTCTGGCCGCTTTGGATCTTCCGCCGTGTGTGTCTTCCTTGCTGTCCTTCTGTTGTTGGCGGCCTCTGGTGCTACCTTGGCGGGTGCTTCTCCTCCTTTGTTGGTTCAGGGGATTGCCAGTGTGGGTTGGCTGCCCTCTTGATGGTAGCGCCGTGGGGTTTCCTGTTTTTGTTTGATCACCTTGGTCATTTCCTGCTTGTTCTGGTTGTGTGTCCCAGCGGCTTGGTGGGGTGCTTTGTGGGCTGTGTGCTCCTGCCAGTTGTTCCTGCAGTTCTCCCTTTGCTTCGCTTGGGATGCTGCTTTCGGTGTAGTATCCTGAGTGTGCTTGGGGATTTTGGAATGCCGGCTTTCTGGCTTTGGAATGCTCCACAAGTAATGAATGGGATGAGGACTGGAGGGACGTGGGGGTAATGCTCTATTACTGAACAGTAATCTGCATTAATCCTGGTCCCGTTGTCCTTGTCCCATTCATTACGCCCCCTCCTTCCTCCCAGACGGCCAGCCTTCCTGTTGATGGCTTGGTAGTTCAGGCGGAATGCTGAGAGAGTACTTGTTCAAAACTACCAGTGGGAGGGGTGGGGTTAGGATCCCAACATTCCACTGTTCTTTTTTTCTGTTTGAAAGATGGTTATCTTCACAAGTAATTAATGGGAAGAGGACAACGAGACCAGGAGTAATAGGGCATTAGTGAGTAGTAAACCAGCTGTACAGGACAATACACAACTTGGAACAGGAAAAATTCTGGGCCTCCTCAAGTAGGGAATTTTTTGCGAATACTAGGAGAAAGTAAGGTACCTTAATTACAATAAATTCTTAACATGTACACATACAGAACAGAGGCAGACAGGTCAGGACACTTACTGGGTTTGCTTCTCAAACCCTAACAGAGGAGAATGCCTGTTATACAGATTAAGATTAAGAACAAGCAGGATAGGATAGCACATATAGAAAATAAAATGTTTGCAGCCATACTATGGTACTATTCTGAGCTGTAGATAGATAGATAGATATATTTATTTGCACAATTAATTAAAATCATTGCAATTCATACAAAGAGAACATAAAAGCACTTTCCACTCTCAATTAAAAAGTTCATGTAAGCGCAAAAAGAACATAAAAAGCACTTTCCATTCTCAATTAAAAAGTTGATGTTTTTTTTTTTTTTTTTATAAAAAAGAAGTTCATAGCTAACACAGCGGAGGTTCATGGGGGACATCTACTGGTAAAATTGAGTTTATCTTGATCATGAATTTTACAAATCGGGCGGCCATCTGAGCTGAGTCCCCCTTCATACACTCCTCTAGGGCTTTTTGGCATGTCCGCACATTGAGAATTCTCCAAATGGGGCGCAACCAAAAAATTCGAAAGGGGAGTAAGATTCTACAGATGCACAAAACATGTAATACATTTTCTTCCCCATTGCTGCAAAAACGACACTGAGAGGGCGTATCTGCCTTATACTTCCGTCCATACTTATACGCCATCAGGGGGATTAGGCCAAAACGTAGTCTCATTAGCTGGTGTTTCACCGATGGCTTCATAGAGGATGACAAATAATGCGGTAAGGTATTAAGATCATAAAGTTTTGACGCCCAACTGTCATGGGATAAGTTTTTCACGGCTGATGCATCGTGTTCCACTGAGAGGATCTTTGCTTGTTTAGTCAAAACTTTAGCAACCACCCCTATGGGCAGCGTGCTAGCCCATAATTCATGAGCTTCTAGAGCGACTAGCAGAATATTAAAAATGTATTCCATGAAGTGCTGGGGTTGTTTAACAGTGACCATATGCAGCTCTTTAATGTGGAATCATGAGCCATTTTAGTTTTTGCACAATAGGCAATGAATCTTGCTTTCATGATCCAATGCTGGGAAGACAGGCAGAACTCCATACGGATTTGGGCATGAGAGGTCGAGTTGGGTAGGTGAAACACTCTGCGAAAACAAGCTGATTGCACTCTATCCAACCAGGTGAACATTTTATCTTTAAAAGTAATGGCGCCAAAAGCTATAATGGGTAGTAATTTGGCACCTATCACTCTGATTAACGGGGTGAAGTCTGGAGAATGGAGAGCTTTCTTAGTTCTTAGGAAGGCCCCCTCCAGGATGCGAGCCACACCTTGCATTGCCGCGATTTGCGGACCCGGGCTCCCTCTGTGGTCTATCCAGACTCCAAGATATTTATATATGGCAACTACCTCTATGGGTTTTCCAGCGATGTACCAGGGGCGCTGTCTTGCTCGACGCCTCAAGACTATCATCACCTTAGTTTTAGAAATATTAATCTCCAAAGCATTTGTTTCACAATACGATGCCAGGGAATCAAAAAGTTGTTGAAGGCCCACCTGAGTTTGATCAAGGAGAATCGTGTCATCTGCGTATTGCATTGACTGGATTTTAACAGATGCGATTCTTGGTGGAAAAGCTCGAGAACGGGCCAGCCACTCAGGCAAGTCTGCAAGGTACAAGTTGAAGAGTAAAGGAGCCAAGATGCATCCCTGCTTTAGGCCTCTGTTGGTCATGATTTTATTAGTTGTAGAACAACCAGAGGAAACTTTTATCTGAGCTGTAGAGAAAAAATGTAATGCAGCCAGAAAAAAATAACCAGTTCCTACTTTTATCGAGCAACCCTGACTTTAATCACACAGGAAGAGAGTGAATTAGTGAACCACCCCAAAACTGAAGATTACATTAAAAAAGGTATGAAAAAAATAGTCAAGGTCAAGACCTGTGTAGCTTATGCACTCCTGATAGAAGTCTACTGTACTTAAAAATCAAGGCAGCCCAAAGCGCTACTTTGCCTTAGTCTAAATAGAGGAGGCGTTCCATGGGCATTGCAGTGGGTTTTCCCACTCAATACTAACGGGTTTTGACAAATTCTTAGATTTACTAGGATACCACATACCTGGGAATGCGTCAAAACTATGGGCCTCCCCAGAGGAGGCGAAACAAAGAGAAATAACATTATTTCATCTTGTTTTTTCTTCTGCAGCACACATAGAAAGAGGAAAATGCTTCCATTGATTGTTTTTTGTGCAGGAAGGTGTCCCTTCATTCACAAAACAATCATACCTACAATGAGGACACCCCTGCACCATGGTGCAAGGGGCCTGCATTGGCGAATGGCAGCCATTTGTGCACCGGCGCAGGCAGAACGGACAGGAATGTGCTGTACTTCATTAGTATAAAAAGAACAATTGATGGACAGAATGCAGAGCAATGTCAGACATTCACCACAGTACAGAAATCTGGGTATAAATCCATCATTTCTTTGCTCCGCATGCCATTCCAGTTTGAACCCAGCCATATGCAGATCAGTCTTGACTCTGCGCCCAATGGGAACAGTCCAGCCGAACTGCCAGGCCAGATCCTCCCTGGACCAGAAATAAGCATCCTAGAAACGGTTTCAGGGTTTCACCACTCATCAGCCAACATAGCTTGACTCCAGTGGCATGGAGAGCACGGGACCCACGTCTGGGCATACCCGTCCCACTCGGGGTGACAAATGCAAAAAGAACAATTGATGGACAGAATGCAGAACAATGTCATACATTCACCAAAGTACAGAGATCTGGGCCTAAATCCATCGTTTTTTGCTTCCCATGCAATTCCAGTTTGAACCCAGCCATATGCAGATCAGTCTTGACCCTGCGCCCAATGGGATCAGTCCAGCCCGAACTGCCAGGCCAGATCCTCCCTGGACTGGAAATAAGCATCCTAGAAACGGTTTCGGGTTTCACCACTCATCAGCCAACATAGCTTGACTCCAGTGGCATGGAGAGCACGGGACCCACGTCTGGGCATACCCGTCCCACTCGGGGTGACAAATGCAAAAAGAACAATTGATGGACAGAATGCAGAACGAGGTCATACATTCACCCCAGTGCAGAGATCTGGGCTTAAATCTGTCATTTTTTTTTTCTCACCATGCCATTTCAGTTTGAACCCAGCCATATGGAAATTAGTCTTCACCTTGAGCCCAATGGGAACAGTCCAGCCCGAACTGCCAGGCCAGGTCCTCCCTGGACTGGAAACAAGCATCCTAGGACCGGTTTCAGGGTTTCACCCCTCATCAGCCAGGATAGCTTGACTCCAGTGGCATGGAGAGCACAGGAACCCAGTCTGGGCATACTCGTCCCACTCGGGGTGACAAATGCAAAAAGAACAATTGATGGACAGAATGCAGAACAATGTCATACATTCACCCCAGTACAGAGATCTGGGCCTAAATCCATCGTTTGTTTGCTCCCCATGACATTCCAGTTTGAACCCAGCCATAAGCAATATGTCTTGACCCTGAACCCAATGGGAACAGTCCAGCCTGAACTGCCAGGCCAAGTACTCCCTGGACAGGAAACAAGCATCCTAGGACCGGTTTCGAGGTTTCATCCCTCATCAGCCAGGTTAGCTCGACTCCAGTGGCATGGAAAGCACGGGACACATGTCTGGGCATACCCATCCCACTCGGGGTGACAAATGCAAAAAGAACAATTGATGGACAGAATGCAGATTCACCCCAGTACAGAGATCTGGGCCTAAATCCATTGTTTATTTGCTCCCCATGCAATTCCAGTTTGAACCCAGTCATATGCAAATCAGTCTTGACCCTGCCCCCAATGGGAACAGTCCAGCTCGAACAGCCAGGCCAGGTCCTCTCTGGACTGGAAACAAGCATCCTAGGACCCGTTTTGGGATTTCACCCTCATCAGCCAGGATAGCTTGACTCCAGTGGCATGGAGAGCACTGGACCGATGTCTGGGCATACTCGTCCCACTCGGTGTGACAAATACAAAAAGAACAATTGAAGGACAGAATGCAGAATGATGTCATACATTCAACCCAGTACAGAGATCTGGGCTTAAGTGTATCATTTTTTGCTCCCCATGCCATTCCAGTTTGAACCCAGCCATATGCAAATCAGTCTTCACCCTGCGCCCATTGGGAAGAGTCCAGCCCGAACTTCCAGGCCATGTACTCCCTAGACTGGAAACAAGCATCCTAGGACCGGTATTGCGGTTTCACCCTTCATCAGCTAAGATAGCTTGACTCCAGTGGCATGGAGAGCACGGGACCCAAGTCTGGGCATATCCGTCCCACTCGGGGTGACAAATGAAAAAAGAACAATTGACCAATAGAATGCAGAACAATTTCATACATTCACCCGAGTACAGAGATCTGGGACTAAATCCATCGTTTTTTTGCTCCTCATGCAATTCCAGTTTGAAACCAGCCATATGGAAATCAGTCTTCACCCTGCACCCAATGGGAACAGTCCAGCCCGAACTACCAGGCCATGTATTCCCTAGACTGGAAACAAGCATCCTAGGACCGGTATTGCGGTTTCACCCTTCATCAGCTAAGATAGCTTGACTCCAGTGGCATGGAGAGCACGGGACCCACGTCTGGGCATACCTGTCCCACTCAGGGTGACAAATGCAAAAAGAACAATTGATGGACAGAATGCAGAATAATGTCATACATTCACCCCAGTACAGAGATCTGGGCCTAAATGCATCGTTTTTTTGCTCCCCATGCCATTCCAGTTTAAACACAGCCATATGCAAATCAGTCTTGACCCTGAACCCAACGGGAACAGTCCTGCCCAAATGCCAGGCCAGGTCCCTCCTGGACTGGAAACAAGCATCCTAGGACCGGTTTCGGGGTTTCACCCCTCATCAGCCAGGATAGCTTGACTCCAGTGGCATGGAGAGCACGGGACCCATGTCTGGGCAGACTAGTCCCACTCGGGGTGACAAATGCAACAAGAACAATTGATGGACAGAATGCAGAACAATGTCATACATTCATCCCAGTTCAGAGATCTGGGCCTAAATCCATAGTTTTTTTGCTCCCTATGCCATTTCAGTTTGAACCCAGCCATATGCCAATCAGTCTTGACCCTGCGTCCAAGGGGAACAGTCCAGCCCGACTGTCAGGCGAGGTCCTCCCTGGACTGGAAACAAGCATCCTAGGACCGGTTTCGGGTTTTCATCCTCATCTGCCAGGTTAGCTTGACTCCAGTGGCATGGAGAGCACGGAACCCATGTCTGGGCATACCCGTCCCACTCGGGGTGACAAATGCAAAAAGAACAATTGATGGACAGAATGCAGAACACTGTCATACATTCACCCCAGAACAGAGATCTGGGCCTAAATCAATAGTTTTTTTGCTCCTCATGCAATTCCAGTTTGAACCCATCCATATGGAAATCAGTCTTCACCCTGCAACCAATGGGAACAATCCAGCCCAAACTGTCAGGCCACGTCCTCCCTAGACTGGAAACAAGCATCCTAGGACCGGTTTCACGGTTTCACCCTTCATCAGCTAAGATAGCTTGACTCCAGTGGCATGGAGAGCACGGGACCCATGTCTGGGCATACCTGTCCCACTCAGGGTGACAAATGCAAAAAGAACAATTGATGTACAGAATGCAGAACAATGTCATACATTCACCCCAGTACAGAGATCTGGGCCTAAATCCATTGTTTTTTTGCTCCCCGTGCCATTCCAGTCTGAACCCAGCCATATGCAAATCAGTCTTCACCCTGAGCCCAATGGGAACAGTCCAGCCCGAACTGCCAAGCCACGTCATCCCTAGACTGGAAACAAGCATCCTAGGACCAGTTTGAGGATTTCACCCCTCATCAGCCAGGATAGCTTTACTCCAGTGGCATGGAGAGCACGGGACCCACGTCTGGGCATACCTGTCCCACTCAGGGTGACAAATGCAAAAAGAACAATTAAAGGTCAGAAAGCAGAACAATGTCATACATTCATCCGAGTACAGAGATCTGGGCCTAAATCCATCGTTTTTTTGCTCCCCGTGCCATTCCAGTTAAAACACAGCCATATGAAAATCAGTCTTGATCCTGCGCCCAATGGGAACAGTCCAGCTCGAACTGCCAGGCCAGGTCCTCCCTGGACTGGAAACAAGCATCCTAGGGCCAGTTTTGGGATTTCGCCCCTCATCAGCCAGGATAGCTTGACTCCAGTGGCATGGAGAGCATGGGATCCACGTCTGGGAATACCAGTACCACTCGGGGTGACAAATGCAAAAAGAACAATTGACCGATAGAATGCAGAACAATGTCATACATTCACCCCAGAACAGAGATCTGGGACTAAATCCATTATTTTTTGCTCCCCATGCAATTCCAGTTTGAACCCAGTCATATGCAAATCAGTTTTGATCCTGCGCCCAATGGGAACAGTCCAGCTTGAACTGCCAGGCCAGGTCCCCCCTGGACTGGAAACAAGCATCCTAGGACTGGTTACGGGGTTTCACCCCTCATCAGCCAGGATAGCTTGACTCGAGTGGCATGGAGAGCACGGGACCAACGTCTGGGCATGCCCGTCACACTCAGGGTGACAAATGCAAAAAGAACAATTAATGGACAGAATGCAGAACGATGTCATACATTCACCCCTGTACAGAGATCTGGGCTTAAATCTATCATTTTTTTCCTCCTCATGCCATTCCAGTTTGAACCCAGCCATATGCAAATCAGTCTTCACCCTGCGCCCAATGTGAAGAGTCCAGCCCGAACCTCCAGGTCAGGTCCTCCCTGGACCGGAAAGAAGCATCCTAGGACCAGTTTCGGGGTTGCACCCCTCATCAGCCAGGATAGCTTGACTCCAGTGGCATGGTGAGCATGAGACCCACGTCTGGGAATACCAGTCCCACTCAGGGTGACAAATGCAAAAAGAACAATTGACCGATAGAATGCAGAACAATTTCATACATTCACCCCAGTACAGAGATCTGGGACTAAATCCATTGTTTTTTGCTCTCCATGCAATTCCAGTTTGAACCCAGTCATATGCAAATCAGTTTTGATCCTGCGCCCAATGGGAACAGTCCAGCTTGAACTGCCAGGCCAGGTCCCCCCTGGACTGGAAACAAGCATCCTAGGACTGGTTACAGGGTTTCACCCCTCATCAGCCAGGATAGCTTGACTCGAGTGGCATGGAGAGCACGGGACCAACGTCTGGGCATGCCCGTCACACTAGGGGTGACAAATGCAAAAAGAACAATTAATGGAGAGAATGCAGAACGATGTCATACATTCACCCCTGTACAGAGATCTGGGCTTAAATCTATCATTTTTTTCCTCCTCATGCCACTCCAGTTTGAACCCAGCCATATGCAAATCAGTCTTCACCCTGCGCCCAATGTGAAGAGTCCAGCCCGAACTGCCAGGCTAGATCCTCCCTGGACTGGAAAGAAGCCTCCTAGGACCGGTTTCGGGGTTTCACCCCTCATCAGCCAGGATAGCTTGACTCCAGTGGCATGGAGAGCACGGGACCCAAGTCTGGGCATACACATCCCACTCGGGGTGACAAATGGAAAAAGAACAATTGAGGGACAGAATGCAGAACAATGTCATGCATTTACCACAGTACAGAGATCTGGGCCTAAATCCATCGTTTTTCTTGCTCCCCATGCCATTCCAGTTTGAAACCAGCCATATGCAAATAAGTCTTGACCCTGCACCCAATGGGAACAGTCCAGCCCGAACTGCCAGGCCAGGTCCTCCCTGGACTGGAAACAAGCATCCTAGGACCGGTTTCGGGTTTTCACCCCTCATCAGCAAGGATAGCTTGACATCAGTGGCATGGAGAGCACGGGACCGACGTCTGGGCATACCCGTCCCACTCAGGGTGACAAATGCAAAAAGAACAATTGATGGACAGAATGCAGAATGATGTCATACATTCACCCCAGTACAGAGATCTGGGCTTAAATGTGTCATTTTTTTGCTCCCCATGCCATTCAAGTTTGAACCCAGCCATATGCAAATCAGTCTTCATCTTGCGCCCAATGGGAACAGTCCAGCCCGAACTGCCAGGCCATGTCCTCCCTAGACTGGAAGCAAGCAACCTAGGACCGATTTCACAGTTTTACCCCTCATCAGCTAGGATAGCTTGACTCCAGTGGCCTGGAGAGCACAGGACCCAAGTCTGGGCATACACGTCCCACTCGGGGTGACAAATGCAAAAAGAACAATTGATGGACAGAATACAGAACAATGTCAAACATTCATCCCAGTACAGAGATCTGGGCCTAAATCCATTGTTCTTTTGCTCCCCATGTCATTCCAGTTTGATCCCAGCCATATGCAAATCAGTCTTGACCCCTGCCCCCAATGAGAACAGTCCAGCCCGAACTGCCAGGCCAGGTCCTCCTTTTACTGAAAACAAGCATCCTAGGACCGGTTTCCGGGTTTCACCCCTCATCAGCCAGGATAGCTTCACTCCAGTGGCATGGAGAGCATGGGACCCATGTCTGGGCATACCCATTCCACTGAAGGTGACAAATGCAAAAAGAACAATTGATAGACAAAATTCAGAACAATGTCATACATTCACCCCAGTGCAGAGATCTGGGCCTAAATCCATAGTTTTTTTGCTCCCCATGCCATTCGAGTTTGAACCAAGCCATTTGCAAATCAGTGTTGACCCTGCTCCCAAGGAGAACAGTCAGGCACGAACTGCCAAGCCAGGTCCTCCCTGGACTGGAAACAAGCATCCTAGGACCAGTTTCGGGGTATCACCCCTCTTCAGCCAGGATAGCTTGACTCAAGTGGAATGGAGAGCACGGGACCCACGTCTGGGCATTCACGTCCCACTCGGGGTGACAAATGCAAAAAGAGTAATTGATGAACAGAATGCAGAACAATGTCATACATTCACCCCAATACAGAGATCTGGTCCTAAATCCATCATTTTTTTGCTCCCTATGCCATTCCAGTTTGAATCCAGCCATATGCAAATCAGTTTTGATCCTGCGCCCAATGGGAACAGTCCAGCTTGAACTGCCAGGCCAGGTCCCCCCTGGACTGGAAACAAGCATCCTAGGACTGGTTACAGGGTTTCACCCCTCATCAGCCAGGATAGCTTGACTCGAGTGGCATGGAGAGCACGGGACCAACGTCTGGGCATGCCCGTCACACTAGGGGTGACAAATGCAAAAGAACAATTAATGGACAGAATGCAGAACGATGTCATACTTCACCCCTGTACAGAGATCTGGGCTTAAATCTATCATTTTTTTCCTCCTCATGCCATTCCAGTTTGAACCCAGCCATATGCAAATCAGTCTTTACCCTGCGCCCAATGTGAAGAGTCCAGCCCGAACTGCCAGGCTAGGTCCTCCCTGGACTGGAAAGAAGCCTCCTAGGACCGGTTTCGGGGTTTCACCCCTCATCAGCCAGGATAGCTTGACTCGAGTGGCATGGAGAGCACGGGACCGACTTCTGGGCATACCCGTCCCACTCAGGGTGACAAATGCAAAAAGAACAATTGATGGACAGAATGCAGAATGATGTCATACATTCACCCCAGTACAGAGATCTGGGCTTAAATGTGTCATTTTTTTGCTCCCCATGCCATTCAAGTTTGAACCCAGCCATATGCAAATCAGTCTTCATCTTGCGCCCAATGTGAACAGTCCAGCCCGAACTGCCAGGCCATGTCCTCCCTAGACTGGAAGCAAGCATCCTAGGACCGATTTCACAGTTTTACCCCTCATCAGCTAGGATAGCTTGACTCCAGTGGCATGGAGAGCACAGGACCCAAGTCTGGGCATACCCATTCCACTCAAGGTGACAAATGCAAAAAGAACAATTGATAGACAAAATTCAGAACAATGTCATACATTCACCCCAGTGCAGAGATCTGGGCCTAAATCCATAGTTTTTTTGCTCCCCATGCCATTCGAGTTTGAACCAAGCCATTTGCAAATCAGTGTTGACCCTGCTCCCAAGGAGAACAGTCAGGCACGAACTGCCAAGCCAGGTCCTCCCTGGACTGGAAACAAGCATCCTAGGACCAGTTTCGGGGTTTCACCCCTCTTCAGCCAGGATAGCTTGACTCAAGTGGAATGGAGAGCACGGGACCCACGTCTGGGCATTCACGTCCCACTCGGGGTGACAAATGCAAAAGAGTAATTGATGAACAGAATGCAGAACAATGTCATACATTCACCCCAATACAGAGATCTGGTCCTAAATCCATCATTTTTTTGCTCCCTATGCCATTCCAGTTTGAATCCAGCCATATGCAAATCAGTTTTGATCCTGCGCCCAATGGGAACAGTCCAGCTTGAACTGCCAGGCCAGGTCCCCCCTGGACTGGAAACAAGCATCCTAGGACTGGTTACAGGGTTTCACCCCTCATCAGCCAGGATAGCTTGACTCGAGTGGCATGGAGAGCACGGGACCAACGTCTGGGCATGCCCGTCACACTAGGGGTGACAAATGCAAAAAGAACAATTAATGGACAGAATGCAGAACGATGTCATACTTCACCCCTGTACAGAGATCTGGGCTTAAATCTATCATTTTTTTCCTCCTCATGCCATTCCAGTTTGAACCCAGCCATATGCAAATCAGTCTTTACCCTGCGCCCAATGTGAAGAGTCCAGCCCGAACTGCCAGGCTAGGTCCTCCCTGGACTGGAAAGAAGCCTCCTAGGACCGGTTTCGGGGTTTCACCCCTCATCAGCCAGGATAGCTTGACTCGAGTGGCATGGAGAGCACGGGACCGACGTCTGGGCATACCCGTCCCACTCAGGGTGACAAATGCAAAAAGAACAATTGATGGACAGAATGCAGAATGATGTCATACATTCACCCCAGTACAGAGATCTGGGCTTAAATGTGTCATTTTTTTGCTCCCCATGCCATTCAAGTTTGAACCCAGCCATATGCAAATCAGTCTTCATCTTGCGCCCAATGTGAACAGTCCAGCCCGAACTGCCAGGCCATGTCCTCCCTAGACTGGAAGCAAGCATCCTAGGACCGATTTCACAGTTTTACCCCTCATCAGCTAGGATAGCTTGACTCCAGTGGCATGGAGAGCACAGGACCCAAGTCTGGGCATACCCATTCCACTCAAGGTGACAAATGCAAAAAGAACAATTGATAGACAAAATTCAGAACAATGTCATACATTCACCCCAGTGCAGAGATCTGGGCCTAAATCCATCGTTTTTTTGCTCCCCATGCCATTCGAGTTTGAACCAAGCCATTTGCAAATCAGTGTTGACCCTGCTCCCAAGGAGAACAGTCAGGCACGAACTGCCAAGCCAGGTCCTCCCTGGACTGGAAACAAGCATCCTAGGACCAGTTTCGGGGTTTCACCCCTCTTCAGCCAGGATAGCTTGACTCAAGTGGAATGGAGAGCACGGGACCCACGTCTGGCCATTCACGTCCCACTCGGGGTGACAAATGCAAAAAGAGTAATTGATGAACAGAATGCAGAACAATGTCATACATTCACCCCAATACAGAAATGTGGTCCTAAATCCATCATTTTTTTGCTCCCTATGCCATTCCAGTTTGAATCCAGCCATATGCAAATCAGCCTTGACCCTGCTCCCAATTGGAACAGTCCAGCCTGAACTGCCAGGCCAGGTCCTCCCTGGATTGGAAACAAGCATCCTAGGACCGGTTTCGGGGTTTCACCCCTCATCAGCTAGGCTAGCTTGACTCCAGTGGCACAGAGAGCAAGGGACCCACGTCTTAAACCACAATGCAACTCATTGTACAGCGGCAGAGAGAATCTTAGCAAGACATATATTCCCATTGCTATTAAGCTTCGTGCACAGACTAAAATACTTTCATTCCTAAATGCAACTCTTCTTGAATCTCTGCCACCTTTATTAATTGATAGAGAAGAGACTCCCCAAACACACTCACGTGATGGTGATATCAATCAATCTGGAAAAGGCATTTGGTATGCTTTAGTGGAAGTATATAGTTGACCTGTACTCCATCACAGGAGATTTGTGGTTAGTATTATACTGTGCATTGAAGTTCCCGTTAGAGTGTCAAGACCAGATAAATATTTTTCCCACTGCATTGAAATATCCAGAGGTTGACAAGTCAGGGATGTCCTTTCATGCCCATGCTATTTGACGATGTAGCCATTCCCTACCATTGCCAGAAATAAAGGGCACAAGAGAGGAGTGCACTTGGCCATCTCTTTATGCAAAGAAGATCTATTCATTTCTATAAGGGATCACAACTCCAATCTGGCCCACACAATCAATAGCCTTAGTGACTGAGACTTGTATCTCAGAGACAACTGGAACAAAACATGTGGCTTTCCACTTGCTATGACTCTGCCTAAACTGGTTGAGATGGCATAGCCTGTCAAACAGACTGAATACATTGTTTCGAGATCCAAGTACACAATTCTAACTCTGACATACTAACTGGGAACCTGGGGAGGGCAAGCAAGTTTCTTAAGGATTGTGTGGAATTTTTGAATACCCTGCTAGTTTCTGTAATGGGCAAAATACCCTCCTATTTTATTTCACCAATTTACCAGTGGAAAGTGAGAAACTAGACGTTAAAGATCTGTGCTTAATGGTGGTGGGTTTTTCCATATAGTATGGGAGTGCCTTACATTTAATGAATACTATAATAACTTCCAATTCATAGCTTCTGAAATTCTTTGAATATGTTGCTAAGCAGAAGGAAATTGCTCTAAGGGAATGTAGGCCTCATGTACAAAGATTTAATCCAATTCGGTAAAAGTGGCTGTCAATTACATATCGACTTTCACTGAATCGTTTTTGATTTCGCAGATCAAACTATGAGCTAATAGCTCAGTTTACTAAATATACAATCATAATGGGTCTCAATTTGACCTACCTTATCAACATTCATGAGTAAGGTTGCAAATTGCTACGCCCTATGATTGGCCACAATTACAGGGTGGTGGCCTGCTGGGGTCAGCAGACAACCATCTCTCTGATTGCTTTTATAAAAGCAGTAATTTTTGGGAAATACAGCCATTTCCTTATAGAAAATGGGATGCATTTAAAACCAAAAGAAAAATTACACATACCTTCTTTAGGTGTGTACAGTGATCCCATGGACCACTACCTACTCCTAAAAAACTTTTTTGTCAAAATGGAAAGAAAAGGAATGGAATACCAAAATTGAAGAGGTCCCTGTGAGACCCATTCCCATGTGTGAATGGATTACCAACTCCTTTGAGTTGGTGGTAAAGTATTACTTTTTTGCGACCTGATTTTCATTGCAAAACATTAACCCTTTCTGTGCCAAGGACATAACAGTTACGTCCTTTGCCATGGTGGCTGTGTGCAGAGGACGTAACTGTTACATCCTCTGCGCATGTCCAGGAAACCCCTTTGTTGTATACAGCAGTGGGATTTCTTTTTTTTTTTATTTCAGCCATCAGGAGAGGGGGAAAGTGCTTCACCTGCCATTTTTATCAGGAGACCTGGGGGTAATGCCGGGTGGAATGAAGTTTGTGGCTCCCTGCAGAATCGAGAACCTTCCATCACAGAAATGTGAGGAAAATGTGTTTTTTATAGTCAAAGTTTGAGGTTTGCAAGGCATTCTGGGTAATAAAACGAGGTGAGAGCCACGCAAGTCAGCCCACCCTGGATAGCCCTTGGTTGGCTAGGTTTCCCTCGGTGCTGGCTGAGCTAGGGTCCAAAATCTAGGGGAACAAAAATGGTAGAACATGTGTTGTTATCATTTTTCTGGGCCCAGGGAGCCTTCACCTGTGTGGCCAGGTCCAGGAGCTCTGACCGGGCCCAAGGGCCCCTTGGCTCCGTACTCCAGCCTGCTGCACTGCCAATGGCCTGGGCCAAGGTACCATCAGGCCCGGGGAGGCCTCCCCCGCTTAGCCTGCATGATAAGGTGTGTGTGGGCCCCGGATCGGAGCTCCGTCAGGGCCCTCCTCGCAGCCCCGTGCCTGAGGCCCAGCTGGGGCTCCGAGCACCGGGGCAACAGGGTCCTCTCAGCCTGGCCATTGGGGTGCACGCCCTGCTTTCCACTAGGGGGGCTACCAGATGGCCAGGCTGCCCTGGAAGTCCCAATCAGGGCTCATTTGCTTCCTTGAGCCCAGCCAGGGCCCCTCTATCACTCGGTGCACATGGATTACAAGAAAGGACCCACTTGTGGTCTGGCAGTTCTCAGCCAGTAACCAGACGGCCCAGGACCAGGGCCCCGGCAGGCCCTGGGGTGGGGGCCCCCCTATCCTGATCGCTGTCCTCAGGCCTGCCACGTGGCAGAGTGCCCATGATGGGGTCCCGTGGGCCCAGCAAGGCCTCCCCTGCTCGGCCGGTCCAAGAAATCTGACAGGGTCCCTCCAGGCCCCGAGCAGGTGCTCCCACCCCGGGCTCTATCCTCCAGCCTGCCCCACTACTAAGCGCCTGGGACGGGTTCCATTGGAACCGGGGATGCTTCCCCTGCTTGGCTTGGTTCTGAGGCTCAGACCGGGCCCCAGCAGGCCCTGGGGTGGGTGCCCCCCATCCTGGGCTCCGTCTTCTGGCCCACCGCATGGCGAAGCCCCTGGGACAGGCTCCTGTGGGCCCCAGAAGGCCTCCCCTGCTCGACCAGTCCAGGAGCTCAGACCGGGCCCATGGGCGGGCCCTCCCCTCCGACCCTGGGCGCCGTCTTCCAACATGTCACCCTGTCAAGGGCCCGAGACATTGGTCCATCAGACCTGGGGAGGCTTCCCCTACTTGGCCTAATTCAGAAGCTCTGACTGGGGCCTCAGCGGGCACCTGGGTGGGGGCCCCTCATTCTGGCTCCATCTTCTGGCCCACTGCATGGCCAAGCCCCTGGGATGGGCTCCCAAGGGCCCAAGGAGGCCTCCAGGGCGTGGCTGGGCCAAGGAGCTCTGACCGTGCCCAGCGTCCCCACCAGGCCTCAGGGCAGACAACCCTGCCCTGGGCTCTATCTTCCAGCCTGCGGTACTGCTAAATACCCGGGACGGGGGTCCATAGGACCCGGGGAGGCTTCCCATGCTCGACCTGGTTCAGAAGCTCTGACCGGGGCCTTGGCGGGCCCTGGAGTGGGCGTCCCCAATCCTGGGCTCGGTCTTCTGGCCCACTGCATGGCTAAGCCCCTGTGACGGGATCCTGTGGGCCCGGGAAGCCCTCCCCTGCTCGGCCAGGTCCAGGAGCTCTGACCGGGCCCTGGGGCCCCTGCCAGACCTCAGACAGGCTCTCCTGCCCTGGGCTCTGTCCTGCAGCCTGTCACCCTGTCAAGAGCCCAGGATGTGGATCCATCGGGCCCAGCGAGGCTTCCCCTGCTTAGCCTGGTTCAGAAGCTCTGACCGGGGCCCCTGTGGGCCCTGCTAGACTGTGAAGGCCTCCCCTGGTTAGCCGGGTCCAGGAGCTCTGACTGAGCCCTGCGGTCCACTGCTGGGCCCACTGCATGGCCAAGCCCCTGCAAAGGGCTCATGCATGCCCAGGAAGGCCTCCCCTGCTCGGCCCGGTCCAGGAACTCTGACTAGGGCTCGCCAGGCCCCAGGGCCGGTGCTCCCACCCTGGGCCCCGTCCTGTCCCACTAGCAAGCACCTGGGACGGGGTCCATTGGAAGGCTTACCCTGCTTGGCCTGGTTCAGAAGCTCCAACTGGGGTTAGAGGCCCGTCGAGGCCCCCCTTGCAGCCCCTTGCCTGAGGCCAGGTGTAGCTCTGAGCCGCCGGGCCATAGAGCCCCCATCCCCTCCAAGGACAAGCAGAAGCCCTGTTCGTTAAGGCAGAGCGCGACCAGATGGCCGTCCTTTGAGCCAGGCCATCTGGTCGCGCGCAATGCTTTCCAGTGTTGCTACCAGATGGCCGATCAGCTCCTAGAAGTCCCAATGGGAGGGTCATTTGCTTCCCTTTAGCTTAACTAGGGCTCCAGGATGCCGGGTGAGTTCACACCTTCGGTCCCCTCTCTCACTCAGTGAGCACAGATGATTAGAAAGGGGGGTAGCCTTCCTCCAGATTACAAGGGACAGGGACCCCCGTTCTTATCCAGTGACCAGCTGGCCCAGGGCCGGCCCACCTCCATCCTGGACTCCATCCTCAGGCCACCTGCGCACCAGAGCACCCGGGATCATTCATCTGCCAACCATATATGCCACATTATTCAACTATTCGACTTCCAACAATGTAGCTTCATCAGCATGTTTACCATGATATGTTGTTAATTGTAAATGTTTAATTAATACAGAATGCATGTATTCATTAAGTAGTGCTGGTCACTTTCATAAAGATTCAGAGTGCTTACGCTTTATTGACTCATTGATTTTTTCTTTTTTTCTCAGATGAAGGGAATTAATCCAAATAATTGTTCAGAAAACACCACTGTTTTCACCAGCTTTCGACTTCTAGGATTCATGGTACCTCCTGCTCTGAAGCGTCTTCTATTCTTACTCTTCCTCAGCATTTATGTGTTCTCGATCGTGGGAAATTCAATGATAATAGTCACCATTGCCACTCACAATCGTCTTCACTCACCCATGTACTTTTTTTGGGGGAATTTATCTTTTCTGGAAGCATGGTACATAACTACAACATGTCTTACTCTTTTAGGTGTCCTTTTGAATGAGCAAGTGACTATTTCTTTTACAAGTTGTCTGACGCAATGCTTCTTCGTTGGCTTGATGGTCTGTACAGAGTGCTGGCTTTTAACTGTTATGGCTTATGACAGATATGTAGCCATTTGCTATCCCTTACACTATGCCATTCTTGTGAGTCAACGGCTTTGCTTGCAATTAGCTGGAAGTTCCTGGATGATAGGTTTTATAATTGCAATATCAGTTCTGCTTCCTTTGAGTCAACTACGGTTTGCAAACCTCAACGTGATTGACCATTACTTCTGTGACTTAGCACCCCTGCTACAAGCAGCTTGCTCAGACACCACACTGGTTGAAATAGATATCTTTATTGATTTTTTCTTTGCCATGGTGATCCCCTTTCCTGTAATTATTGTGTCATATACCTTTATCTTTTTGACCATACTTAGGATCCCTTCAGCTGTAGGAAGAGAAAAGGCTTTCTCCACTTGCAGCTCCCATCTAGTAGTGGTCCTCGTCTACTTTAGCACACTGATCACCACATACTCCATACCAAAGGAAGGAAACTCCTTCAGTCTAAGCAAAGTCTCTTCACTACTGTATACTACAGCTACTCCTATGCTCAATCCCATAATCTACACTCTGAGAAACAAAGCAATCAGAGAGGTATTGGGAAGGGGACTAAGGTGGAAAATGTGATTGTTTTGCATATACAATACACCCAATGTGTTTAAGACTAACCACTTTATATGTTGTACTATCTAGAATTTGAGAATGAAGTGTTAGTGTGTTATTAGTAGAAAACTGTTAAAATCTGCAATAAATGTGTGATAGACAAACATAGGTTATTGCACCTGGTCTGGCACACTGAACATTTAGGTGAAAGCTAGGTATTTTTATGAGCAGAAACTCCGCACTCGTAAAGATACTACTGGTAAATCCCTGTGTGAATAGCAAACAATTGTACACTTACACAAAAGTGTAAGTTTTCCTTCATGAATCATGCCCACAATGTCTCTCATCTATAATTTCTATAAAAGCTTCTTTATTATAACTAAAAATGGATAGTGCCTACTTGCTATAAGGAAACACCCCTGCTACCCTTAAAACTGCTTTGCGGAGGTGGTAAATGTATTCTGTGGGGTCTAGTTATGGTGTGGGGTGAAGAAGGGAGGTGGAGAAAGTAGGGCAGGGAAGGGGAATCATATTCATATCAGGGAAAAGCAGTATATGCTTCCCCATGTTAGAACAAAAATGACAATGAGACTAGGCTACTAACGAAGCCAAAGTCTCATGCAATATTTACGGCATGCTTTACCAGCTGAACAAATCTGGTTAGGTTCTTCCACAATGGGAAAAATCAAGCATGGAAAAACCAAAGAACTTGTTATCAGATGGAATGAAATTAACACATGAAATCATGTATTAATTGTTTTAAACCTGACTTGAAATAGGCCCTTAATTTTCCCCCTTCCCGGGGTGCACATTAGATGACAGGAAATAATTCAAAGGGATTCCCCAAGCTCTGGAGAAGGAGAGATGGAATAGTCGAGTGTGGAGTTGCGTAGAGTGTAGTTGTGTACAGTGAATTGCTGTAAAGTGTAGTGACATAGAATGCAATAGCATAGAGTGGAGTGGAATAGAGTGAAAAGGCGTACAGTGGAACAATGCAGAGTGGAGTGGTGTAGAATAGAGTGGCATACAGTGAAGTGGTGTAAAGTTGAGTGGCACAGAGTGGTGTACCGTAGAGTGGAGTAATGCAAAGTGGAGTTGTGTAGACTGAAGTGGCGTAGAGTGGAATATCATTGAGTGGAGTGGTGTAGAGATTTCAGTAGCATGGAGTGGAGTGGCATAGACTAGAGTGGTGTACAGTGGAACAGTATACATTAAAATGTGTTGAGTAGAATAGCATACAGTGTTTTTATTTTATGAGCTTTATATTTGGGCGGATGGGAAATCAGCCACCGTTGTGATTGAATAACCCATCTGCTGAGATCTAAATCAGTGCCCTAGGTGTGGTGTAAACAATATTTTGCCCTTCTGAAGTTGAAAGTATGAAATATAGCTTAGTCAACGCTTAGTTTGGGTTCTGTGAGTGGAAGTTTAGTGTGGGAAAAATGGGACTCGTGTACAGTAGAATAGCAAAGATTGGAATGGCATATAGTGGAATTAGGTAGAGTGGAGTGGCATACAATGGAATAACGTACGGTGCAGTGGCATGTTTTAGAGTAGAGTGTAGTGCTGTAGAGGGACTGGCATAGAATTGAGTGGCATAAAATGGAGGAGTGTGCCGTAGATTAGAGTGGAGTGGTGTAGAGTCGACTGCAGTGGTGTAGAGTGGAGTTACATGCAGTGGAAAAGCATTGAGTGCAGAGGCATACAGTGGAGTGGTGTAGAGTCGAGTGGCATACAGTGGAATAACATATAATGGAGTGGCATAGAGTAGAGGAGTATACAATGGAATAGGATAGAGTGGAGTGGCATAGAGTTCAGTGGTGTAAAGAGAAATGGCATGGAGTGGAATGGTATACAGTGGAGTGGCATAGAGTGGAATGGCGTTGAGTGGAAAAGCATAGACTGGAGTAGCATACAGTGAAATAGCGTACATTAGAGTGTATTGAGTGGAATAGCATAGAGTGTAGTGGCATGTGTTACACTGGAGAAGCATGTTAAAGTGGAAGACTGGAGTTGCATGTCATACGGTCCCCTCATCTGGGAGGGATATTTAAAGATGGTGCGTCAGTGCTGCTGGTGTGCAGAATGCGTGCCAAAGGCAAGCCCGTCTGCTCCTGTCCGCACTAGGACTGCACCCAGAACCAACCCCTCTGCCGGTTTTACCCCTACAACCTAGGACAACAAATCGCTACTCAAGGAATTAACTTCTCGGGCTGAATTCTCCAAGCAGATGCTGCACTGGACGAGGTCCCGAAAGACTGTCCCAAATGCAACCTCACTCTGACAAATAATAAGGTGTGAAATGGAGCCTTCCAGGCCCCTCACTGCCCTGTTAACAGATAAAACACAGCCTGGCATTACACACTAATTAACGCTTAGGCACTCATAAAACATAATTCCTTTGTTACAGAGACCAGGGTCGATGCTTCGTCTGGCTCTGACTTGGTTGCCTTAATCCCAATCTGCTTCACCATTGCCAGGAAAAACCAGGAGGGAGAAGAAGGGCTGGGGCTTAGCCATAGTCTATCGCGATCATTTGAAGGGTGACTTTTACGGATATTCCACCTAAGTTCAAATGCGACGCGCTCTCTTTAAAAATTGAACTTAGCCACAACTACTCCTTTAATGGTCTTCTTACCTATCACCCTCCAGGCCCTAGAGCTTTTCCCCAAGCTTTTAGCCAACTCCTCAAATCTAAAGTCAATTTCCAAGATTACTCTGTAGTTGGTGATTTAACCTTTCACGTGGATAATTTACAGGATAAAGATTCAAGTGACCTCTCTGGCTTAATGACTAGCATAGGTTTGGAGCAGGTCAACAAAGGTCCCACCCATACAGCAGGGCAGTTGCTTGATGTCCTTTTTATGGACAACTCTTTTCAACAACCAACTGGATCATTTCAGCTTTCATGGTCTAATCACTCCGTCGTTATGCTTAATGTCTTACTAACAAAGGCATCTTATAAGTTGAATACACAAGTGGAGAAGCATGAGCGATGCCTGTGGCATACCATTGATGCCGCTGAAATTAATGCTTCTCAAGTGAACAGTAGGCCTTTGATTGCCAGCGATCTGGAGATTGTTACTTCGGACTATCATACCTCGATGGTCTCTGTAGTAAACCCCTTAGTGCCTTCAAAATCAGGTAGGGCTTGCAGAGATACGTTATGTGAGCCTTGATTCTATGAGGAACTCAGGCTTGAGTAATGACGTTGTCAACAGAAACGGTGTTGGAGACAGAACTATGATACTGATGAGAACAATACTGACAGAAAAATTATCACAAAATATAAAGAGCAGATCTATAATGCGAAAACGAGCTATTGTACAGATAAAATAAAATCAGCAAAAAATGCCCCAAAGAACTATTTGACACGGTTCAAAAATGTACCAAAATCCCAGAGGAAAAAACCTACTGCAACGCTCTGGCCTCTTTCTTTCAAGAAAAAGTCTACAACATTTACAATGCCCTCTCAATGAATCAAAATATTAGACGTCGGTCTGCTAACACCAGCAGCCCATCTACCAGTGGCAACTGCATCAGTAGTAGCCAGACACCCCCTTTGGGCGTGCCTGGAAATAACTCAGCTTCTCTATCCACCTTTTGGTCTACCACATATGATCAGGTACTTAAGGGTCTCATTACAGCTAAATCTGGCTCACCAGCTGACCCATGTTCACCTAGAAATTTAGATTTAGCCCCAGAAGTCACTGCACAACATCTTACAAATGTGTTAAATCTTCATGACTATTTCCAAAGCAATGTAAAAGACTTCTAACGTTCCTTTCTTGAAAAAAAATCCAACCTAAATATACTGGACCCCAGCAGTTATCGTCCTCTTTTCCATCTTCCACTGCCAGCAAAAATCATTGAAAGATTGAAAAATCAAGACCTTGCCACCTTTATTAATAATAACCATCTCTTGGACTCAACTCAGTATGCCTGTAGGAGCGAGCACAGTATGAAGCTGGCCCTGATTACCACTATTGAGGAGAACAGATTCACGGTGGACAAAGGAGGTAATGCTGCACTCATTATTTTAGACCTCTCTGCAGAGTTCGACACTGTCAACCACAGTTTATAGATAACTTGTCCCCAAAGTCTAAGTACTGATGGTTCAGCTCTTTCCCTTCTGAAATCTTTTTTAACTGAGCGAGAGTAACCTGTGGAACTAGGCAATTTTGCATCTCCTCCCTTTCGACTACCCTGTGGTGTTCCGCAGGGCTCTTCGCTCAGCCCTTCCCTTTTAATCTGTATGCCACTCCCCTGGCAGGTCTTATTAAATCCTTTGGATGTGCCATGGAGTTCTATGCTGACAACTCTGAGATCGTCGTCTCAGTGACTAGCAATATTCAAGATACAGCAGCCAGGTTTCATTATTGTATGCAACAAGTCAGTAAGTGGAGGCTGGAGAATTTTCTGAAATTGAACTCAGGCAAGACTGAGGTCCTGCTTTTTGGATCTAATGTCTCCTTCTGGTCACCTAACTGGTGGCCTTGGGAACTCAGCCACTCCACACTCCAGTAACAAAAGCAAAGGAATCTAGGAGTAATTTTTGATACAGCCATATCTTTTAAACATCAGGTTACTGCTATTATCTCTTGCAATTTTTACACATTAATAATGTTCAGGAAAATCTTCCCATTCATACCTCAGGATCTCCAAATAAAAGTTGTCTCTGCTCTTATCCTTTCTAAGTTAGACAACTGTAACCTTTTTGTTAGCCTACAGAAAGGTCTTCTTGACAAGCTACAAGTTCTCCAGAACATAGCAGCGAAACTCCTGACAGTGATTCCCAGGTATCAGTCTGCTAAACAAGCTCTTACATCCCTGCATTGGCTTCCCATGAAGAACAGGATTTGTTTTAGACCCTTAGGTATTGCCTTTCGGGTCATACGTAATTCCAGACCAGAATACTTTAAACACTGGTTCCGCTGGTATGATCTACTAACAAATCTTCGATCTTCCACTGCCAATCTGGTTGAGGTTCCCAAATTCCAGCTATCTAAGTGGGGTAGTAGAAGCTTTGTCACTACCACTTCCAAACTGTGGAACATCCTTCAAACCCATTAAAAAAAATCCTCAGTACTGCTCCCATTTAGGAAGGCCCTCAAGACCTGGCGTTTAACTCTGTAGCTACTATCCATAATGGGTTTAGGTCTCATCTGCTTTCTTTTGTTCCTTTTTCAAATCATCCTCTTATCAGGTTGTAGTGCCTAGACGCCTCTAGACATTAGTCTGCGCTTTATAAATATAAAATTAAATAAATTGAATTACAGTGGAGTGGATTCAGTGTTATACTGTTTAGTGGATTGTCTTAGAGGGGAGTGGCATGCTGTACAGTGGAGTGACTACACTGGAGTGTGGTAGACTAGAGTGAAGTGGTGGACAGTGGAGTGGCGTGAGAGTGGAGTGGCATAGAGTTGAGTGGCAAAGATTGGAATAGCGCGGAGTGGAGTGCCATATAATGCAATGGCGTGGACTGGTTTTGTGTAGAGTTGAGTGACATAGAGTGGAATAATGTACAGTGGATTTGCCATAGAGTGAAGTGGGGTAGAGTGAATATAATGG
The DNA here is from genome assembly GCA_963921515.1 of Calotriton arnoldi. Classification (NCBI taxonomy): domain Eukaryota; kingdom Metazoa; phylum Chordata; class Amphibia; order Caudata; family Salamandridae; genus Calotriton; species Calotriton arnoldi. Next base: position 446,426 of record CAWUFW010013326.1, read on the forward strand.
AATAGCGTAGAGTGGAGTGGAAAGTCATGACTCATAAGTAGAGTGGAGTGCTGTAGAGTAGACTGACGAAGACTGGAGTGCCATCGAATGGAGTAGTGAGCCGTAGAGAGGAGTTTCATAGAGTGGAGTTCGGTACAGTGAAGAGGCATACAGTGGCGTGGCGTAGAGTGGAGGGGAGTACAGTGGAATAGTGTAGAGTGGAGTGAAATAGAGTGAAGTGGCATACAGTGAGGTGCCATAAAGTGGGATGGCATACAGTGGAGAGGTGTGGTGCAGCGGCCAGGGCAGCTGACTTCGGAGCACAGGGTTCACGGTTCGATCCCCGACTCCGGCGGCAGCTCAGCTCAGCACCATGTGACTCTGGGCAATAGCTCACTTAATTTCCATGACGGCCCCCAGCGCCTTGAGACCCGTAAGGGTGAGTAGCTGCGCTATATAAAAACGGACTTACATTTTTTTTTTTACAGTAGAATGGTACAGACTGGTGTGGCATAGAGTGGAGTGGCATAGAGTGGAGTGGCTTACAGTGGAATAGTGTACGGTTGAGTGGCGTAAATTGCAGTGGCAGGCAGTGGAGTGGCATAGACTGGAGTGGTTTACAGTAGAATACCATACATTAAAGTGTATTGAGTAGAATAGTGTACAGGGGAGTGGTGTAAAGTGGAGTGGCGTAGAGTGGAGTGGCGTAGAGTGGAGTGGCATAGAGTTGCATAGATTGGAATAGGTAGAGTGCCATAGAGAGTGCAGTAGTGTGGAGTGATGTGGTGTAGAGTGGAGTGGTGTAGAGTGGAACAGAATACAGTGGAGTGCCATAGCGTGGAGTGGTTTGTGGTAGACTGGAGTTCCATCTTGTATAGTGGAGTGCGGTGTCATAGATTGGAGTGGCGAGGAGTGTCTTACAGTAGAATGGACTGTCATGTTGAACAGTGGAGTGGAATACAGTGCCGTCAATCAATAGGTCAGGACTTTTAAAGACCAGCAAATCACCCTTGAGGGTCTCAAGGCACTGGAGTTGCTAGCCTCTTTGCGGAGCTTTGTTAATTCAAACAACGTCTTTAATCCTTTTCTGAATTCCCTGGATGATGTGGCATTCTTGAGTTGCAAGGGAAGGTTGTTCCAGGCTTTTGCAACCAGGTGAGAGAAGGAGCGCTGTTGGATCGGCTGATACATTTGGGTGTCTGTGAGGAAAAGGGAAGCGGATCACAGGTGTCTGATTGGTTGCAGGAAGGTCATTCACTTGTTGATGTATGTTGTTTCTACATTGTGCAGGGCTTTGTATGCATGGGTCAGCATCTCAAACTGTCATCTCTTCTGGATCAGGCTTCAGTGTAGCTTCTTGAGGTACAGGGTGATGTGATTTCATCTGGGGAGTTCAAGGATAGAATGGAGTAGCGTGTCAGTGGCATATGGTACAGTGTTTTACAGTGGATTGGGTTAGAGTGGAGTTGTGTATAGTGGAACAGCGTAGATTGGAGTAGTATACAGTGGAGTAGCATAGACTGGAGTGGCATACTGTGAAGTAGCATAGACTAGAGTAGCGTACACTGGCGGGATGTACAGTAAAATAGTGAAGAGTGGGATGGCATAGATTTCAGTGGTGTACAGTGAAGTGTCATAGAGTGGAGTAGTATAGAGTGGAATGGCATAGAGTGGAGTGGCATAGAGTGGAGTGGCATATAGTGGATGGTGGCATAAAGTGCAGTCGCATAAGGTGATGTAGACTGTAGTGGCGTACATTAGAGGGTATTGAGTGGAATAGCGTAGAGTAGAGTGGTGCAAACTGGTGTGGCATAGAGTGGAGTGGCACGTGTTACACTGGAATGTTGTGTTATAGAGTGGAAAGGCGTGTCATATAGTGGAGTGGAGTGTTATACAGTGGAATTGATTGTGGTAGAGTGGAGTGGCATGTGGTACAGATGAGTGACATACTGTGAAGTGGAATAGAGTGGAATACAGCAGAGTGGAGTGCTGTAGTGTTCAGTGGTGTGGAGTAGTGTGGTTTAATGTAGAGTCGAGTGGCACAGAGTGGAATAGCGTGCAATGGAGTGGCATAAATTGGAGTGGCGTAGAATGGAGTGGCATGTTGTAGAGTGGATTGGCATGTGGTAGACTGGAGTGGTGTGTTGCAGAGTGGAATGGCATGGAGTGGCACACAGTGAAGTCAACTGGCACACAGTGAAGTGGGTTGTCGTACAGTGAAGTGGCATGTCAGAGAGGAGTTACTTGTAGTGTGGACTGGAGTGGCAAGTTGTGTTGCAGAATATTGATTAAATGGAGGTAGCATAAAAATTAGTGAACTGATTTAGATTAAATGTGTTAGAAATATAGATTATGGTGTGTAAAGTGTCCTTTCAAGTAATAGATCTAAATTGTTATAGGGCCTCATTTACAAAGGTAAACTTTCACTTTTGTGTAAGTTTACAGTTGTTTGCTGTTCACAAAGTTATTTCATGAGTAGTAAGTTAACAACTGGGAGGTCTCCATAGTGAGTCCTCTATTTTAATGTGCAGACACTTTTCAGTAAGTTTATATTGTTTGCTATTCACAAAGGCATTTTAATAGTAGTAAGTTGATCATTGTGAATACTGAACTAGCACAGTTTTTTAGGAAGATAAAATTAAAGGATTTCTTTGGTGAAATACAAAGCCAAGACAACAACCGAACTAACACTGGTCTACGAATAAAGTCAACATTCACCCCGCAAACCCAAAACATTTCTTGTAATGTTCTGGCTTTTGAACAAGCGGTCCTCACTGAAGTTGGGAAGATTGACTACAAGAATACAAGGGGTTTCAGAACATGACCAGAGGCGAGAGAATGGCCCTTGAACAACTCAAAAATAATCATGAGTTGGTGGTAAAACCAGCAGATAAGGGAGGGCGATAGTCCTGATGAATTACACCATGTACAGAGAAGAATGCCTACGCCTCCTATCAGATACTACGAGTTATGAGACACACCGTGAAGACCCCACACCTCGGATTATGAACAAAATTAAGATTATTGTTAGTGAAGCTGAAACCAATGATTGGATTACGAAACATGAGGCGGAGTTCCTAATCAACACGGAACCGAGGACACCCAGGTTCTACACCCTCCCCAATATTCATAAAAACAGAATGCCACCACCAGGCAGACCGATAGTGTCGGGAATAGGTTCAGTACTTGAACCCCTCTCACAATTTTGCGATTGGTTCTTAAAACCAATTGTACAAAAGTCTCGGTCTTATTTAAGAGACACCAAGGACGTACTTTGCCACCTAAGGGATTTGGAAACAAATGTTGAGGAGGATATGTTCATAACAATGGACATCGAAGCGCTCTACACGAGCATCCCCAGAGGCGAACATTGGAGGTGGTGGAGCGAGATCCTCCAAGGCCAAGATTGGACATACATGACACCGACTCATTTCATCATGGAATGCGCAGAACTAGCCCTCACGGAGAACTTTTCGAATTTGAGGACACAATATATCATCAGGTTAAGGGCACGTCCATGGGCAGCACCTTTGCGCCTAGCATGGCGTGCCTGTATGTCCATCAGTTCGAGGAGGACTACATTTTCAACCCTTCAAATCCGTTTACAACCCAGATGAGAACATGGAAACGGTATATACACGATGTCTTGATCATCTGGAAGGGCACATCGGACAAAGCCAAACGTTTTGTGGAGTGGGTCAACAGCAAAGACCCCCACCTTAGGTTTACTTACAACATTGAGGTGAACCACGCAGTGTTCCTCGATCTAGATATAACATTAACAACGGAAGGAATTTCCACCAAAGTACACATAAAGCCGACAGATAAGAACAGTCTTCTTCTCTATGAGAGCTACCATCCGAGGGCTCTCCGTGATAATCTTCCAGTCGGACAATTCCTCAGAGTACGTAGGAATTGCTCGGAGGTGGACGTTTTTCGAGCACAGGCGGAACAACTAGAGGGCAAGCTCCTGGAAAGACACTACCCGAGCAAGATGGTGAAGCGTGCAAAGAAAAGGGCGAAGAACAATAATCGGGAAGCCCTATTAGAGACCATCCCGAAAGGTAAAACGGACCAGCTGGTATGCGTTACCACATACACCCCTGTTTCAAATAGAGTGCAGAACATCATCAAGAAGAAATGGGCAATTTTGAACAGTGGAAACCGGAAGTGGGAACCCCACTTTTTGCGTTTAAACGGAGTAGAAACTTGAGAGATGACTTGGTACACTCGAAGATCACTAACGATGACACAGAAAACCAGATGACCTTATGGAGCCAACCAAAACCAATAGGGCACTATCCGTGCGGTAACTGTGTTTGCTGCCCCCTGACTACCACTACTAAGGAGGTAGATATTGGAACAGACAATCCCTGGAGACTCAAGAATTTCAGCAATTGCAATACGGAAAATGTAGTTTACCTACTGACCTGTCCTTGCAACCTGAAATATGTGGGGATGACGACAAGGAGAGTAAAAACGAGGATCAATGAACACCGTAGCACCATCAGGTGCAAAAAAACAAACACTAAGTTGACAAAACATTTTACTGAGAAACACCATAGTGATTCTGATCTACGGTGGATCATCCTTGAAGTAATGAAACAAAGGAAAAATGACATTTCTAGACAGTTACACATCCGGGAACAACGGTGGGTGTACAGGTTACATACATGGGAGCGAGGCCTGAACGATGATATACCATGGCTACAGCTGGCAAAGTGACCTAGCCAACCTTAATACATGGATCAATCATTTATTGAGATAGTTGCACACTACTATAGAAGGTGATCCGAGACCGTGTAATCAAGTGACGAAATTAGACCATAAATGGGCAGCCTATGCGAGTATAGACTTTTCAACCCCTAGAAGTAGATAATGGCAATTGTTACACAGTGTGACCATTGTGAGTAATGTACTTAGTCCCACTGCCCTATGTCCATCACATTTCAGGGGATGAATAGAGTAGTATACGCCACGATTGCAACATAGATTAAATACGAGTACATAGATACTGGTTGACCATCATATATTTAGCCCCCTAACCCAGGGTCTAATACATTCAGGGGAGAGAATGAGTTTCATGCCCTACGATCACACCACAGTCATCACCGGAGATCAAACACATTGTGTTACTTTGGAAACCAGTTATCCCAGAATGACGACACTCTGGCTGTATATTATCTAAATTTCTATTTTATTTTTAGTATAGAGTACTTTACCTATAGGATAGATTACCAACCTATTAAGGCTAAACACACATACAATTGAGTATGTTCTCTCGCGCACGTCAATACACGCTTTAAATATCACTGGGTTGCATTTCCCAATAATAGCACGGATATCGCCCAGAGCACCTCCCGGTTATGACGAGCTTCCACCGATAAGGGGTGATGTTTCCACATAGCAATATGATGCGCAGACGGATCACAAGAATACACTAATTCTACGCATGCGCTATCCACGTCTTCAACCACGTGGCTTATGTTGTATGATTTTGTGCGTCTCCCAATTGATAGCGCATGCGCGCTTGAAACACGTTCAGTTATGAACAGAGAGCTCCAGTTCACAGGTGATGATGGTGCCACATAGAGGTATAAAGTGCAGACGGACAATAGAGACACTCTTCATCTGCACACGCGCAGTCCACGGGTCTCTACGCGTAGCTACTGCCGTATGAGTTCAACGCGTCTCTCACTCAATAGCGCGTGCGCGCAAGAGGTACACTTACGATTGTACAGAGGCAACCTCTTTTATCCAGTAGGAGCACGTAGATTCACACACGCCCCTTGCCAGGCGCATAGCCCCGCCCGTATTGGGACACAGGAAGCGCTCTAAGCGCCCCAGGCGCTGTTTCAATTACTTCGCACGATTAAACAATTAACCAATTATCTAGGGGATATATATACCACCTAGGGAACATCAGTCTCCATCGACGGGGAGACCGAGAGGACGCCTGTAGAGAGAACCGATGGGAGCGCTGAAGTCAGACAGTAAGCGTATGAGTGTAATGTATGATGGTGAGAATGAAAGCTTGATCCCAGTTTTCTCGGAGAGATTGGGTGTCAATCACTATTACTGGATGACCATTTTGGTTATTACAGTTTCATGCATTTTAGCTTTCTGTGTTTTAATCTATGGATACATTATGAGATTATTACCACTTTCTAAATCAGCATTTCTCCCCTACAGAAAGTCACAAGTAGGCCCTCCCACCCTCGCCCTCCCATGGAGTATAGAGGATAGTATTTTAGGGTAAGAAATGGATTATGCAATTGACCATTTGATGACACGTACGTGTGCCACGTGTCTCATACAGACCACACCACGCGCGCTATAGGTGTGACCTGGGTTGGATGACAACAATTGTCTATTTATAAACATACTTACACGTCTGGTTTGTTTGTTTTCTTTGTTTCCTTGTTTCCTACAGAATCTTTCACAGTGGTACTACACCAGACGGGCGATTTTATTTTATTTATCTTTTATCCCCGTCCCCAGATTAGCAGCACCTTTTTGCATTAGAGGCAAAAGGATAAACCCTTTGGTCCTGACGAATGTGACGTACCCTACGGGGACACTAACGCAGAAACATGTTGACCGCACTTAATACGGTGAAGGGAGAATAATGTCCCAGATCACCGTACACCTATTTTAATACCATACATCTGTTCCCTGAATAAAACACAGTTGAGTGACAGGTGTGATGGTTTTTAAATCACCTTTCACTTTCACACGGCCATCACTTAGTTGTAGAAGTGCATCCCTGTCTCCAGGTGTATGCCCGCCCTCTATCAAACGAAGTTTTTAGAGGGCGAGGACAGCCTATGATGAAGCATGACACCGGGCGGTGTGTGAGGCCAGTCCGAAACTTTTTATGAGATGCCCCCACTGGTGTTGCATCTCAGCATAACTCTGTAGGAAACTGTAGGAACCCACGTGAGGGGCAGCCTTTTTGTGTTTGAATAGGAACCATAAGGCAGAAATAGTTATTTATGTATTGCGCCAAAGTATGCTGCAGTAATTTTACAGTCTAGTGTGGTACATGCAGATGACAAACAGTATTGTTATATTCTGTAATGTTTATGTTTTCTGTCAACAGTGATGCTGGTCCTGGGCAACTGAGATGCTTCCACTTCTGTAATCCGGTGTGTGGATTTTGAGAAGCTGAGCAGGCAGACAGCTGTTGAGGATCAGGGACTTACCAGGGGTTGATGTATGCAGCTTAATAAGCTTGCATATTGCTGCAATCCCAGTGTCCTGTCATCTTAAAATTGGGACAAGTATAGATTGCTAAGAAGAGGACACTGTGGAAAATAAGACAGACTTGGACAATGTAATATGATTTTGGTGGCTGCTCGAGTGGATGCCAAGTACAACCTCCGGTTTTGGGAAGATCCTGTTAAGTGGGAAAAAAATATGCATTGTGGTTGAAAGGCACAATTTCTTTTCCCGAGCCCAGATGCAAGGGGAGACAATAGAACCATATGTTGCAGAACTGAGAAGGCTTGCTGTAACATGTAGATTTAGGGATCTGTGGGGATTGGATTGTAAGAGATCAAATGATCAACAGAATGTACAACACAACCATCCAAGAGCAATTGTTAGGTCTGAAAGACCCCACACCCGACAAAAACATTGATGTGGCCAGACATATGGAAAGCCACGTAAAAGAGTTGGGGAGTGCTGGGGCCAAGGGAGATGGTGATCCGGAAAAAGTAAATGAGGTGAATGTGATAAAGAGAGCCATATGGAAAACTGGAAAAGAGAACAAAAGAAGTATGGAACTCAAGAAGTAGAAAAATAAAAACATGTTTTAGATATGGGAGTGTGGAGCACACAGCTGAGGCAAGCAACTGTCCAGCCATCAAATGTAAAGTTTTAAAAGTAAAAATACGGGTCATTTCTCAAGGTTTTGCAAGATGTCTGAAACCCAGAAGTACAACAAAACTATCAATTTAGTGAGCACAAATGAAATGGCAGACTATGAGGAGATGTCACGTGGAAGCAAGAAAAAGGATGTAGAGGTGTTGGTGGTGTGTGGGATGGAACCACCACTAATGAATGGTATAAAGAAAGGGGTAATGTTTATCTCCCACTAAAATGTGTGGTCAAGAATGGAAAAGAAGTGCATGTTTGGGTTGATTCGTGTTCCCCGTTTACACTCATCAACAAACTTAGGGGCATATTATCAAGAACGGCATTAAAATTATTGCCGCTTTAGCGGCAGGAAACTGCCGCTAAAGCGTCGATAATGGGCTTGATAATATGGCCTTGTGAATTCCAATAGAAGCCCATGTTCAGTTTCCTGCCGCTAAAGGGGCGATAATTTTAACGCCGTTCTTGATAATATGCCCCATGCTTGGGAATGTTTGGAGGTGGGTGAGATAAGTCCAGCTGATGTGGAACCTGAGGGGTACTCTGCCAATAAATTGCCAGTTGTAGGCTATTTTATAGCAGATTTGGGATTTCAGAACGGGAAGTAGAAGGAAAGGTTGATGTAGTTGAGAAGGGAAGGTCTTTGTTAGAATAGAATGAGCAACGTGCTTTGGGCTGATTCTCAATCTGAATCATCAAAAGCAAGCATTGTTGATGGAATTACAGGATGCGAATATATGAGTCACCATGTTACCAAATTTGTTCAGAAAAGTAATTAGGGTGCTTGAGGAAGTTTGAACACTGGATTGTGCGTAAAGATGGTGTAGTGCCCAATGTGCACAAAGTGAGGAATGTTCTACTTACTTTAAGGGGATTGCTAAAAGAGGAGCAACAGAGACTGTGAAAAGAAGAGGAAATTTAACCAAATGAGGCCTTGAAATGGTTGAGTTCAATTGTTATCATGAATAAGTCCAACAGAAAGATTAACGTGTGTATGGACCTCAGGGACCTTGATGATTGTATTTGGATCAACTCTCATTCTCTTCCCTGCATTAGTTAGATCCTAGCAAGTGTGGAAGGAGGGAGGGGCTTCACTACTTAGCTTATCATCAGATGCAGCTGCATGAGGAATCTAGGCATTTGACGTCATTCATTACACCTGAGGGAGCATACCAATTAATTTGCTTGACCTTTGGTCTGGGCTCTGTGACAGCTGTCTTCCAGAGAGTAATGCAAGGTATTTTGAAGGACAGGTCAAATGTACTTGTATTACAGGGTGAAGTGTTAGTCAGGGGTGAATGAAATAATCAGCATGATGAGATTTTGAAGGAAGTGTTGCATAGGTTGGAGAAACTGAGACTCACCATAGGTCTAGAAAAATGCAAATTTATCATGAGGGAGGTGGAGTCCTTGGGGCACATTTTGACCTATGAAGGTGTTAAACTCAAACTCAGTTTAGTTGAAGCAATACAGAAGGCTTCCACTACGCGAGATAAGGACCAGCTGAGATAGTTTTTTGGCATTGCGGAATACTATGCAAAGTTTGTACACTATTGTACTGACAAGGATCATGTGTTACATGATTTAGTGAAGAAAGTAGTGAAAGTTCAATGATCTGTGGAGTGCCAACAAGCATTTGAGCGGCTGAAAGGGTGCATTGCAAAAGCTGTTACCCTGAAGCCCTTTGACACCCAAAACAAGACAATAATCGTAATATACGTCAGTATTTTTGGGCAAGGAGCAGTTTTGGTGCAAGTGCATGAAGGAAAAGAGAGGGTGGTGGCTTTCGCGTCACGTACCTTAAAGGGTGCGGAAAGCATGCATGCCACAGTTGAAAAGGAGGCACTGGGGTGCTGGTTGGGGGTGCAACACTTTTGGATTCTTGTGTGGGGAGTACATTTTGAACTTCATACAGATCACAAGCCGTTGGCTCTTTACCATGGCTGGTGGTGAGAAGGCCACACCATGCAGAGCAAAGTGGCTGTACTGCCTTCAAGAATCCATGTTTTCTATAAAGTATGTACAGGGCGTGAAGAATATAAATGCAGATTATTTTGTCCAGATTGCCATTGGAGGACTATGATATCTGTTAGGAAGATGAGTGGATGGTAGCAGAAGTGTCAGAAGTGTGATTGGAGAAGAAGAGTGAAAGGAGGCTGTTTTAGCAGATCCTTTATTCATGAAATTTATGGAGGCGCTGCCAAGAGCTTATGGTTGGAAGTTAGGAAAAGAGTTGGAGTTGTTCAAAAATGTGTGGGCGGAGTCGTCTGTCGTGGATGGTGTTGTGAGGAGAAGCGAAAAGGTAGCAGTGCTTTCAAATCTAAGGGATAGATTATTGAAATTGCTCCATGAGGGACATGGGGGAATGTTAGCAATGAAAAGAAAAGCATGAATGAACTTCTGTTGGCCGGGCATGGACAAGCAGAATGAGAGATTTGTCTGAGATTGCATTCCTTGTGCTTGCAGTAACAAGTCGCATGTGATTCAGGAAACTACAGTATGCCCAGCAGCACTGCCCATACGTCCATGGGAGTGGCTTATGATCAGCATTTGTGGTCCATTTGAGGGTTTGAATGTTAACAGGAAATACTCCATGGTAATGATAGACTAGTTCTCAAAATTGCTTGAAGTAGCATTTGTGAGAGATGTTAAATCAAATAATGTGAATGCTTTTTGTGAGGACATTTTCCACAGGGAGGGATGTCCTGCAGAAATGCTAAGAGACAATAGTCCACAATTCGTATCCGAGGAATTCAGTACTTATAGGAAGCTGGCTCTTTATATAGTGGTAATAACTCACTCAAGAGAGAAGGACTAAAGTTAATGAAGTAGAGCCATCCTAGGGAGGAGGGGGCAAATGTATCCGTTGTAATACCCTCCAACAAGGTGGCTAAAAGATTAGACAAGAGAGGCAAAAGGAGAAAGGAAAATAAATTTATTTTCTTAATACTGCCCTCACACACTTTGCAGTGTCATGCTTCATCATAGGGCCGCATCAGACGTCCAGGTGCAGACCAACACACTGGACGGAGAGCGATTTTTTTGTATGAAGAAGAGTGGTGAGGGAAGTAAACAAACAAAGGAAAGAAGAAACAAAAATAGAGGAAAAGGTCTTCCCTCAAGAAGGGACCAAAAAGTGCAGATACATATAGTTAAAACTACCTAAGGGGATAACCACAAAATACCTTTATTCCTATGTCCCCTTGGTAGGATTAAAAAATAAAAGATGGGATATTCAGGGGAGGTAAAAGCCCCTATATCCCTGCTGCAGAAACCAACATGTTTCAGCCAATGCCGGGTCACAATGGCATTGGTCAGGGTATTGATCCCTTGTCTTTATGGTCTTCACCCCTACTAGGGTGTTTTACCTCAATTGCAGTGTGGAAAATCTCCAATTACTCACTCTCCAATAATGGCAGAGAGGAATCCTTTTTCTGTAAAAGAAACCAAAAACCGTGATTCAAATACCACCAAAACCATATTAGCTCTCTTCCTGATACCCCATTCATTTGACCTCTATGTCACTACAAAAAATTCTAATGCAGGGTCTTGATTATTCTCAACCACTCATATGTTCAATAAAAATGAAGTGAACACCACATGGTGCACCATCCCATACACTCACACATAGGTGGGGATAAAAGTTAGGACCCTCTCATAGCCCCTACGTACTTTTGCAATTGTCCAAGTGATCTAATTAAAATTAGAGCTCCAACAACACAAGTATTGCAGTGCCTTTGGCGTGATCCTACGGTCTCATAATGTCACTGTACTACTTACACGAGTTCACAAGTACTTCTCTGAACCCGGGACCTCTGTGGGAACGTGGTCTTGTAGTCACACTCTGTTTAAAAGAGAATCTAAATTGTATTTTACTTTTCATAAAAACTTTAGGATTACCCACATAGTTCAATGTATGTTTCTGAGTCAAATGTTCCACCCCTTAAGAAGCGTCTATGCCTGGTGTGTGCTACCAACAGACAATATCTATGAACGAGCAAGATAATGTAAGCCTTAGTAGCGGAAAGTTAATGATCTCCCGTCATACCATAGGATTTTTAGTGACCCGTTACCAACAGCCTGCCCCCGTAATAGTCACGAGGTGTTAGCCCCCACTGCGCCCCACTTACTACTCCAAAGAGCCACCAATGTCCTTTTCCGCACATCAGTCCACCGCCGATAGCGGTTCGCTGCCAAGTCCGTATATAAATACCGCTTTCAGTGAATCCCGTTTCACACACGCCCCACGTTCGTTGCGCATATGTAATTGCGTCAAGGGCCGTGGATCCGGGAGTGGCTAACTAGAGTGCTTGTCTCATTCCTCGTTCAGGGATTTTGTAGCGGCCATGTTTGAATTCCGGCCACTAATCTATATCACTCAAAGGCTTCTAGATCTATTCTAAGTCCCCGGGACATAAAAAAAGGGGGGACTGCATCCACGGTCTCAAGTCTAATTGAATTTGTAACCCCATGTGCGCGAGTATAATTGGCACACGATATTAACGTCCAAGGGAACTCCAAATATTACAGGAAATCAATCGTATTTTTTCAGTTATCCCTTATACCCTGAATAGGGACCCATTGAATCATCAACCAGGTTGGAAGCCTATCGCTGTTTTTTCATTTATTTATAATCCCAAATAATTGGAACCAGGGGACGCAGTCATTCAGGCCCCGTGTACTGCTCTTCAACCTATCCACCCAGCGTTGTTCCCTCAATAATAGGAAATTAGAGACATCCATGACATTTGGTGGAATGTAAGGTCTATCTATTACTGTCCACCTCAATTCTTGTTCCGAGAGTCTCATTTCTTTAAAGTGAGCCGTCAGTTTGGTGTTGGTTTTGCCGCAGCGTATAGTGCTCATATGTTCTAGTATGCGGGTTTTTACCTTGCGTGTTGTCATTCCCACATACTGCATATTGCACGGGCACTTCACAAAATAAATGACATTGTCAGTGTTACATGTCGTATGCTTCCTCTGTTCCCTTTATATAGTGGAACAAAAAGAGGTACACTGTGTAAGGAGTCCTGGCAAACTCCAGAGGAATTAAAGGGTCCTTATGACACCCCAAATGCTCTCTTTTGTAGTAGTGAGCAGTTAGGCATATCAGAGATTAGTTAGTGCTAAGCAGTTATTACACACACAAAGGCATTAAGTGAGACCACACTCAAAAAAGAAATCTGACACCAATTTAGAAAATAACCTGTACTTTAGATACCAATATTATGGGAATCAGCTATGTACTTTTCGAGTTATGAATTTTTACAGTTTTAAGAAATGATCAAAGTGCATTTTGTGGTTCTGCAATGTTATCCTATGGAGGAAAAAAATGTATTGCATTCGGGCACTTAGCAACGACCTACAAGACTGTTCTTCGGGACTTATGGTGATTATGGGGCAAGGTCAAAGGCTATATCAACAGGACAGCTTAAGACGCTCGGTGATGTCCAGGTGCAGAGGTATGTCAAGGCGTGGAGTGTCCCGTTCACTTTAATGGAGAACGGTCTGGTTAGAAAGAGGCTGCAAGCTGGGACTGGGGGATCAGTCCAGGGGAACTGGGCACATAGGGAGCCCATCATTCCACTTCTCTATGGCCTGTGGGGCTCGGATGCAGTGGTGTCTTATGAGGTAGGATTCTGGTGCAGGAGTCTCTCACGGTTGGAAGGGGCCTGAAGAAAGAGGCTTCAGGCGGCAACTGGAAGTCCAGTCTGGGCAACCCAAGCATGGGTTTAGCTCTAGTGGGGCTGGTGGCCCCGTTGGCACCTTCACCTACCTTGCTCTCTGGTTGTGGGGTACAGGTGCATAGGTGCTTTGAGGTGTCAGATAACAGCTGTCACAGACTCACTTCTCTGGCTTTGTTTTGCAGAAGAGGGGCATACAGGACAGCTGGGCCAGTCGCAATGTGGATCTCACTGTCTCTAAAGTCCCTTGATTTGCAGGTCAGTCTTTCTCAGTGTTGGTGTCCGGTCTAGACATAACAAGCCTTGTCTGCTGCACTGGGTCCATTTTCCCAGGTATTGGTGTTGTGCAGTGCCAGTTGGTCCTGTCATCCCCACACTTGGAGGGAGGATGGATCAGATCAGTGGGAGTACAGCTAACTCTTCCTGGGCAGCTGCTGTGTTTGTAGACTCAGTAGGCAGCAGATCGGTGTACCGGGTCTTGCTTCTTTGGTACCCGCGGTTGCAGGGGAGTAGCTCCTCTACTCCAAAGGAATTCCTTAGGCAATTGGCAAAGCACTGGCAGCCCTCTGGGTTACTTGAGGTCTGCACAGTGGCAGGATGAGTCAGTTGCTGTACGGGGCTGGGGGCAGCAGGCAGACTGGCAGGGTTGGCACCAAGTCAGTCGTGCTGCTGAGTTTGCGGTTTAGCAATCTTCTTCTTTGTTCACTCCTTCTTTTGGTCTGAAGAAATCTGAATATCTGGTATCAGGGAGTACCCTAAATACTCAATTTATGGGAGTCAAGTAGAGTGGGGGGCAGTAGCCAATGGGCTACTTACTCCTGGGGTCACTACACCCCCTAGATGACCACTTCCTTTGGGGAGTAGGCATCACCCTATCCCAGAATTACAAATTCCACCACACACAATATGGTGGAATCCTAAAAGTGGTGTTCACTTCCGCCTTGGTCACCCTAGAGGTATGTCCAGACTGGCAGTGCAACACCCCTCCTGCATCGCTAACTTCCCACCTATCCTGATCTGTCTGGGCCCTGCACAGGGTGGGTTTGGCAGTCACTCACCTCTGAGGGAAGCCAGATTCACTTTCCAAAGGTGGTGGCTCTTTAAAGCCCCCGGCCTTTGAATGATGATTTTACAGCCTTTCTTGGGAAGAAGGTCATACCATCTCTCCCTAGAGCAGGCATTGTTTCTGTCCTCTGAGAGCAGAGCTCTCACCTCCTGGGGGTCAGAAATGTATCTTTGGCAGCAGGCTGGTCCAGACCAGTCAGCTAGCACACTAGAGGGCTGATAAGCTTCACAGGGTACCTCTAAGGTACCTTCTGGGTGTGTGTATTGTAAATCCATCACTGGCATCAGTGTGGGTTTATTAATACGGGATGTTTGATACCAAACAGCGAAACCATTATGTATCTGAAAACATAACACACCGTAGTATGTAGGCGTTGTTGTTGCAGAAACAAAAGGGGTCATTTTTTGTTTTAGAGGTGAACAGACTTTTTATGTACAACTTAAGGCTGCTTGTATTATTGCACCTCCATTTAGTTTTCATCTACATTAACAGAATGTAGCCCTGTAACGTTTATATAAATTCCTTTCCCATAGTTAAAAAGAGTCTTTCATTTCTAATAGGTTGCTGTAGACAATACCCCTAATAGGCCAAATAATGTCTCAGAAACACATAATCCATATACATGGTGACACAATACTAGATTTTGTTATCCTAATAAGTCCTTAGAACTTTGGTTCTAGAAATAGCAAACATGAGTTTGATAATTTTTTAGGTAGTCTTGCTTTGATTGTCAATTGTATGTCATTGCACTCTGTCCATCCTATTGTGTAGTGACCAGAGGTTATTTTAACTCCTTCATGAAAAATGATTGCTATAGTTCTGAAAGTTCTTTTTGAAATGGAAATGCGTTAAGCTATGAAGTTTGTTATTTCGGTTTCTAATTTAGTACCATCCACTCGGATTATGATATATTTTCCATACCTTTGCAGTAATAACGTAGACCTAAGTTCTGATCTGCAGTTTGGACAGATCCTATCTTGACGGGCATTTTTTGTTAAATTTTCAAAAGCTTTACAATCTGGTAGCATCAAGAAGATGAATCATTCTGAATTGATTTCAGTACTAGAGGTGAATTCACAATCTACACAGTTATTGTTCCATGTATAACTTAAACCAAATAATTCATTGATATTCACATCTTCTTCCGCTAATACTCCTAGCATTACCATTAAACATTCTTGAGCATCCTGTTGAAGATTTTAAGAAAGCACTGCTGATCCAGCACTCTCATCTGTAAGTTTTCTTATTGCAAAAGCAGAATGTATAACAGTTCTGTCACTTCTTAGTTCTTCAGTAAACTACATAGGGGCATATTAACAAGGCGGCGATAAACAATTATCGCCGCTTTTGCGGCCGTTTTCGGCCGAAAAGCGGCGATAATTATATCGCCTTATCAGCAAAGACACGCTATCGCGTGTTTTGCTGACTTAGCGCCCGTTTCCAGCACGCCTAACGTTGCATCGCTAATGAGATGCAAAGTAGGCGTGGCTGTGAAACCAACCAGGGATAATATCGCGAAGGCAGCTTCGCGATATTATCAAGGAGGGTTAGCGATTATTTAAATCGCGTTAAGTATGCCTTAACGCAGGAATTTAACGTCTGTTAAATTCCTGACTAAGGCATACTTAACATGGGGGGTGGATTCTGTGGCTAAGACCACAGGCCCTATCATCTAGGATATCGCCGTTTTCCACATGGAAAACGGCGATATCCACGCTATCTCTGGAATTTTTATCGCCTCGGCGATGCGCGTTGTTAATAACGCGCTAACCGGGCGATAAATTACAGAGATAGCTGGCGATAAATATGCAAGCGCTAAGCGCGCTTTGCGATATTTATCGCCGGCCCTTGATAATATGCCCCATAGTTGTGAAGACATTCTTTTATACACTTTTTCTTTAATAGAATTTATAATGAGGCAAATGGTACAGTATATTTAACACTAGATTTGCATAGCCATTCACTCCAGATGTATTATCAAAGTGTTATCCTTCCAATTCCTCGTTGTGTTGTAGTTTTCTTTTCTTTGCACCTTGTTGTTTATCTACTTCTTCATCTTTCTGTTGATCTCTGCTAGACTGCTTTGATATTTTACAATTTTGACACATTATTAGTTTTTCAAACACAGGATACTGGCCTAAATGAGGAGCATATTGACGTCTTAACCAATCATACTCTCTTACACAGTTCATGTCAGCACTTACTTTCTTCTCATCGAAATCAAATTGAAATAAACCAGATAATGTTCTAATTCGTGACAGAGCTACAGATGATATTTATTCTTTGAATACACTATTACCAATATTAACAAAGGCTGTATCTACACTTAAACCTTGTGATTTGTGGATAGTTACTGCATACGCTAAAGATACTGGGAACTGCTTTTGATGGATATACAAATCTTTTACGAGCAGGAAACATATAGCGCATCTACCAATCTTCTTTACTTCACCAATATCATCACATTTTATGCCTAAGTATTCTACATCATTTCTATTTAGATAATTAATATATTTCATAATTTTACCCATTGCATCATTCACTGGTCCTTCTTCAACATTTAAATTGCGACGTAAGAAATTTGGTTTTTCTAATTCTGCAGTTTTTGACACAGACTTTTCTAAAGTATCCAATTTAGATTGCAGTTTTTCTGTTAGTCCCACTGTAACTCCTTGTTGTTTTATTTTATCATTTGCTCTAATTTCGATGATCTCTTCTTTTTCTAGTTGCAGTAATTGTTTATTAAATTTACTACACTCCTCAGGGGTTGGCATCAAACAAATAATAGACGTATCTTCCTTAAGAAAATTATACATTACTTCTGCAGGTGAAACATTAGTTGGAAACAGATTTTTTATGAGACGGGTGTGTAATGCACTCTTTCCTTCTACTGTGAGCACTCCCACTCGTATGTCCTTCAGTATATCTCTGTATTGTATATCTGATGCTTGACGCATATTTCTGATTAACTCTTTGTATTCAAATTTTCCCAAATGTTTACATTTCCAATACTTCCTAGTGAATTCCTAGTTTCATCGAGTAGTAGTGTTTTGAATACAGGTAGTCCTTTGACTGGAGTTTGTTGTAGCAGCTCTCCAAAAACAATTAAGGGGCTCATTACGATGGCGGGCGGACATGAGTCTGCCCGCCATTGTTGTGGTGGTTGGGACCGCCCGCCAGTCATGCGGCGGTCCCACCACTGCAATTACCATGCACCCGCCAGTATGGCGGGCGCATCCTGGCTATTTAACATTGTGGACGGTGCTGCTGGCTGCAGCACCGTACGCAATGTTAAATAGCAATGCTGTGCATTTCCCTGCACTACGTGGTAGGCGACACATGGTGCCTGCCAGGCAGTGCTGGGAAATGCAGTGGGGTACCATGGGTACCCCCCCAGTGCAGCAACACCTCCCCCCAAGACAAGGAGGGCCCGCAATGGGCCCCCAAACCCAATCCCCGCCAGCCTTTCCATGGCGGTTCCACGGCATGGAAAGGCTGGCTGATGCCAGCATTGTAATCTGGCGGGCGGTGCCTGCTAGGCACAGCCACCATTTCCCCGGTAATGTCCGCTCTGCCAGGCAATCCTAACGATTGCCTGTGGCGGAAGCGTGGCGGGAGGTCTTTGGCAATCGGATGGCGGAGGGCCCGCCACCGCACGGCTGGCAGTGGCGGGCCTTCCGCCATCCTAATGACCCCCTAAGTGTTTTCCTCCACAAAGGACTTCATAGTCATTTTTTTATATTTGCTGCATTCTTAAATGTATAAAAGTTAGATACCATACTGACTTCATCAATAATTAGTAGCTTTAATTTCTTTAATACTCTTGCCACTTCATGACAAACATCACCAGATGATTTGTTGCATTCTAATTGTTGTTGTGTTCAACAGGCAACATTAATAATCGATGAAGGGTAACTCCTTTAATATTATGTGCAGCTAAGCCTGTTGGTGCAGTAACTACACACGGCAAATAGGAATGTGTTCTCTTCTGTAGATAGCTTGTCAGTACTTTAATCAAGTGGATTTTTACAGTTTCAGCTTGACCATTTATGTACAATAGAACTGGTTTATATTTAGAACATGCACACTCTTTGTTCTCATGCAGAAATCCATGTTCTATTTTACTTTTCACTTAATCAAAAATGTCTTTCTGATCTGTATTCAATTGCTGTATTAGTTGTTCTAGATCTGCCATTTCCTGTCTTGCGTGCTGCACTGCGTTCTCCACCTCACACATAGCAATTGTAGCTTAATTTTGAATGATTGGCAGTCCAGGAGGATCTCGACTTCCAGATACTGAACTTTGACTACCCTGAAAACTCTCTTTTGCTATCTCAGCAGCAATTGTTTCTTCTTTTTGAATTTCATTTCTCAACGTCTAAAAATACACTGGATACACAGAGCACTCAATAGTGTCTTTCACAGCATTGAAAGAGTCTTCATAACAGTCAAATTCTCCAAATAGCTCACTTTCAGTTTGCAATGGCCTAAACAACTGCAAGAGGGCTAAATAGAAAATCTCTCTTTTTTTTAAACTCTTTTTATTAA
The DNA here is from genome assembly GCA_963921515.1 of Calotriton arnoldi. Taxonomy (NCBI): domain Eukaryota; kingdom Metazoa; phylum Chordata; class Amphibia; order Caudata; family Salamandridae; genus Calotriton; species Calotriton arnoldi. Next base: position 465,581 of record CAWUFW010013326.1, read on the forward strand.
TCCCAAAAATTATTGTACATACACAAAGCAGTAATGTTGCATCCTTGGTCTCATTTACAGTTGAATTATCTATTTCTATTGACAAGTCCGAGCCCACCCTAGTAAGAACACCATTCGTACCCCGCTTCCCTCTTTGAGTCCACATTATATCTGCCATGCCGACCAGATTTTCTCCTGCTTTTTAGGGCACCCTCTACTTTTATAAATCACTAATTCTGCTTGCCAGCACCAATCTAGGTCATTTTCCCATTCCTCCAATGTTGGGGTGGGTATTGCCCCCCACTTCCTTGCTATATTACGCTTAGCAACTACTGCTGCCAGCATTAGCCATTGTTTCACATGTCGGGGCCAATCTGCGTTAGCCTCAGTTGTTAAAAGGAGCCACTTAGGATCTAATGGCACCTCCATATCTACCACCTCTGACTTTACCCTTGTTGTCTTTATCCAGAATTCCTGGATGCTTGGGCACTCCCATATCAAGTGATAGAAGGATCCCCCCGACCCACAACCCCGGTGACAACTCGCACTTTCACACCTCCCCATTCTATACAACATTGATCTGGGGTAGTATACTCTATGTAACACCTTGAGTTGTATGAGCCGGAATATGGCACGTATTGCCACCTCTCTTGGGCCCTGGAGTATTTCCGCCCATTGATCTTCCTCTAAAGTGCCGACGTTACACTCCCATGTCTGCCTAACCGTGTTCATGGGATCTGGGGCATTATTCACTATCTTTCTATAGAAGAGAGAGATTGTCTTTTCGCATATCTGCTCTGTCAAAACCTTATCTTCTAGAGGTGCAGCTTCTATTATTGTGTTACAGCAAACAAATGATGGACGGAATGCTGACAATGCAAACATTCTCCCCCAGTCAAAAGATCTGGGTTAAATCCATCGTTCTTTTGCCCACTACGCCACCCCAGTTTGGACCCAGCCATATGCAAATCAGTCTTGACCCTGTGCCCCATGGGAACAGTATAGACCGAACTGCCAGGCCAGGTCCTTCCTGGACCGGAAACAAGCATCCTGGGACCGGTTTCAGGATATGTCACCCTTCTTCAGCCAGGCTAGCTTGAATCCAGTGGCACAGTGAGCAAGGGTCCCACGTTTGAGCATACCCACCCCACTTAGGGCGAAAAGTGTTACAGCAAACATATGATGGACAGAATGCTGACAATGCAAACATTCTCCCCCAGTCAAAAGATCTGGGTTAAATCCATCGTTCTTTTGCCCACTACGCCACCCCAGTTTGGACCCAGCCATATGCAAATCAGTCTTGACCCTGTGCCCCATGGGAACAGTCCAGACCGAACTGCCAGGCCAGGTCCTTCCTGGACCGGAAACAAGCATCCTGGGACCAGTTTCAGGGTATGTCACCCTTCTTCAGCCAGGCTAGCTTGAATCCAGTGGCACAGTCAGCAAGGGACCCACGTCCCGGCATACCCATCCCACTTAGGGCGAAAAGTGTTACAGCAAACAAATGATGGACGGAATGCTGACAATGCAAACATTCTCCCCTAGTCAAAAGATCTGGGTTAAATCCATCATTCTTTTGCCCACTACTCCACCCCAGTTTGGACCCAGCCATATGCAAATCAGTCTTGACCCTGTGCCCCATGGGAACAGTCCAGACCGAACTGCCAGGCCAGGTCCTTCCTGGACCGGAAACAAGCATCCTGGGACCGGTTTCAGGGTATGTCACCCTTCTTCAGCCAGGCTAGCTTGAATCCAGTGGCACAGTGAGCAAGGGACCCACGTCTGGGCATACCCATCCCACTTAGGGTGAAAAGTGTTACAGCAAACAAATGATGGACAGAATGCTGACAATGCAAACATTCTCCCCCAGTCAAAAGATCTGAGTTAAATCCATCGTTTGTTTGCCCACTACGCCACCCCAGTTTGGACCCAGCCATATGCAAACCAGTCTTGACCCTGTGCCCCATGGGAACAGTCCAGACCGAACTTCCAGGCCAGGTCCTTCCTGGACAGGAAACAAGCATCCTGGGACCGGTTTCAGGGTATGTCACCCTTCTTCTGCCAGGCTAGCTTGAATCCAGTAGCACAGTGAGCAAGGGACCCACGTCTGGGCATACCCATCCCACTTAGGGTGTGTGACCTACCCTGACATGTTTCCTGAGTGCATGTCCCAATCGTATGTATGAAAGCCATTCACCCTGCCCTATCTCATAGTCTCGTTGTAACTCTGTAAACGCAATATACGCACCTCCTCTCCAAATGTCACCTAGCGTCTCTAGAAAATCTCTCTTTTGTCTGCAGTTTGGCAACTTAGATTTCAAAGGTTGATTAAATTTCCTTTGTTATGTCTGACCAAATATCCTTCACATCCATCAACAGCAAATTTACCTTCTTGTATGTTTTCTTGAACATTATTTCTGTATGTATAATGTTGAAGTATTTAATACAGACACATGTTTTCTAGATGAGGGCTCCTTGGATAGTATGTTTCCAGAATGTTAGTCTTCAGAATATCTATACAGCAAGATGTTGAATTTCAGGAAAAGACTTTACTACTCTGTTACGAGTAATAGCAAGTCCTAAACTCACCCATAGAACTCCTCTAGATTTAGAAAACAAAGTAGCTGAGCTAAACCGTTCTACACATTCATAGGACCCTATCTCTCTGTGAGAAAGCATTTTCAAACTGAAACTGTACAATTTCTTTGTAAGAATCTTTTCTGCTGAAATCTCTTTCTACATCTCCTTCATCCCAGTTTTCTCTGACTTTTACATTGATGTATTTTGAAGCGTCTACTCTTCTGAGGTTGTATGTGTTCTTTGGTGATTTCCATGTGAGAGTGTCTCACTGCAGACAAAAAGCTGTTAACTCTTCCTTCTGAGATCACAGGTTGTGGAAATCCAGAACAAGACCTTATATAACATTTTCCTTTCAATGTATATTTTCTACAACAGTATTTCCCACACCTATGATTTTGAAATCGTAGATTTTGTTGTCTTAACATTTTGTCATTACTTTCCTGTGCGATGATGCAAGTGACATACTGCTCTATGAAAGACAACACACACTCATCAGTGTCTGTCCCAAACTTTGGGACATCTTTTACCTATAATAGCATATGAATATCTGGAGCACCTCTGGCTTGGTATTCTTTGCCCCAAAAGAAATCAGTCACTTCACCAAGAGGTGGATTACTTTTATTGCATCATGGCTTGAAATCATGGCTTGAAATCAGTGGTTAAAATATCTGCAAACGTTTGCAGGGTCCAATAAGCAGAGTTCTCTGGGTGTCTTTAGAACAATGGGGCATATTACCAAGCCCATTATCGCCGCTTTAGCGGCCGTTTTCGGCCGAAAAGCGGCGATAATTTCATCGCATTATTATCAAGGACACGCTAACAGGCTTTAGCGCGTGTTTCCTTGTGCTAGCACCCGTTTTACTAACGCCTAGCATCGCATCGCTAATGAGATGCAAAGTAGGCGTTCCTCACATAACTTAATGGGAATACATCGCTAACGCAGCATCGTGATATTTACAACGATGCTCCGGACCCGCGTAGCGACAATTAAAATCGCGCTAAGCCCCCATTAACGCTGGAATCTAACGTCTGCAAAATTCCTGACTTAGCTATATTATCCTATGGGAGGTGGATTGTCAGGCTAAGTGCACCATGTCGTATTATCAAGGTTTTACCTATCGCTGAGTTTTTATCGCTGGATTTCATGCGATATTCCCGCATTTCCCCGCTATAGCTGGATTTATTATTGCCTTGGAGATAAGCGTTGATAATAACGCGCTATCTCGGCAATACAATCCAGCGATGGCCGGCGAAAAGAAAAACCGCGCTAAACGCGCTTAGCGATAATCATCGCTGTTTGTTGATAATATGCCCCAATGTCTTTTATATTTGAATTTGCCTCACGTAAGAATTGAAGGAGGTCATCCCATGCATACTCATCAAAAATTGAGTATTAAAAACCATGTAGGTGCTCCTAAATTTCTCAACATGCAATTAGTTCACCGTGATAACGATACCAATATTCAATGATGTAATATTCATACATTTCTTCTACTCTGGACCGATCCACTTTTTCTATCTGACCTGTTGATGAAGATGTATTTTCCTCCAGATGTGTGATATTTTCTGCATTTTTATAATATATGTTATTTTGTACCAGATATGAAGTTGCATTTTTAACTTTACTAACATCTACTAACTCTTGCCATATCTTTTTACTCTTGGTTGGAACACCATTTACTAGAATTACCCCCATGCTTCTTCCAAATTACTCTGTACCCCTACAATTTCAATATTGTCCTTAAAATCTAATGGCAGCTATACAACTCTACCTTTGAGACCTTTCTGGAGCTCAGTTGGAGGTAATTTCCCTGTCTTTGGCTCAATGCGAACTATAGCTTGAAATGGATGTATGACTGTATTATTATGCATTCATGGACATTCAAATCTCTAAGTCCTTCTGGAACAGGTTCTATTTGTAAGTTGTTCTGTACAGATGTAGTAGGCATTGTGTTTTCCTCTAACTTATTATAGCAGCACTTACATATAATTTGTCAGGTGGCCAAGTCAAATCGTCCCTCTACAAATAAGTAAACAGGAAATTCACACCACTCATCATTATTCTCTTTTTCAGTTTTAATGTACAAATCAACATTACAGGTTTGATTGCTGTATGAGTGCATCAACAACATATACAAACACAGTTTGGTTGCTCTGTACAAACTGGGCTTAAGTTTCTAATCTCTTTTTCAAAATTTGCAACAACACTAATACTTCTGGTCTGTTCCGCAACTCCTGTTGATACCAACTCTTCATTTTCCCTACACTGCCATTCTGGTTCAAAAAAACGAAATTCAACATCACCACAAACCTTTTCTACTTCTACTACAGTACCATGCAAAAGATCTGTATTCATTTCTCCTGAACATAGATCAGGAGTTTTTTCATAGTAAAGCCTTCTAACAAAAGTTCTCATTATTGAATGGTTTACACCTAACATTCTAAAATGATGAAAACTGCTTTGATACACTTTTTTGACAGACAAGCTAGTGAGTGCCCTTGTAAATTAGTATGCTTTCTTACTTTGCATGGATCTAATCCTTGCAAAGTACGTATTTTCTATGTCAAACTTCTGGAAGCAAACATATGGAGGAAATTTCTCAATATATCAATTATTGTTGCAGAATACTGCAAACACTACTACAATTCAATTTGTTCACAGGGGCCTGTCTACGCCTTCCTTGCATCTCTTCAGCAATCTCTTCCTCAACATTTCCAGGTACCATTACTTCCTTTGGAACAGGAATACAATTTTTCATCTCATAACATCGTCCAGATTCATCAACTGCATGCACTAATGAGTTGTCACTGACATAACATCGATGTACAAAATATTGATGTAAAAAATATCGATAAAAAAATATAGACAACAAAAAAATTGACTCCTATACTTAAAAGGGTAAGTACAAAAATATTGAATACAAAATATCGATGTAATAAATATAGATGTAAAAAATATTGATTTATATATATATATATATATATCAAAAAAACAGGGTGTCCCCAAGGAAACATCGCACCTGGAAGGGTTACCGCTCTACACCTCCGGCAGCAGCAACCACTGTGAGCTCTGGCAACTTCCCATTTGCATAATGCCATACGCGTTTCAAGCCGTAGCCCTTGATCACTGGCATGCAAAAACCAAAGTGAGGCAGCAAAGTAAATTAGGAACACCTTTATTTTGTTCAAAGTCCCGCCCATGTGGGCGTTAGCAGGCATGGCATTCTGGTAGATGCAGTCCATCTGCTGGGACTCACGTTCCATGTAAAACCAAGTGGCTCTGCTGCCTCACATTTGTGTCAATGTCAACCCGGTTGGGTGGAGGTTACCAAGAGGGTCACGGTGTTGCTCCCAATGTAATCCGGTGGTGAGGCCCCATCCACTCCCGAACCGTGCCCGCAGTAGCGAGCACCAGGATCCGCTAAACTCCAGCGGCGGGCCATCTCCGTGGCCAGACCAGCCGCAAAACATCAAAAAAACAGGGTGTCCCCAAGGAAACATCGCACCTGGAAGGGTTACCGCTCTACACCTCCGGCAGCAGCAACCACTGTGAGCTCTGGCAACTTCCCATTTGCATAATGCCATACGCATTTCAAGCCGTAGCCCTTGATCACTGGCATGCAAAAACCAAAGTGAGGCAGCAAAGTAAATTAGGAACACCTTTATTTTGTTCAAAGTCCCGCCCATGTGGGCGTTAGCAGGCATGGCATTCTGGTAGATGCAGTCCATCTGCTGGGACTCACGTTCCATGTAAAACCAAGTGGCTCTGCTGCCTCACATTCGTGTCAATGTCAACCTGGTTGGGTGGAGGTTACCAAGAGGGTCACGCTGTTGCTCCCAATGTAATCCGGTGGTGAGGCCCCATCCACTCCCGAACCGTGCCCGCAGTAGCGAGCACCAGGATCCGCTAAACTCCAGCGGCGGGACATCTCCGCGGCCGGACCAGCCGCAAAACATCAAAAAACAGGGTGTCCCCAAGGAAACATCGCACCTGGAAGGGTTACCGCTCTACACCTCCGGCAGCAGCAACCACTGTGAGCTCTGGCAACTTCCCATTTGCATAATGCCATACGCGTTTCAAGCCGTAGCCCTTGATCACTGGCATGCAAAAACCAAAGTGAGGCAGCAAAGTAAATTAGGAACACCTTTATTTTGTTTAAAGTCCCTCACTTTGGTTATTACTTGGGGAGGAAAAAAAAATATACGGATTTGGCAGTGGTACTCAAGACCGATGTGCCGGATTGTGCAGCTGAGTAGAGTGGTGTACGCTGGTCGAGCGGTGCGGTGGCTCACATTGTGGTTACCGCTGCTCTTGGACACTGGGAGTGCTCTCTCGGTCCGAGGTTGCAGGCGGGTACTGACGGCGTGGCTGGAAGCTGATCAGGAAGCAAGAATGCCTCCGCCGCGTACTACTAGACGAGGTTGCACTGAGACTCCGACTGAGGCCGGGACAGCTGCGGGGGCCCAAGTCGACGGAGGAGGCAGCAGTAATTCAGCGCCAACAGGTGAGCTGCCGGCATGCAATGCAGCGCTTGGAGGTGTGTCCAGTCTCGGTCCAGACATTGTTACTGGTCCCCAGTTGGGGAAACCAATCTTGAGGTTGCTGCGCTCCGGGAGAGCAACGGAGCTGCTCCGGTCCTGTGGGTCAGAGACTTCCAATCCGGGATTTGAAATGGCTGATGTGCTCAATGCAGCAGTACAGGAGGGCTGGGGAGATGAGGAAGGACTGACTAATCGATTAGCTCTGCCCATAATACTTCCTGTCTCTACATATCAAGAAGTTGGCAGGACAATTGAGATGGCAGCTAAAGATCAGGCTAATGGGGCCAAGACACTGAAAAAAACGGAGGAAGCTGTTTCTGTAAGCAAGGAGGTATATAATGACTACGCTGCCTGTTCTATTGATATTTCAAGAATGAATTCAGTTCCTACTTCAGGACCCAGCGGGCTGACTTCAGAGAACTCTGTTGAAAACCTGACACAGCCGATCAACAACTTGCCGAGTGCAGACACAGAGAATGAGAACAGGAATTGCACGAATAATGGTATTGTTGATATACCGGAACAATCTACTTGCGATTCTATGGACAATGGGATTATTGACGTAATAAATACAGAACAGCCTGAACGGCTTGAACAGCCTTCAGATGTGGCGAGGCCTAATCCTGCTGTGGGTCTGGCGCAAGGCACTTTGACCAGTCGTACCAACGAGGCTGGGATTCTTAGTAGCGCAAAAAGCAATACCCTAGCGGGGGAAAGGCGCTAAAGCAAAAGGTCCTAAAGTTATTAGGGCAGGCAAAGGAGGCAAGGGCCGAGGTGGCGGCGCAAAAACGCAAGTGACTGACGCATTGGGTCGGCTTAAGGAAGCAGCAGCAAGCACCACAAAGGTCGGCCCTGGGGCAAGCCCTTTACGTAAATGGGTGGCCACAAAGGGAGAAGTCAAGGCCATTATCTCTAGGTTACCTAATCCTGGCAATATGGCAATAGCTTTAAATGACAGCAGGAGCTGACGACGAGCAATCAGCATCTGTAATCGCTCCTGGCGATGTACTCACTGTATATACTGATGGTCCTGATGGCCAGGACGGGTTGCCAGGTGGACTTAACAACGGATCTCAAGGTCTCCCTTTAACATCATCAGCTGGGCCGCTAGTACAAACAGAGGAAACTTTGCCCGCCGGCTCCACAATATCTTCGGTCCTGGCTCCCAGTTCAGTATTAATACCGCTGCCTGCATTAGAAATAGGAATTACTAATAAGGCTCAGCAACCGGCTGATGACGGTGAGGAACCATCGCTCTCCAGAATTATGCAAGCGTTAGTTATTCAGAGAGCTGAGGCCCAAGAGTATTATCAGCAGGCTAAGGCTGACAGTAGAGAGATCAATCAAGCTTTGTTGGATGTTACATCTAAGGTCACTCAGCTCTCCTCTGAGGTTACTGACCTACAGAAACATGTTGCAGCTGTGGAGGAAGCCAATACCTATACGGTGAACCTTGCAAAAACACAGGATTCTCAAATGATGCTTATGCAAGCCAAGATCTAAGACCTTGAGAACCGGCAGCGGCGTCAGAACTGAAGGATTTTTGGTATTCCGGAAGGAAGGGAAGGATCGGACCCGTGGGCCTTCATCGTCACTCTCTTTCAGAAAGCCTTTCCCGACCTAGCGGATTGGGATATGGATACTCAGGTCCAGCATGTGCACAAATTGCCTTTGTTCATCTCGCAGGGTAATCAAGCCAGGTCTAACTTTGCACGGCCAATTCTTGTGTTTTTGGGCAATTTTTTGTTATGCCAAGCAATTTATCTAAAGGCACGCCCATCGGCCCCTGTTAAGCTGGACACTATGTCATATTTGTGCGTTCTGACTTGTGTAAACCAACAATGGACAAACGATGGAGGCTGCGTCAACTAATGGGTCCTATGAAAGCTGTGTGCTCACAAGTGTTTCTGCAAGAGCCAGCCCGTCTAAAGATTATTAAGGACGGCCGTACACATTTTTTCTTCAATGAGCAGGAGGCCAAACAAGCCTTATCTAAGTGGCAGTCTACTGCCAAAAAATGATCTTACATTCAAAGACGGCACTCTTTGGGACAATAGAATAACTTGTGACTGCTTCAAACATATGTTTTAAAAGTACTGTTATTGCTTTTTGCTTTGTTTTTTGTCACTATCGTACACATACTTGGGGTGGAATGGGCGGGGTGTGGTGAGTTCTTGGGGTCTTTGGGGGGGTGGAGGCGGCGTCTTCTTTATGCTGTCAATGTGGGACAGCAAGGAAGGGGGCGATTCCTTTACGTAGGCACTGGGGGAGTAGGAAGGGTTGGGGAGGGTCAGAGAATGGTAGCCGGCCGACTTTGGTCGATCTTTTGGAACGGCAGGTGGGGAGGGTGTCAGGGAGGGTGGGTTGTAAATAGCCACAGTTTAGTTAAAGTAACACAGATAGAGCACAAGGGCAAGGGGCACGCAATGATGGGGGAGGTGACTGGATCGAATCTGCAAGTATTGTTAAATGCCGGACTTTAAGTTCATGGGTTGGAATGTATCTGGGCTCAATCAGGCCGGAAAGCGCCGGTTGGTAACGGAGGAACTCCGTGTATTTAAACCTCATATATTAGGGCTTGCTGAAACACACATAGCTTTTAAGGACAGAGTTCATTTAAGTCTGCTTGGGTAAGATTTACTTGTGTGTACTTCACAATCGTTTTCTATTCGAGGGGTGGCTATACTGAAGTCTAAAAAATGCAGAATTACTGTGCTTCGAACATTGGCCGATTCTAAAGGGAGATGGGCAATTGCCCAACTCCTGATCTTTGGGCGTAAGGTTACGGTATGTATGGTATATGGCCCTAATACTGACTGCCCTGAGGTCATTTCTTACTTATGTTCTGAACTATTGGAATGGGCAGGCGAGCTGATAGTTATGGGAGACTTTAATTGTATTTTAGATAAGAGGATTAACACCACTAATACTTCAACTCATGTTAGAATGGGCCAGACTAGGGCAGCTATATTTGAACTACTCCATATACACCAATTGGAGGATGCTTGGCGGAGAGTATTCCCAACAGTACCAGGATATACTTTCTTTTTGTCCCCGCATAAACAGTATTCCAGAATTGACATGATTTTTATCAATAATACTATGCTGGAAAATGCATCTATAGAGGTATGTCCTAAAATTACGTCGGACCATAATCCAGTAATGCAAATAGTGCAGTTCCAGCCAGGGGATAAAGAATTAGTAAGGGAGTTCTCTTTTCCTAGACATCTTCTCAACAATCCAGATTATGTGAAATTTATGCGAGGAACATTGAGAGAGTACATAGAGAACAACCAGGGCACGGCTTCTAGTGCAATAGTATGGGATTGTTTGAAGGCTTATGTAAAAGGGGCTACATTGCAATACGTTATAAAACAGAATCGGCAAGGTGTATGCTTGGTGGAGCAGGAACACAGGCTTTATTTAGAACTGGAGCAGCAACATGCTAGAGCCATTGCATCAAAGGATGCTGGTGAGCAGCGGATTTATCAGCAGGTTATTGAATTAAGAGCCAAGCTTAAGAGAAGGTTAAGGGACAAAGTAGCTAACAACTATCATAAGTTCAAATCTAAACAATATGAATATGGGGAAAGGGTTGGCCGCTTGCTAGCTAATCAGATAGCCGACCAGAGGGCTAGATCACATATTAAATTAATCAATGGGGCAGACGGTTTAGCCTATACTCGATCCATAGATATAGTGGAACAATTTAGGCTATTCTACGCCGATTTATACGGCGATTCAACATCTTTGAGTAAGCAAACTGTTTTGGACTACATACAAGAGCACGCAATGCCTGTTCTGAATCCGCTGCTCTCTGAGCCTTTGCAAAAAGCTGTGGATTTCGGGGAAGTTGATGAAGCAATTAGTGCTCTGCCAACAGGTAAGGCTGTTGGCGAAGACACTATCCCGCTTGAATTTTATAGAATCTTTAAAGATATACTGGTCCCTGTCCTCCTTGCACTATGCAACAAAATAATTCAAGGGGAGGATGCTCCCTCCTCCTGGAATATTACTAATATTATAGTTTTTCCGAAAAAGGGGAAACCGGTAGAGGATAGGAGTTTATACCGGCCTATATCGCTGATTAATGCTGACGCAAAAATGTTCTAAAAAATTCTCGCTTCTCGCTTGGCTCCAGTTATCCACCTCTAAGGGGTCGATTCCGATTCGGGCCGGAAAAAGCACCGACCGACTCGGATCCGGAAAAAATACCGACCGACACGTACCCGTGGCGCACGACACGCCAAGTACGATGCAAGGCGCGAACAATCCGACCGACACGTACCGAAACAAAGTCGACCGACCGAGCCGCACGGAAAGCAGCAATCCGGCCGGAAAAACACGCGAATCCAACCGACCGACACGCACCCGGAACAAATCCGACCGAAACGTACACGCGAACTCCAAACCGCAAAGTACGATGCAAGGCGCGAAAACCACGAGCGAGTCGGACGGAGGACAAGCCGTACGACCGACACGCATACAAAACCGAGCCGAAGCAACACAACCGCGACCGACGCGTACGCAGCATAGAAAACTGCACAAACACAGCGTGAACGAAACGGAGAACACCGTACGAGACCAATGCAGGGTCCGACTCGGTCACAAGAACGTTTCCAACATACACAAACAGCACAAAGGAAAAATCACCCAAAAAAAGGCCAAACAAGCAATTACCAAGCCAATAAATACTGGGGGGTGGGGACAGAGAACAAAGACACACCCACAACTCCACCTATATAAAGGACACAAATCACTACCATGAGCCTTTGCAAATGCCATTCCACTGCCAGCACCCAAGAGAAAGCAACCACACACCCACAGCTCATCCCTCACACAAGCCACACACCATCAGCACACCAACAAATACCTACCTCACATACACCCAGCAAAACACACACTCACACACCCTCACCTGCACACCAACACACACATCACCCACCATCACCACCCATCACCATGCCCCCAAGAAGAATCCCAAGTTCCTAGATAGTGAATTGGAAGTCATGGTAGACGAGATCCTCAGGGTGGAGCCACAGCTGTTTGGCACACTGGTCCAACAGACCCCCATGTCGCAGAAAACCAAGATGTGGGAGAGGATCATCAACAGGGTGAACGCCCAATCACCATGTCGGCGCACAAAGACGGACATCCAGAACAGGTGGTATGACGTGCGCAGGAGGGTACGGGACATGCTGAAGAAAGACTACATCAACAGCCAATACACCGGCAGTGGCCCTCCTGCCAAGCCAATATACCTCAGGCCCTGGGAGGAGAAGGTGCGGGCCATCCTTCCGCCAGTGAGCTTATATGGACTAGAGGACATCCCAGAGCCTGGTGAGTACACAACAAATGTACACAATATACTGCCACAAAACACACACACATCACTGTCAAGGGGAGAGTCAAACCATGCACTCATAGCAATTACACAGCAACCAGAACAGAATCATCCCAAAATGTGTATGTCAGTCAGATAAACACAACACATGCCATCAAAAAGTCACATCCAACTGTGCCATCACATGTACAAACAACTACAACTACAGCTAGGCAGTGGCACAAATAGAACTAACAAACACATCCAGACATGTAGCCACCACAACAACACCAACACACAGTGAAGAACACTCAAAGGAAGGAATTCTGTGTATGCTGGCCAAGTCAGTGTAGCCAATAGCATCATGGGAGTCGCAGTCACACATATTGCCCCCCACAACTGTCCCATCAACACCACCATGAACCATGCGCACATCACAGGGAGTGGAGAAGGACTCACAAGATGGCTGACACTGGCTACTGCTGTGGGGAGCACAAGGCCCTGCTGGCAACTGTGCACCAACAAACAGCAGGACACCACTGACTGACATCCTGAGAGACAACTCCCACTGCCTGCAATGCAAGCACGTTCCATGGTGGGATATCTGGCTAGCTGTGTGGGAAGGTGGACTTGCAGCACTGACCATAGTCACAAGCACCTCCCCTCACACACACCCCCCAACACAAACTCCACAGTACCCACCTGGTAGAATGCAATGCCCTCCATCCTAACACAAGATCCCACAAAGAACCACCACCCTGGGTTATGTTGTGTGAAGCACAGGGACACTCTTGGGACTCTTAGCCAAACAACTGCCAGGACAACACTCCCAGCCATCCTGTCAGCACAGCCAGCCCACCCCACAGGGAAGCAGAGTCAAAAGGAAGGAAGCATGGGCATGCTGGGAAGGGGGTGGAGGCAATAGCATGATGGGAGTCGTAGTCACTGATATTGGTCACCCCCACAACTGTCCCATCAACACCACCCTGAACCATGCTCACATCACAGGGAGTGGAGAAGGACTCACAAGATGGCTGACACTGGCTACTGCTGTGGGGAGCACAAGGCCCTGCTGCCAACTGTGCACCAACAAACAGCAGGACACCACTGACTGACATCCTGAGAGACAACTTCCACTCCCTGCAATGCAAGCACGTTCCATGGTGGGATATCTGGCTGGCTGGGTGGGAAGGGGGACTTGCAGCACTGACTATAGTCACAAGCACCTCCCCTCACACACCCCCCAACACAAACTCCACAGTACCCACCTGGTAGAATGCAATGCCCTCCATCCTAACACAAGATCCCACAAAGAACCACCACCCTGGGTTATGTTGTGTGAAGCACAGGGACACTCTTGGGACTCTTAGCCAAACAACTGCCAGGACAACACTCCCAGCCATCCTGTCAGCACAGCCAGCCCACCCCACAGGGAAGCAGAGTCAAAAGGAAGGAAGCATGGGCATGCTGGGAAGGGGGTGGAGGCAATAGCATGATGGGAGTCGTAGTCACTGATATTGGTCACCCCCACAACTGTCCCATCAACACCACCCTGAACCATGCTCACATCACAGGGAGTGGAGAAGGACTCACAAGATGGCTTACACTGGCTACTGCTGTGGGGAGCACAAGGCCCTGCTGCCAACTGTGCACCAACAAACAGCAGGACACCACTGACTGACATCCTGAGAGACAACTTACACTCCCTGCAACGCAAGCACGTTCCATGGTGGGATAACTGACTGGCTGGGTGGGTGGGAAGGAGGTCCGGCTGCCAACCAAACACAACCAATGCAGACCATGTTCACACCCCAGAAAATACATAGAAATGCCCAAATAATGCAGGACAATGTGCCACACCAATATCAACCCCTGACTGTGACGACTCAGGACAATGCAATGTACAGGCCCGCACCCAGAGGCACAGTCACAACTGTCATGTGTGTCAACCATTGATGCCTGCAGAAACATGACATACATTGTTTGTGTCTCCCAAAAACAGGTGATGATGGGGACACAGCAGCAGACGCTGAGGAGTCCCAGTCCCAGGCTCAAGAGGATGCCGAGCTCACTGGCGTCGTACAGCCTCTGTCCTCCTCGGACGATGAAGAACAACCTGGCACATCCGGTGCAAGTCAACATGCAGCACCAGCAGGACCACCAGCTGCAGCACCAGCAGGACCACCAGCTGCACCCCCTGCACCCACCCCTACAACGATTGTCACCACGAATACCATCCCTGCCGACATGGACAGAATAAGGAGCAACACCAGCACAGTGACCCTGGACCAACCTGGGGCCATGGACACCACCACCACCACCAACCCCCAAGGTGGACCAGGGTTATCTGTGCGTGCCACTGCACACACTGCACATGTCATCAGGGGTGGTGGGAGGGGTGGGAGACAGAGGTCGCTGCTTGCAGACGTTGCTGGTGTGCATGATGACCCACAACTGGTACGCATAGCTGATGCGTACCAGTCCAGCACCGGAGAGCTCAGCCAGGTAGTGGGGCTCCTCAGAGACATTAAACAGCAGCAGGCTGCCCATCATGCCCGCTTGGACTCCCACATGTCCCACGTGGAGTCACACATGTCCCGTGTGGACTCACACATGTCCCGCGTGGAGTCCAAGTGGGATGCACTGCATGAGATGACGGCGGTGCACAGGGACATTTTACAATGCCTCCGCCAGATGAACAGCAACCAGTCCACACCTCCCTGTGTGCCAACAACATCTGGTGCCGAACAAACTGCAACTGCCACAGGGAGGGAGGAGGACTCTGGCGGAGAGTCCCCTGCACCGCAGCAGCCTGCACTTGAGGGCCCCCCCAAGAAGAGGGGTCGTCCGAGGAGGGAAAGTGAGAGGCCGATGGCCAAGCGCAACTCCCAGGAAGCCTGAACCTGTTCTGGATGTTCGCCTTTGTGCACAGACTGTTCACCCTGTTGACGGCAACACTACTCCCACACATTGCATGGGGAGTACAAGTTGGACCAATGTGTCAGACAACTGTGGCCCCGATACTGGGGATCCTGTCTACCCGGACTTTCAATTCACCTAGGAACTAGGGATTGCAAGATTCATGTACAGCACAACCCATCCTATGCACTATTAACACAAATGTATCACAATAAACACACTAATACACCATACTTGCCTCTGTCGTGATTCCAACGTGGGTGCTGTTATGGGGATGATGAACTGCAAAATTACACTGTGTATGCGAACTGCAACAGCAAGGACAACACAGGCATGTGAGTACAGGAAACGTGACACACATGAGGGAGACACACCACCAGGGCTACACGACACATACACACCTAGGCCATCTGACTCATTGCCTACACTGATGTTGCCAGGGAAGACGGTGCAATGCACAGACACCACACCCATTCCCAGTTGTAGTCAAGTAGCCCACAGGTGCAGTAAGCAAATGGCAGTCAAATATGTGACCACAGACAACGCACATCACAAAGTGAAGCACAGGTTTATTACACAGTTGCAACATGCCGTAACCACTACAGATGCAAGGTAACCCCACCTGGCAGCGGGCACACAGTCAACAACTGTAGACGGAAGGAAGTCCATGGGTGTGGCGCACATCACCTGTAGGGACACAACAGCTACCAGCCTGGATGTGCAATCACGTCGTCGGTGGACACAGTTGACCAAACGAATCTGAAAGTACCCTGTGAAGGACAGAAATGACACACAGTCAAAAGCAATGGAGTACAGGACAGAACAGCAAAACACATGCACAATACATGTTACAAGATACCCACCCAGAACCAAGTTAGCATGTCAACAGTGTTGGGGAGTACAGCCCACCTGTTAGCACACATCGCAACACACATCCAGTCAAGTGGCCCATGGACACACTCCCACAGCACCAGAGCACCACCCACACATCATGCCAACTCACATCATTGACATGACACCTCAGGATACTCACATTCAGCTAAAGAAGTTGGTGATGAGCTGTGTGCGGACATCACCATCACCATCATCATCATCATCATCATCATCGTCACTGGCATCGTGGTCCAGGCCAGGATCCTCCACAGGTGGCGGATGTTGGTCATTGTCATCCTGGATGAGAGGCAACTCCTTCCGCACTGCCAGGTTGTGGAGCATGCAGCAGACGATGATAATCTTGCACACTTTCGCAGGGGCATATGGGAGGGACCCTCCGGTCTTGTCCAGGCAGCGGAAGCGGCTCTTCAGGAG
Organism: Calotriton arnoldi; assembly: GCA_963921515.1. Lineage (NCBI taxonomy): Eukaryota > Metazoa > Chordata > Amphibia > Caudata > Salamandridae > Calotriton > Calotriton arnoldi. Next base: position 482,232 of record CAWUFW010013326.1, read on the forward strand.
ACCAAAGGTCCGCTCAATCACTCTCCTGGTCCGACCATGTGCCTCATTGTAGCGCATCTGGGCAGGTGTCACAGGGTTCCTGAGGGGTGTCAGCAACCACGGCATGTTGGGGTATCCCGAGTCACCTACGGACAGACAAGTGCACATTAGCTGACTTGGAACAGTGGGCGGAATACTACAGATCAGATCACACACAATGGCACAAAGTCAGTACACACCGACAAGCCAGGCACGCTGGTTCTGCATCTGTGCCATCATCCTGGGGATGCGACTACTCCTCATCACAAAGGCATCGTGTGCTGAACCAGGGAAACGGGCACACACGTGTGTGATGGTCATGTCTGCAAGACACACCACCAGTGCATTGACCGAGTGGTAGTGCTTGCGGTTCCTGTAGGCCTGCTCCTGGGCCTGTGGTGGTACCAAAGCCACATGTGTCCCATCAATGGAGCCAATTACATGCGGCATCCTCCCCAGGGCATAAAAGTCACTCTTCACGTCAGTGAGTCGTCGCAGTCTAG